>OX359293.1:11190853-11790853 GCA_947179395.2 Pulicaria dysenterica | reverse complement strand
TGTTCTTTGGCCAGAGTTTGCTGTCTTTCCATCTTTTGTTTTGTAGGTATCTCCATGATTGGATCATTCTCCAACATCAACTGAGTATTACACAACAAAATGGAATATTTTTTCAAGATAAATTCAAAGTGCCTATATATAATTTAAGAGGATAAGATAGGTTACATAATGCTTAACCACTTGTCATATATCTAAATTTGATCGCTCATCTTAAGAGGGCAAAGTGTTTTCAGATGTTTATAGGAAACAAGGAGTATTTGAAAATACTAATAACTAATATTCAATCCGAAAGAAAATAACTAAGAACTTACATCCAGAGCCCTTTTGGCTTCTCTTTCTATCCAAATGATGGCATGATCAGAAGTAGCATTGCAAGAAAGAACTATGTGCTCGAATCTCCCATCAACAGGGACTGCTGTCCTTACAACTGGTGGGAACCTACCACATCTGCAACCACAATCAACCCGCAAAATATAGGTTCAGAGTGATGAAATCCAAAATCTTTTGAAAACATGTTTCACTAACAAAACATCACTAATAGAAAAATGTTGGATGCTAAGTTTGTTTCACACATTCGTTTTAGATTCAGAGCTGCAAAAATAGCATTAGTAGTAATATACCTGAAAGGTTTTCTCTCAACAATGTGATAAAGGCGACCAGGAGCATAAAGCCTCCTTGGATCTTTAATCTTACTCTCCTCAGATGTGAATGTGTCTCTTATGCATCTTAAGCACAGCAAGCATGGCAAACTGTTCAAAGTTCAAACAATATACTATAATAATAAACTAATAATAAAGTACGAAACTAGTAATAGGAAAAAGAATGAGATATATCAAGCTTGATTATTACCAGAAAAGTGATTTGAAAATGTCTTCCAAAGGTGTGGCTGTACGAGGCAAGAAATCATCCTGCTTCAGTAAAATCAGGATTAAGAGTTGATAAACCATAATTGATTTGACCTTTTCTTGAATAAAACTGTTCAATATAGAAAAGAAAATTTGCCTGAAGCACTACAGAATTGATGATATCTGCATATCTCACAGCCAAATTCAGTGACATGCATCTTGCAGGCGCGATAGCATAGCAACGAACTCTATTCCTGTCAATATTACTCAACTTATGTCGATTTTGCACTACCACCATTGTCAGCAATGCTGCAACGCCTGACCCAAGTGAGTGTCCGGTAAAAGTCAAAGTATACTTTGGATACTGTTCCAGCAATTGCTTCAAAGTGACATATTCTGCATCTAACACAACTCCAGCTGCTTTCAACAATCCATTATGAACATACCCACCATCAAACTTCCTTTGACCCAACTTATTATCCAACAAAACTGCATAATCTTTTTGGTTTGCCAAGTTAAGTCCCCTTATAGCAAGAACTATATCAGCATGATCATGATCAAGATACAATAAGTATGGTGGAGCCCGACGACGAGTATCATCATAAGTTCTCTTTAAGATCAACCATTCAGGATTAATCCCATATCCACCAGGGGGTTCCCAAAGAGGGCATCTCAGATCATCTTCATATACTGCAAGAATATACCTACAAAGCCTAGGAACAGGCTCGAATTCTTCGGCTGTGGCAACACCCCAAGTCTCACTATCATGGCCTGCAGTATGAAGGCATCGCTTCCAAGCCCATCGAGCACACCCGATACAGTAGACACATTCAATCAGAGGGAGTCCACATAGAATTGACATTGTAGCTTTGAAGGTACTAGTATGACAATATATATCAAGAAAGTTTAACAAATATCAGTCAATACAAATTATGCACCAAAATCAAGGGAAGCTGATCAAAGATAAGTTATCGAGTCTCTGAGACAAATGATCGAACAGGTATAGCGCAAAAGATCAAATAGGTTAATAAAACCTTGCTAGCTATAACATCAAGACAAACTGTCTGCATCCAACAAAGTCAAACGCTGTTTTCACGCGTAATGTTTCTGAACAGTATAATATTCGATAGATTCTACAATTGATTCTTCGAAGTTCAAAACCTGCAACCAACACAAAATTTAAAGTACCCGCTTTAAGATCGCCCACAAGCTATTTAGTTTTCAAACAAATATAGACGCAGATGCGAATCAGGAAACAGAATAAATGAAACTAATACATGGGATGGGATCTAAGTAAAAGAAAACCGGAAAAGGGGAATTTGGAATTACTTTTGGAATCAAATCAGGAGGAGCTTCGAGCAACTGCAGCTGGAGAGTGTGTGTGTGATCAAAGGATATGGTGAGAGAAACCATTATTTCGTGCGGTGTTGTTAAAAGAGGAAGATAAAAATCGCTATCTACTGCTGTTCTGCGGCCGGTAGTTAATTCCAATTATAATTGCTTTGGTCTCAAATTGCAAGCTGTCACTCCCGACACATTCTAGTCACTTTTAAAGATGTGCGAAGTATTTGTGTCAGTGTCTCCTGGAAAAATGTAACACTAAGAAAATAAAAATCAATGATCTGTTAGCTTAGTGGTTAAGACTGAGGGAACTTCTAGGAGGTTCAGGGTTCAAATCTTGACATTGTAGTTTAATTCTAACTTGGGGTTTAACAACTAACTTTGTCGTTAAAAAAATAACTAAGAAAATAAAAAAAAATCGTGTTTCAGATTTTTTAAGAAAAAGAAGAGAATGATTTTGAAGGAAATCTTGTTTAACTTTATCTCTAAACATTTTGTCATAAGGATTTGGAAGGAAGGAAGGAAAAGAAATTTTTTTATTATTATTTTTTAGTTATTAAATTACCCTTAATTATAAAAATAAGAATATTATTGTGCACAGAAAAAACTATATAATCATGTTTGGAAGAATAAAATAAAATAAAATAATAGACACTTTCTTACAAATTTACAAAAGTACATAAGTTAAAAATCAATTTCAAAATGCAATTCAAAACACCCCTTACATCCTCATTATTTTTTTGATTCTATTAGTTTAATACATGTTTAAGAAAATAAAAATTATATCAAAGTCACAAATATATGTCGGCTGATGCCTCGCCTCGCAGGACATAGACGATTTAGGGCTCAGAGTTGCCGGATATACATTGCAACAAGACGTCAACTGCTATTTCTTCTCATTTCTTCGCTCAAAACCATTAACGTGTTTCGCAAACAAGAGAAACTATTTTATTTCTAAATAATAATCTTTAAACTAAAAATTCGTAATTTTAGTAATCTAATAACCTTATTAAAAGAAAATGATGTATGATATTATCATCCTTATTTGTAGTTTCTTTTTTTACCAATCACAACCTTCTATTTTAAAAACTTTAGAAAAGAACCCCTTGATGATAACCAATAACAACATCCTACTTTCACTATATTTAATTCTTCATATCAAGTGCGATTATTCAAAATTGAAACTAAATTTATATAATAAAGTTTTTATAATTTTCAAACTTTCCATATTTCTATGTAATTAGTATTGATGAATATCTAAAAATAAAAACAATACAATTTATTATCCTACAATATATACCTAAATAGTGAAATTAAATTAAAAAACTTTTACAATTATTTTCTGTTGCTTTCGATGGTGATTTTTATTTTTGAAGCTGACAATACTATAGTGAAAAACGAGATAGATTCACGTTTCTAAAAAACATAAACGTGAATATGATAACTGTATCATCAAAGTAAAAGTAATTCTCATGTGAAAGATTTCTTTAATGACAATCAAATAAATTCATCTAGCCTTGAGATGATCTTCATGGATGAATGGATAATCTTTAATATTCGTTATATATTATTTGTCCATATTTCATAATTTTATGGTATATTTTAATTTAAATATTTATTCTCAGCAGGGTTTAATTTACAAGACAGTCGTCACTATTAGAATCGTTACTAACAACGTTCGAGTGTCAATTAGAAAAAAATGGTTTTTATATAATTTCAAATTTCAGGGTTGCATCATATTCTTCTAAACCTAAATTGGTTGATCATGTGGTGAAAATAAACTTCTTCCAAAACACTATTGTCGAAGCTACGTATGATTTTTCAAGTCTTGATAATGATTCAATTTTGTCGATTAAATACATTCAATATTCTATGTATGTTTGATAATTTATTTTTATACGTGTTAGTACTCTATAAATCTAAAAAAGTTTAAAAATAACTTAAATCTTCGCACGGTGTTAAGCTAGTTATAAAAAAAAGTAGATACAAGTGTTATTCAAAAATAGCAATTCGACCCATCGTTTTTAATAATGGGCCACTGTTGGGCTAGCCCATGTATCGGACCGAAAAGCGGGTCTCACTATAAAATGATACAAAACCTGAAACCCTAATCCTTACGTTCTTCCTCCGTTCAATAGCACCCCCGATCCAGATTTACGCCGAGGTATGATTCTTTCTTCCTCTAGATTTTGAATTTTGCGCCGATTAACTAAACGTTTGCGTTTCGTTAGTATAATGCGCTAAATCAAGAGTTTAAGGTTATATATTTTGATTTCATATGCGGTCGAGTTTGCTTGCCTGTGATATGAACTGCTGAAATTTTCACATTTATCTGAAATCTTGATAGTGAGATAGGTTTAAAATGCGAAGATTTTCGCATATTGTGATCTCAGACAGGTGGTATGATGATAAAGTGCTAATTTTCCATTTGAGGTTGAAGTTTATAGTATAAAAGCTATGGTCGGAAGTTATAATCTTTCTGTATTTTGCTAGCAAATTTGTACTTAGATGAATTCGTAATCTTTTTATAAGCTGTATTTGTAGTTTCAAGCTACTTAAGAAAGGGTTTGTGATTGATATGAAGTTTGGTATGATAGGTTTAGTTAATGCCTTTGATGATGAGTTTATAGCAGGTCAATGATACAAATCGTATATCTCTGTTACTCGTAATGCCTTTGATGATGAGTTTGGTATGATAGGTTTGTGAAATATTTGTAGTTGCAAAAAAGTTTAATTTTGCTGATTCTTTTTTTTTTCATATGCTTATTCAATTTTTTGTGATATTATAATCTATTCATAAGCTATTTTTTTCAGTTTCAAGTTATTCTCGAATGTTTAACTGACAAACTTGGGTCCTGTTGTAGCAGGAGATGGCTCCACAGCAGCCTAATTCAGGCCTTTTTGTTGGATTGAACAAAGGCCATGTTGTGACCAAGAAGGAATTGGCTCCTCGCCCATCCGATAGGAAAGGGGTAAGTTCTACCCTGTGACTACTTTTCGTCTTTCTGCTTTAAAGTCACTTACTAATTGGTCTTAAGTAGTGGTGGTGTATCAATCTGCTTTCTTGTTTTGATTCTCCAAACCCAAGCATAGTGGATTGACTGATTTTATTGTTCTTTGATGTTTTTCTTGGTGTCATTAATTTTTCATGCTTTGCTTTAGCGTAAGTGTCAAGTATGTGTAAAGTGAAAGATTGTTTTATGTTTGTAGAAAACCAGCAAAAGGGTTCATTTTGTGAGGAATTTGATCCGGGAAGTAGCTGGATTCGCACCATATGAGAAGAGGATTACTGAGTTGTTGAAAGTTGGAAAGGACAAGCGTGCATTGAAGGTGGCAAAGAGAAAGTTGGGTACCCACAAGAGGGCAAAGAAGAAGAGAGAGGAGATGTCTAGCGTCCTTCGCAAGATGAGGTATTTTTTTTTCTATTTGTGCTATAATATCAATTATTCATTGCTTTGATCTTTTTTATACCTAAACTGGTACCCAAATTTGTGCAAAATAGCTAACCTAGTGTTGCTAAGTTCTACCAAAATTAGTAATCTTCTTGAGAATCAAACTAAGTTGCTAAATAATAACAAATCTGATATTGAAGCACGAGAGTGAAATCAATGAGTATTGCTGATCAAGTTTTGTAAAATCATTTGCAGGTCTGGTGGAGGTGCAGAAAAGAAGAAGTGAGATCATTGCTCACATAATTTTGGTAAAGGTCCTCTAGGGTTGAACTTAAGTATTACTTCTGTAAACCTTTTCTATCAAGGGTTGAACTTAAGATAGTTACAGTTTGTTTTTGACTTGATTTGCTTTGTGACTCTCATTTGGAATTTTGATTCATGTACTTTTTCTTTTGAAATATGAATCTTGCCTCAACTGATATCTTCTTTTCTTGCTTTACTGGAATCGAGTTGATGTACTTATAAGTCCTTAAACACACATTTAAGCATGTGGGTGTGACTTGAGGATTGCGGTTGTTTGGGGGTGTGTTTTGCAGGGCTGAAAATTAGCAAGAAGCAAGTTCTTTCAATCAATATCCTTTAGTTTTTATCTTTGCCAAACCAAGATCACAAATATCACTAAAATAATTTTCTTTATAGTTTACTAGATTAGAAAGGAATTTAGAAAATGGTCGAAAGCTACGTTAGTATCCAGAGTCCTAAGTCGTGATAAATGTGTCGACGTGAGAGGAGGGAGGAGGGTTGAAGGTAAAACATGAGGTCATGATAAAAAGAGCTGTGATTGTAATTTTTTGTATAAGTTATTAATTATTATTGTTACAATTATAATTAAAAGATTTTAATGTTTTAAAATGATAAAAGGAAATAATTTGATTAAATATGATGTTTAAAAATGTAATAAAAGATAAATATGAAATTTGTAATTAATGTCAATAAATAATGAAATTTTAAAGTTTAAAATGGTCATATATTAGATTCTCTAATGATGAATCTGATGATTTTGATTCAAAATGAAGTTCAAATTAAATCTAATATTTATTAAATAAAAAGTCAAAATTAGATTTTAATTTTAAAGAAATAGATGTTATATATTTGATAAATAATTTTTTTTTATCTTAACCAATAAATGACATTATGTATAGATTTTATTCTTTTTGATCCAAAATCAATATTATCAATATTAGAAGATTTTAAATGTAACTGTAATTCATATAAAGTATTGATACTAGTAGTGCATCAACGTCCTAACAAATAATTAAAAGAAGTCAATACTAGGATCCCGTTTATTTCATCGTGATGTGAATAAATGAAAATGATTTTAATTTCATTCATATTAGTTATGAAATGATATTTTTCTACCTAAAGGAATATAAACACTTCAAATAATTTAATTTCTTTTCAAATAATGTTACCAAATGCAATATACAACAAGATTTGATTTCCTTCACATTACGGTGAAACAAACTGGACGTAGAAGTTTAAATTTGTTTAAGCTACAAATGTATAGGGTTAAGCAGATCATTAAACGAACTCATGATTATATCATCGTTTCTACAATTCTATCATATTTCAAGAGTGAAAACTAAAAGCTTATTCTTATTTACAAAATCGGATCGACAAGTGAGTCTACGTGCAATCCTAGGTACCTATTTCGATCCTATCAAAAAACGATACAATGTTGAGTTAGTAAGGTCTTGGCTAGTAGGCTCGTACGATCCTACATCAAGATCATGATTTCAACAACCTTGGCGTGAAGGGTTGGTCAGTTGACGTCGGTCGAGGTGCTTGCATGACGCCTCTGCATGACTTGCCTCCCGCTGAAGCAATGTTCTTTTTTAACTCTACAAGAGTTGTAAGTGTGATTATATAATATAAGAAATCAAATTCTAATCTAAAACATTCCAACAATCCTAACGCATTCTAAGGAGATGCTCATCATATACCATTCAACACAATGATTTAACAAGATGGAACACATTGTGCGCCTAGTTAAGAAATGCATCCAACATAGTGATAGGGTTTGTGATTAGTGTTCACGATTTATTGTTGCTTATGGTTATTACAACGGTAGTGGTAATAAGTGACGGTGAGATGACATTCCTATCCTGACAACCAAACACTATATCTAAGAAACTATATTTAAATTCCAATTTCTTCAGAAATTTAATTCCTAAAAAATCAAATTTCATTCCAAAATATTTCAACAAACAAGCCCAAATCCTTTGGAAGAGTGTTTTGCATAAATCTAATCAACTATTACTTCTTAATTCTTATAAAGTAAAAGAAAGCCTACAACTGTGCTTGCAGAAATAAAAGAGTTGGCTTTAAGCCTTTATGTTATCAGTTTCTTTCAACAATTTTGTACCAACAGCTGGTACTACTCATGACTACAATTTGCAACCATCTGCAAACACATTATTATCCAATGTCGAAAATAGGCCAAGTATAACTGAGGTCTACAAAAATTACATCATTTGAAAAACCCAAAAAGATCATATCATACTCATGTCTTGAACTTCTGTGTGAGTTTCTCAACTCCTTCCCTGCAATCACCAACAACTCGCTTCACACCATCTTTTACTGACAAACTCAACCCAACTGAGGTTTGCTGCAAATCTTGGATGGACCCGTTGACTTTTGACACAGCACCATCTTTGACCTCACCCATATGATTCACAGTCTTTGAACCCAATTCTTTCAATCGAGATATAAAAAGGAGTACCTTTTCTATGACCATGTTGATTATCTGCCTGGATTTGCCTTTTACATTGTCTGCCATTGACTTTAGTTTGTCAACCAAGATTACTGCTCGGCTCTTGGTTTCTTCAATTGAAAACTGCTTCTGAGCATTGACCCATGTAGATTCAGCAATTGACTCATCACGAAGATCGTTGTCCACAATAACCTTAATGCCCTGACTCTCCCATCGGTCTCTAGCATCCTCAACGACCTTTGCTTGCTCTCTTGCTCTTTTTGCTTCATCTTCTGCCCAAGACCTTCATCAAAAATCAAAGGATCATGTCATTGATCAATAAGAGATTAATCTGGATAAAAAGAGCAGGATGGGCTTGGGTAAAAATGCTTTTGTTCAGGTTGAAATGTTCTGGATTGACACGATGCTTTTTGCCAAATATTTTCAAGTTTCTATAAATGATATAGAGCATCAATATGATTGCAAATTGGAGTTATTTCGATTAATGGTCTAATTTTCTCAATAAATAATTTATGAGGTTTTAAGCGTTATACTTTAGACGACTTTCAACCTGTTTAAGATAAATCCTTTTGATTTTTAAATATTTGGAACAATCACTACACGGTTTAGGAGAATATGCAAAAAAAAAATTCAAGTTAAAAAAGTTCACGCTTATAAATGCAGAAAATATAAAAAAAAGTCAAGAGAAGATGAAGCTTATAACTGCAGAGAGAGAAAAAAAAATGTAAATACATATGTGATAAAATATATATTTTGTCTATATCTGTTTAACACACACGACAGATAATTTCCTCACACTTCCAGTTGATAAACGGAGCACTTAAAAAGACAAATTTTATGTTTTTGCATTATAAGGGCAAACACTTTTTCTTTATAATTACAAGTGCAATTTTATTTTTTATGACTACTTATCTCTCTACACACTTATGAAAACAGAACTTCTTTATAACGTTAGAAGTGCGAGCAACTTGAGAAAAGTTTACACATTTTCCTAAACCGTGAAAAAGAAATGTGAACAAATTGATTATTTGTTGTGCATTACAGATCAAACTTAACATGAATCACTCATTAACTAATGGGTAGAAATTGCCACTCTCCACTACACCATGTGTCCATGTGTGACTCAGTCATTTTTACAACAAACACACACACACACACAGAAACAAAAGAACAATAGAAGGTAGAATTGAAATGGTGCATACCTGGCCATGGCTAAAGCTTTCCGCTCAACTTCAAGTTCATATTGCAACCTTGAGATTTCCTGATTCTCAATTTCTGCATCTGTTCTAAGCTTGTTTATTCTTTCCTTTTCATATGATATCTGTACTTTATTACTCATAATTTCCTGCAACTCCGCCTCTGCTTCATGTCTTAATTTTGAAAGGACTTCCATTTGTGAGTCAACTGCTGCTCGTTCTTTCATTATCTTGATGTTTTGTTCCTCTTGTTCGGCTCTTAATTGCTCCAATTCCAGCCTAGTTTCTTCAGCTAATTTCTCTAAGGCTGCTATCTTTTCTCTTTCTAACAAAAGATCGTTCTCGAAATATGTATTAACATCTTTCTGCACTTGATCAACAAGAGCAGTATGTGCAGCAACAGCCTTTTCAGCCATTGATTCTGCTTCTATGCGTGCAAGTTCTTCACTAACAATATCAGAACCCTCGCCCGTTGCAAGAGCAATAGCAGCTTGTCCTTTTGTCACTGGTTTATCTGGCTGAAAAAGCCTAGTGTAACCTGTGAAATTGACTTATATTTTGAGCATAAGAGAGCATAATGCAGTTTTAATATATTTATTTATGAATTGTTCCATTTGGATTGTATTGAATTTCTAATAGTTAAAATTATAAAAAAAGTAGTTACTAAAAAGGGAACCTGTCAAACAGGTCAAAAGTTGCACAAAAGGGTATTCTTGATGCATAAACCTCTTAAATCATTTCACTCAATATAGTTTTCTTATAGTATTATTGACATAACCCATTACCCAACCTGCCTGACCATTTTACCACCTATAGTTCAATACGAAAGGAAATCAAAGGGTATGGAAACTCACCAAATGCAAGGCCTACTATTCCATTTTCTCCTGCTGATAAGTCTGCTATGAGTGCAGGCCAAGCATCTGAATTGATCTTGTCAATGTCTATGAACCCGGAGAGTTGTTGAAGAATCTGACAATTGGTATTAGATTAACTTCAGTTAAAACGTTTACATGATAAAAAAAAGACAAACTTAATTCAGTTTCAAATTCATATAACCTTTCTGTCAGCTATAGGAAGCTGTCTTTTTTCCAAGGACATTTTCCAGCTCACAAGATCCTGACGAGACAAAGGGCTGCAAAAATTTGTGAAACAAGAAAACATTTGAGTTAAAAAGAAAACAGTACAAGAAAGGAATCATAGCAATATAGTAGTAAGAAACATGTACCTTTCAGGAGAGAAGTGAAGAGAGCTCTCGTCTTGATTTGAAATATTCATGTCATGCCTAGAGAGCTTGCTGGCAATGAGTCCTGCTTCTGCCAGGCCTAAAGATCCAATGGTTTTATTAAGTTCGGATGATAATGAGTCTAAAATGTTTAGATTTCTGTAATTACCTTGAATGGAAGAGAAATCAGGATCTTCAGGTGTGACATCATCAAATGCAAGCTCAGTTACATTCTCGATATACATTGCAGGGTACACTTTGGATAGACTATTTCTATACATAGAACAATTACAAAATTAGCTTTAATGCATATTTATATGATTACCCTTAATTTTATGCAACACATATAATGAAAATAATATGTACCTCGAAAGAGCACTACTGGCAGAAACCAACCATCGAGCATATTCACGACGAGTACATAAATCACCAGGCTGAACATCACCTTCAATAACCTATGATCACCATACTAGCGAATATTATTTCCAAATTCAATAAAAAGAAACTAAAATCATTAATTTCCACAAACAGGAGTCAATACACTAAATCGAAGATAGTAAGAGACCTTTAATACTTGCAATGCTGCTAATGCCTGCCCCTGAACTTGATCAACAACTGCAGGAACTAACACCTTCCCTGGGAGGGTTTGTAAAGCAGGCGAAAGTACAGATGGAGCGGGAATAGTAGCAGAAGATGAAAGCTTTTCAAGATCCACCGATTCAAAAATTGTTCTTTTAATGTCATCGTTGTGATCAACTTCATTTTGAAAAGAATAAGGCAACGACTCCCCCAAGAATATCTGTGTTTCTTTATTGTCAAAACTTTTGTCTTTTAAGCTAATAGGCTCCTCATCCTCTTTGTGAGCCAATTGAGGCTCCAATATCACAGTTACCTGCTCACTATGTGTATTGATAATGGAAGTCAAAGATGATGGTGAGCTAGATTCATTTGATCCATTCACTGCAGTATCTACCTCGTGGTAACCCGTATCGGGATTTGTCAAGTTTACATCCGGGACGGAAGAATCCATAATTTTAACATCACCCGGGTTATTTTCTAGATTATTACTTGATTCAAACTTCTCAGCAACAAGACTGTCATCTGGATTCTCAATGCTTGATACATCAATCAGCTCATCATCAACATTGGATTTGTGTAATTCAGGTGTATCTATAGGGTCACCTTGAACTTCAGCAGTTGGTAACTCCTCTTGAAAATCTTGTTGAGTTGAAACATTGTTTGTTGCACTCTCGGCTTCTATATTGGTATTACTGACTACTTCATTATCATTTGTAGTTTCATTTTCTTTTTCATATGAAACATAATCACCTTCCTTTGTCACATTTTCAACATTATCAATCTGGTCAGCAGAGGCTAAAGACTCTTCCTGGTGTGCTGTCAGAGCTTCCATGTTCTGTTTTGGTCCTAAAGGAGAAGGGATATTGTTCTAATTTAGACAATTTACAATCTTGATAGCATCCATGAACTACAAACATAAAAAAGCTTGAAAATTTGTAATAATAGAAGAAGCAAAGAAAACATTGGGGGAAAACACAACTTACCAGACACCCGTCTGCTTATAGACAAAGATGCAAATGTGAGTCCACCAACAAGAATAACTCCTGCTACTGCAGCTCCCACAATGCCTGAAATTAAGCTACACAGGTGTTATTAGTTGATAAGAATACCATCTGCAGCAGCAAAAGATCATAAATAGGGGGTGGAACTTACACACTCCACTGTTTAGTAACAGTCAGTTGCAAGCAAAGGGGTTACTTTGATCACTAAAATCAAAAAACTATTTTTCCTTATCGGTATTCGCTGCAAGTTTAATTTGTGTGATAAAGTCATACCAATTAACTCTTTCCAAAAATAATCCATAGCAGCTTTGAAAATTAAAATCTAATGTGTGTGACAACCAAATCCAGATAATACATACATCACTAGTCACAAAATGAGTGAAATTCAAGATTTGAAGCGTCGATTCTCATCATTGAAACAACAATATAACATAAGGTATAAGATAAATTAGTTTTCTGATCAGTCTGATCATCATAGATAATAGTTTCACTGCAACCTCAACAAACAAAACATCAATTTCTATTGTTCTTAAAGTAAAAGTGGACTCTTAACAATGAGGAATTGAGGAAAACTTTACTTATTAAAGATCATATCTTTGAACAGATTCGATACAAATTCCAAACAATCATCAAGAAAACAAGAATAAAGCAATCTCCTACCTCCAGACCAACCCTTTTTCGGTGGCGATTCATTCGTAACCTCAGTGCCATTATCATCACCAGACCATCCAGAAAAAGCATTCACAGAAAAATTTGAACACCGCCGTCGATCACCCACATTCACATTATCTCTAGAAACCGAAAAACAATAAACTTGACGGTCTAGCTTGTAATCAAGCATGCGTAGAAAGACAGCAGGCGAAGGATACTTCCTGCAATTCAAGGCGGCTGGTCGGAGCTGGTAAGAGGTCGGAGACCTTGTTGTGATCAAAGCACTCATGGTGGTTAATTTACAGAAATGAACTGTAGATGATGATGATAAGGTTGGTAAGTGAAATTCTAGGGTTTTGATGAGTATTTAGGGTTTGTTGTAGTTTCAACAATGACGGGGAATGAAGAAGACGATAGACCCACAAGGCCACCACTAGTTTGTGTTCTGCTATTCGAATTTACCTTATCGAAAATCAGGAGTATATCGATATCGATATCCCACCAGCGCGGATGATCGAATTTGGTACCTGGATTTGACTCTTGGATATTTTTTGGAGGGTCTCGATGTAATTACATAGACCTTAGGGGGGTTTATGTAGTTAAGTTAATTTTTGAGGGGTGCTTTGTGTCACTTCTCGAAAAAAGGAATCAGTCTTCTTGTACTTGGTTTATTCGTGTGCAAACATACGAGAATAAGACACGGTGGTAGGTGGATGTTTTCAATGTCACCGTGTCACCATCCCGATCACATTTATTTTTGATTAATCGACTATGCGTATCATATAAAAACCAAACCAAAAATGTCGGTTTTTGGTAAACCAAAACCAAGACCCTTTGGTTTTTGAGTGGTTTGGTTTTCGTTTTTACAGTTTTCCTGTGTTAACCATCAAAATTTAAATACATACAACGATCATTGCAAGGTTATAAAATTAAATAAGATTTAAGTTATATTATTAACATAAAGATGCGTGTCACCTAATTCAAACTATATACATTGCAATTGATACAAGCAATATGTCTTGTATATGTTTAAACTTTAAAGCCAAAGTTGAAACAAATCAAAACTCAAAACAAAAACAAATTAGCAAAACTGAAAATTGAGATGAACTACTAACTTCAAATAAACTGCATGCAACTCATAAAACTAGAACATAAAATCCGAGATAAACAACTAGAAATGTATTTTTATATAAAGCTGTAAATGAATGAGTTCGAGAAGAAGTGAACTTATCGACTCGAAGCGAAGTTATTTTTGCAACATCGCTCCTTGGAATGGTTCCGTTCGGTTTTTCAGTTTTTGAAATTTCAAAAACCAAAACCGAACCGAAAAAGTCGCTTTTTGAAATTTTGAAAACCAAAATCGTCGGTTGCTACATCGGTTCGGTTTCAGTTTTTTCTACTCACTCCTACTAATTATCTGGTTTTTTTGGGTTCCCTTTAAACATCGTTACGCTTATTTTGAGGACAAATATCTTGAAGAGTGAAATATTTTGTTCTCTAACTCCAAATAACTTACGCTGTGTTCCCGAGTTTTAATTTGAAGAGAAGGGAAAAAATATTCGAGAAATGTTTTGGAAGGAAAATTTGATTAACTTTCTCTCCTAAACTTTCCTCTCAAAAGTGTAAGGATTTGGAAAGAAAAGAAAGGAGAACTTTTATGATTTTTCTCCCATTAATTTTCTTTTCTTTCCTTGTTGTATCTCGGGAACACAGCGTTAAACTACGACGACTTGATAAACTTTTGAAATATCTATGCAAAATAGTAATCACCTTCTCTAAAGTAACTTTTAAGAACCAAATCTTTGATCAAGAGAATCATGTACGGACTTGCATTAGGGCCCCGGTTATCTCGTGTTACATGTCAAATGCCTCGCGTGTAGTGTAACTATTTTCACACTCAAATATTTATACATGGTTACAATGGGTTAAATTTGAGTGTGCAACATATAGATTTCACCTAATTAAATAAACCATTTTTACAAAACCAAATATGAAATATCCAATAACAAACATGTTTTTTACGGGGTGTTTTCCATAGCTTATTTATTTGGCTTATTAGCTTATTAGCTTATTTAAGCTAATAAGCCTTAAATAGTGTTTCCCATAGCTTATTAAAAATGAGCTTATTAGCTTATTTATGGGTTTTAAATAAGTCAAGATTTTGAGGCTTGTTAGAGCTTATTTATCCAAATTACATCTTTTACCCTTTATTTTGTATGCTTCATCTTCTTCCTTGCTTCTTTTTCTCCGATTTTTAGGGTTAATAAGCTATGGTAAACACTTGAGCTTATTAGACATGCTCTTTTTTGTCATTTTAAAGCATAAATAAGTCTTCTTTAAATAAGCCATGGAAAACACTTTTATTTGTTTTAGCTTATTTAAATAAATAAGCTAATAAGCTTAAATAAGCTATGGAAAACACCCCCTTAGCCCAATAAAGAAGAAGATAAAAACAGTGAACAGTCGCGATCCTTCAAGCTTCAATTTACAAACTTATAGTCATCAACCCTTTGGTTAACCTAAACCCATTAATCGACTCGTTCAATTAAAGAAGGGAAGAACTACAACAAATAGTGGCACCGAGACCGTTCAACTGAATAGCAAAATTGCACAAGGACTCAGCCCCTCCAACTCGACTCCTTCAATCGACAAGCATAACTATAGCTTCTTCAACTCCTTTAATCGGCGCTAAGACCCGATGCTTCACCCTCGACACAAATGTTTACTTTCTACTTTTTCTAAAGTCTATCGATTTTGGAATTAGAAATTAGAATATGTTTCACTTTTGATTGTGTTAGGTTGTATTATTGTAGCATTGTTAGCAATAGACTTGTAATTTAAAGTTGTGTAGGGTTGTACGAAAAGCGAGATGCTATAAATCTATAATTTAATGTTTTGAATATTGAGATAACTAGTAAACTAGACATGATTATTGCATTTATGTTTGTATAGGGCAATGAAAAGATTCTACCAAGGGAAAATACATTTGATAGGAGTAAAGATACGAGGGAGTTAATTCCTCTAACAAATTTTCACATAATCATAACTTGGTTCTAATTTTCTTTTTAGCGGTAAACTCACACACCCACTAAATGTACTCTTAAATTCTACTCCATTATTTATAACAGTCTTGAACACACAACCTCTTAAAAAGAGGCACTACTCCACTTAGTTCTACTTTAATATCAATTAATACAATTTATTTGGATGATTTGTTGATCAAATGAATGATTCCAAAAATTTAATTTTGGTGATCATATATAATTTAGCAAATGGAAAGTACGTATATGGGTGTTTAGCTGGGTTGTACAAAATTTCAAGTGAGGGTAAAAATTGTTAATGCATTGGTAGGTTTATTATAATGTTGTGGGCACATCTATTAAAGTTGTAGCTTTAGTACAAGTCTTTGTTGCATCATTCTAGTGGCGAGAGTGTGATATTGTAAACATTTGGATGCAATGGGTAAATATGGGGTTAAATTTCATTTAGAGTATATGGTAGTATTAAAGTTTTGAAGCTTCTGGAACATTGATTGTGTGGCTTTTTATAAAGTTGGCATCCCTCATTTCCTTGTGTGAAAGTTATATAAGGCTGACAATTCCTGACCCGACACGAAACACGACTCGAACTTGACACGAAAAAAGTGACACGAACCTGAAATGAGTCAAAATCAGGTCGATATGAAATTGACACGAAAATAAATGGATCGGGTTAGGGTCAAACCGACAACCCGAAAGTGACCCGTATAAGAGTAAAACTAAAAATTAAAAAAAATGAATACTTAGAATTAAAATTTAAAAAAGAGATTGTGAATTCAAATTAGCAAGTGACATCTTAGGCAATAAAATCCGATAAACAAAAGTACAAAATGTTTAAAAGCTAAAAACTTAAATAAGCAATAAAAGATTTAAACCTAAACAATATTATATCATTTTGATATTTGCTATTTTGACTATATTGTTTTGGACTGTTGGGACTTTGACGTTTGTCAACTTGGTAAATTTAAACCTAAACAATATTATAGTGATGATGATTTAAATCAAGACCCTTTGAAACCCATCCAATCGATATTCTTTCCGAGAATACAACGATAAAAAAGAAAAAAAGACTTGCTTTTTGAAATTGGATAATATTCTCAAAATTATTTTAGTTCATTGCTTGTTCACTAGTTAGTTCTTTTGTATCAAAGTTATTAAATTGTATTGATATTCGGTATTTTAATCACTAGTTAGTAGAGAAAATTGAAAATAGACAAGAAATTCTAAAATTTTATGACGAAAACTGTACTCGAAAACCGAATTTGAAAACCATAATAAAAAAACCGTATTTGAAACCCATAATAGAAAACAGTACCCAAAACCCGCATTCGAAAACCGTATCCAAAAACCATAATCGAAAATAAAAAAATACTAGTCAAATACTTTTGACCGAAATGGGTCGACACAAAACACGACCCGAAGTCGACACGAAAAAAAAATGACACGACCTGAACCTGTCACGAAAATAAATGGGTCGGAATCGGGTCGACACGAAACTGACCCGAACCCGAACGACACGAACTCAATAACACGAACCCGACCCAAATTACCAGCCTTACTCACAGGTAACTTGTTTTTGGTTGTATGTTTGTTTATAATGTAAATTACTGAGGGGTGTTTGTTTTAGCTTATTCAGGGTTTTTTTTCCGGATTTATTTTTTATAAGCTCATTTTTTCTTGTTTATTTTTTATAAGTCTGGCTTATTTTCTTCTTGTAACTCATAATAAGCTCAAAAGTCAGAAAATAAGCCGGAAAAACTAGTTTATTAAAAATAAACTCGGAAAATAAGTTCCTAAATAAGCTAAAACAAACACAACCTGAGTAATGCAAGAGTAGATAGTAGTATGATGTTGATTAAGGAGGCTTGATTTGGTACTAGATTATAGTTACTTTTCATGTCTAGATATTGTTTTGGGTGTGTATATAAGTGTTGTTCATAAGTTCTAATCAAGCAGTGAAGGATTTTGGTTTGTTTAATATTTTTTTTTTAATTTTGCAAAATTCATGACCCTAAATAAGTGATGGGAGGGAAGTCTTGCGGCGCATGCCCAACAGTATCCATCTAGTTCATTTTCTAACGAATTTATCACGGGACAAGTACGCGGTGCGAAGTTGGAGTACACATCTTTTACCCTTGTTTAAGGTCCCTAATTGATATTACTTGGCATTGTAGGACCTAAGGTGAATGTAATTCTTCTTATGCATGGATGTTTATTTCTAATGTATTGTTAGGTTGATTGGTTGTAATAGTTGTCAACATAGATTCTTCAATGAGTTGAACTAGTTCTGAGTTATTGTTGTGAGCATGTTATGGTTGGTTATTGATCAATCACTAAGGTAGTTAGTATGCAACAGTAATAAGTAGGCTTGGTAGTTCATTCATGTGGTTAGAATATAGGTAGGTAGGTGATATGTTGTGGTAGAAATCAATGGCTACACAAACCCGCGTAATGAAAACTTAAAAACGCAATTTAAAAATAAGTTTTCGGGTTAAAACGAAGTAAAATTAAGTTCCACACAATGGATCTACTCTACAAAATAAGGTGATGCAACTAAATCAGAAGAGAGAAGAGAAGGCTACCCTCTCAAAGTGGCTGGAACTAGTTAATTGGGAAGTGAATGAACAAGATAGCCAAGAAAGTCTCCCTCATTAGTCCACACCAAGTTTTCAAAGCCTAGATGATCATGTTGGGTTATCCATAATTATGTTGTGCTTTCCAGCTTGAAAGGTATCATTGAGCTTGCTAGTTTGATGGTGAAAATGAAAAAAAAAACATTTTTCTGTTCCTTGGTTCTATTCGTTGTTAAAGCTAACATTGGTTTCATCAGTCACAACGGTTAAAAGATGATCTTTTTTCCAAAATAAAGCTCATAGATCGAATTTGCACAATATTATGAGCGATGATATTTTAAATTAGGCTCATTTATTCTCGTTCTCCGCCAATATCTTGCCTCTATCAACAGTTCCATGCTTCTTAAAACACTGTTCAATGAACCAAACACTATTTTGGCGTTTCCTTGAGTCCTCGACGATCCATTGAAATAAAAAGTTGAAGAATAAAGAATCCAAGTCATGTGGCTCCGGTCCCTGTTCGAAGTTCAAACTTCCTTTGGCTTGATCCGTATTCGAACTTCAAAGAGCCACACCAACACATCACTATTTGATTTTCTTTCGTAAGTTTTTTCTTCATGGTGAGGTTATCAAAACCATCATCTAACCAGTTTTTTTTTTTGACCGGCAAATTAATGGGGACACTTCCCCGCCTCTTCAGTATGTGTTCGAATTGCTTGGTGGCGGGTTTCAACCACCCCTTTTTATTTGACTCTAACCAGTTGTTTATTGGTTTATCTTTTTAACCGAAGATCATATTCGAAAAACTCAAAGACCTAATAATTATATTTATTCTATAATTATTGCATCTTCCGTTTTTTGGACCTGGTTGAGCCGATAAACCAATAGAAATACGGGTTATATGACTAGTTTACTTTTGAAAACCTCACCAAGATGGGCAACACGCGTACCGAGAATTGGCTAGAAGTACGTATGGAGAATTTACCAATTTTAATTACCCACCCAAGACCTACTTCATAAAACATCCTCTCAAACCAATTTCCTTCCTTCCACCAATTCAACTTGTAACAAAAATAGGAAATGATCCACAATGATAATATCATCTAAGTTGAAAATGTTACACTACCAAAAATAGAAGTACGTAAGGTTAACATTACATAATTTCCTTCTAGACCTAATCCAAAAATATGAAAGAGCTTGTATTTGGCTGTTGATTATCTAAGTTAGGTGTTAAGCACCTAAGTTAGGTGTTGTCACACTCACATATCTCTTTAGTAAATGATAATTTTATCATTTCAATATGTGTTCATTAATGATGTATGTGAGTATGATATCACCTAAATTAGATAGTGCTAGCAAGATATAACCTTTGCCCTTCATTTAAATAGTTTATGAAAGTAATACCATCTAAGTTAGACGATCACTTCCCCATAAAAAATATACTCTGTTGCACCTCCATCATACCGTATTTAAAACACAAATAGGTCATAAGTTTTTACTTAGTTTCGAAAGTTTAACTAACCATATACTCTACATACCTGTATCGTAATTTTCTAATCAGTGGCCTTCTGGTCCTTTTCTGCTGTGACAGTTCCTTCGTTTTCAAGCCTCAAGAACTTGAGTGTCATAACTGGACTTTGTGATTTGGAGTTCTCCTCAAGTCAAGATAACCTACACCTTTCACTCACTGTCTCTTTTATCTCAATCTTGTTTATTATGTCGATTGTGTGTAAACTCTCCGAGATCACTGCCATCGTGACAGCAGACATGTAGCATTCTGAGGTATTTTTGGATCACAACTACTGGTGGAGTTCCAAAGATTCGGTTGAAGTTTTGTTTTTTTGCGGCCAGCGATGCGTGTCAACAAAGTCAGAAGCTTTAAAACCCTTGAAAGGGTGCGGTAGTTAAGTTTTTTTGGGTAGAATGCTCTAACAAAACGCTTTTGGTGTACTGCAGTTAGGATCGTTTATTTGTAAGCTTTGTAGGTTGTTATCATAGCCAGTTTCATAAGAGTTTTGATGCATTATTGGTAGCAGCATCTGTAACTTTAGGTCCCGTTTGTTTCACTGCAATGCGAATAAATGAAAATGATTTTAATTCCATCCATGTTAGTTATGAAATGACATTTCTCTATCTAAAGGAATATAAATACTTCAAAAAATTTAATTCCTTTCCAAATAATGTTAGCAAACGTAATATACAATGAAATTTGATTTCAATTTCATTACATTCCTTTACAGTACGGTGAAACAAACGGGATTTTGTGTGCAGCCTGACAACTTAACGAAAGGAAATCCTCTGTTGTTAGAAAGAAGTTTATAAGAAATGTCTTGAAATCCCCAGTGTTCGAAAGATACTCTAAAATGATGAAATTTTATGAAATTCAAGCTATGCAGAATCAAATTTTCCTCAAATAATTTACTGTTAGAATCCTTATGCTTGCTCATATTTAAAGAGAGGGTCCATTTATCTGCAGAAACATCACTAACGAAAATAAAAATTAAACTGAGAACGACGCCCATTTTTAATGTTTTCTCTCTAGTTTCTTTAAACCGGAAAATGATTCGAAGTCAAAATATTAAACAAATTGCTATTTCCCAGTAGGAGCATCGTTCTTAACTTATCCCAAGTCCATTTACATGTTTCATTTCTTTGAAAGGTGGCTCAAACTTCACTCGAATGTGTTTTCTCAGTGAGATTCGGTGTTGATCCTTCCCATAACTCCTTTAGCTCCTTTCGTGCCCAGGAGATCACGATTATTGGTCCAAGTGTCGATGGCACCTACACCAATCAAATGTTGACCAGACAATCAAAGTCAAACCACTCGAATTGCAGTCAAAGTGTCAAACTAGAACCACAAAGCTTAGAGGAGCATCTCAATATGGACCACCAAATAAAATTTTACCAAATACATGTAATTTTCTTGCTTGAATTGGTTAAACTTTTAGATCTGTCACTAAGGTTGCAGACCCATTAGCTTAGGAATGGAGTCCATTTGGGAATTCTTTTTCTAATGGATCAAATAGCTAATGTTAAAATATTAGCTTAAAATGGAAATAGAGTCTTGTAGGTCGAATAAGATGAAAGTTGCTTAAAGAGTATTTTTAATGCTATATCATTTGAAAAAATTATATTATTTTTATTATCACAGATATAATACAATTTTTGTAATAATATTTTGATACAATAGTTAGCTTCTAAAATATTAAAATTCGTGGACAAAAAGTGTTTCAAGTCAATTCAACCGTATCCAACCCATTTTGGGCCATACAAAAAGCTATCCAATTTAAACCATTACCCGACTCGACCAATTTGCCACCTATAGGTGTGGGTGTGTGTGGATCAACGTATAGCCGGTACGTTTAAAAACAGACAATTAGCACAAAAAGTATGGACATTGTACATTGGCTTGTTAAATCATTCAAACATATCATCACATACATACCAGATATAGAAGCGCTGGTTGTGGAGAATGAGTAAGAATTCCAGCAGCTAGTGCAGCTACCAATCCAATAGCATATCCAAAAGTAGCATACCATATGTATTTATGCCCCCCCTTTTGAGGAGATATATCCAAAGGGCTTGCAATCTCCTTCTCCTTTCTATAGTCAAAACACAGAACTAATGCCAGAAGCATAGAAGGAATGGCCTGGAAAAAGAAACAACATAACAATATGATACAAACACATCATTTATGTATTAAAAAATGAAATGAAAGAAAAACAGAAGCAGAACTATGTTAGACCTGAAACATAAGCTAGAATCATACCTTCATTATACAAATGAACCCATGATTCTGATTTTCTAATTATGATTATTTAGAGACGTTTGCTTTCATTTCACAACCTATTAATTCTTCAAATAACATTTGCCAAATACATAAACATCTGAATATTACAGCTTCAACCAGCCGAAGCACATCCAAACACTTTCTAATACACAATAAATTATAATTGGTCATTTGGTTCTATATTGATATCCAAATATCGCATTATCATTTTCGGAATGCGCATCCAAACATCCCCTTACTAGCAGAGTGAAATTCATTAAGGAATATTGTTGCATCGAGTAAGATCATATTTTGTCAACATATATTAATTAATTACTCTATCATCTTGCATTTACTATAATATATGGCATGCAAAGTTAGGACAAAAGTATTACCATATCACCAAGACCAAGCATCATGAAGTCGCTAGCAGCATTTCCAGGTACAATGCCACCTAATAAGTTTCTTGGGAATACAATCTTGACAGGCAACTCGAGCTTCTTTGTAATCAATTGCAATCCAGGAAGACTTAAAGAATTCGCCACTGTGTGAACAGGGTTAGAAGCTTGTTGTGTTGCTACTGCAACCATGACATTCGAACCAAAAAACCACTCTGAATAGAATACCCAGAATATATCGTACACAAATAAGCAGACTAGAAGCATTGCACAAACTTTGATGTTGGGCAGACGAACATGACTCACAAATGCAATACAAAGTGAAATGCCCAACATATTGTTCAGTATCCAATGCCCGGAAACAAGCCATGCCGCAACTGTACTGAAGCATAGGAACAATAGAAGTGCTTGTAGTCGAGTAAAAGGTTTGGAACAACAACGAGACACAAACGGGTCAGAAAGCCCAAATTGTGACTTGACATTGGCAATATAAGGTGAGAAGCAAAAATACAGAGATGATATGGAAGCAATTGCAGTGAAAGCAGTGAGTAGTTGTGAAACCGAGGAGAATAAGTAGAACATCATAAGAAGACTGCAAGAGCTCATAACAGGAATCATGAGTGCTTGAGACCTGTCCAATGTGATAGATGCTTCGGACATATCACGGTTTTTTTCCATTTCTTTCCCATAATTTAATGCACGTAAAGCAGACCCAAATGCCACAGCAATGGCGGTCAAAATAAGAGTAACCGGAGCTGGCTCCAAAAGAAACACAAGCTTCCATAAAGGCTCCATATTTAAGTTACTGAATAACAGTTACCAGAACTGAAACTTAGATTGGTCAACCACACATGTATGGCCAACACAGATTACAGATATAGAAATCCAAGGACCAAAGCTGATTACTTGCTAGAATGTAAGTAGAATGAACCTATGTGCCCCTGAAATTAACAGAAAATAAATGCAACGTATTAGGAATTTGGAAGTTTAAAGATTGTCAATACTAGATATTGGTAACAGAAGACACCTACACTACCAGACCTATGGTTGTGCACATAATTTAACCTCACCTGTTAAATCACTAATAATTCTTTCACAATAGAATTATGAAACATGTAAGGTTTATAACAGCTCACGTCCTCCACTGCTAATAACACATAACAATTAAACTAATTAAAAAGGTGTGATTTATCTTCTTGTGAAACGAACAAGAGTAGTAGCATGATCAGTCATGGAGTATTACTTTTTGAATATGCATGTACATCTTGACTCGCCTATTTAACCAAAAAGATTCCGGTTTCCTACCAAAATCATAAGCAATCTGAACTTAAAAGTCAATGCAATTCCGATCCCATCTGAAAATTAACACCTAGGGCACAAAATTTAACATATGAGTATTCTAATTTGCAACAATAAGTTCATACTACCACAATTACATCCGAACATACAATCAATGGAGACCAACAAACAACTAAAATCGAAAATTCTTATCAATATAGAGTAAAACAAAGCAATACAGTTAAAAAGCTACGACGATCTTGTGATATTGCAAACCGGCGATAGGAAGATTAGACATTTGTGCGAATCTGAACAAATTGCTTGAAAATGTGGAAAAGTGACTTATGTTTAACAGAAAGAAGTTAAATTCTACTACGCGGTTTGCTGTTTATGGAGTTGCCTGAAGGATTACGAACGGTGAAAGCAATGGGAGAGAACTGTGCACCGAAAGCAATATCGTCAATCTCTCTCCCCCGTCTTCAAGGGTTTTGTTTTCTTTTGCTTATTTTACTTCTTAGATATTTATCTTTGCGTTTATTACAAATACAACCCTTGAGTTTGGTGTTCGGTTCTTTTTAGAATTAATTGATCAATAGGTCCTTCAACTTAACTTTTTTTTTTTTACCGTTTTAGTCTTTTAATTTTAAAAGTGATGAGGATCGTCCTTTATGAACTATTTTGTGGCGGGTTTGGTTCTTTTTAACGTTGATAGTTAGTCAACTCTGTTAAATCAAGGGTAATTTGGTCTTTTAACTAATTTTTCTAACTTTTAATTAATTAAAATAATATATATATATATAAGGGAGGGTTCATGCGAGAACCGTTGTTAGTGCGAGAACCGCGAGAACCAATCATGGCCGTTCCTTGGATATGAGAAGTTTCATGGATGGTGAGCGTGGAGGGATAGAGTGTGGCATGGTGCATATGAGGAATTCATGGGTGGGCAATGACATTGAAAGAGGGAAATTGGACGGCTCAGATTGGTTCTCGCGGTTCTCGCACTAAGAATGGTTCTCACATGAACTTTTTCATATATATATATATATAGGGGAGAGTTCAAACGAGAATTGTTTTTCGTACGAGAACTGCGAAAACCAATCTTAGCCGTTGATTTGATAAGCGGAATTCATGGATGTAGAGCTTAGGCGATCAAGTGTGGCAGGGTACATATGATGAGTTCATGGGTGGGTAATGACATTAAAGGAGGGGGAATTAGACGGCTCGGATTGTTCTCGCAGTTCTCGTTTAAACTTTTGCCTATATATAGATGTACCCTTACACACATACAATTTTCTATCCCTCTGTCACTCTCCCTTTCTCGTCTCTCCCTCTCAATCTGGAACCACCTCTAGCACCATCCACTACCACCGCCACACTCCCTGCTTTCTTTCTTCAACCGCCTTCAACACCATCTACGGCCACTGCCACCGCTATCAGCACCATCCACGGCCATATACCTACCACCACCACACTCACTGGTATTTCTTTCTCTCTCTCTCTCTCTCTCTCCCTCTCTTCTTTTCTCTGCTCTTTCTCCCCTCGCTACCCAAGAAATGCCGACACCACCACTACACTCCCTATATCTGACACCACCGCCGCCGCCGCCAAATCGTATGAAACCCTAATCGGTGTTACAAAAGGGGATGGTGGTTGGTGGGGCTTTGAAAACCCTAACTTCGAGATAGCGGTAAGAAAACCCTAATTACTAGTTGCTTGAATCGAGTAAAAAAACAACACCCACATGATTCTTCTGTTCTTTAGATCTGAAATTTTTGTTTCTACCGTTGTCATATCGTGTAAAAAAATAACATATACATGAATTTTTTATTCTTCTTCTGTATAAAAATAACACCCATGTGAGTGGCAAAGGAGGCGGTTCTTGAAAATCGAAGGTTGTGGCCGAAGGTGTCGAAGGTTGTATGTGTGTGTTTTTTTGTTTGAAAGTGTGTGTGTATGAGGTGGTGGGTATGTGTTCAAAATGGTGGTTGTGGCCGGAGGTGTCGAAGGTTGGTCTGACGTAGCTGAGCTGGTTGGCCGGACATAGCTGAGTAGTTTGAATGTGTGGCATGTGTGGGGTGGAGAGAGAGATAAATGAGGAGATAGAGAGATAGAGAGAGGATAATATTATATTATAATATTTAATTAATAATTAATGTATTAATAAATAAAAGAATAAAATAAAAAAGGAAGGGTAAAACAATCATTTTACCTTGCTTTAACATAGTTGACAAACGATCAACGTTAGAAAGTACTAAACCCGTCACAAAATGGTTCATAAAGAACGACACTCACCACTTTTGATGTTAAATGATTAAAATGACAGAAAATGTTAAGTTAAAGGACCATTTGACCAATTAACTCGTTCTTTTTATGATCTATTTTTATGTCCCTAGTTTTGTATTATAATTTCATTTTTAACTCTTAAAATTTATTAATTACAAGAATTGTTTCAATTTTCAAAATCTTTCATAGTTTTTGTCCTTATAATCATTAAAACTAACAAATTATCGTTAGTTTTAATTAAGTAACCTATTAACCCTTGTATTTATATTTACTTAATCTCTCTCCCTCCACCTACACACACACACTCAAACAATATGCACTCTTGATATCTTATGCATACCATTGGTTACTCCGGCTAACACCTCCTTTGGCAGCCACGACTACATGCTGCCACCACCATTGATCTGTGTTGGTTACCCTACCATCTATATATCTTTATCATCATCACCGCCATCTCCATCTATGCCATCAATGTTCGCAACCCTGCCATCTCCATCATCACCACCACTGTTCACAACCCCTACCATGTCCATCTCAAGCACCACCACCACCATCGCCATCGCCACCACCACATATCACTGCCTTTTGTTCAAGAATTCAATAATTTTAGATTTGATTAGTTCAGATTTAAAGGTTTTCATATATAAAAATGATGTTTGGTGGTGGTTTGTCTTGATTTGTGGGTTTTAATTTCATGTAAGTTTATTTAAGGGTTATATTAAATTGATTTGTTAAACTTTTTGATCGATTTGTATTGTTTGCGTTACATTAACTATGATTTTAGGTTTGTATTTTATGGGTTTGAATCTATTAAATGCTTCAAAGTTTATGTACTCTGAAAGTAAAAATGTAATTTACTATAGTTTAGGTGGTTGGTAAAGGTGGTGATATGAGCTTTGATTTTGCCTAGCGGTATGGTGTTAATAGAAGTTTTGATTTCACCTAGCAATGATTTTGTGAGGGTGGTGATACAATTTGGTTTAATTCAATATGAGGGTGGCAATATGGTGGTAGTAATGGTGGTCTAGTAAGGGATGAATGGTAGGGATCAAGACAACATGATGTGTGATAAGAACGAAAAGTGAATGGGTAAAATAGTCATCATATATGTAAGTGTAACATAACTCTATTAAAATCAATGTCACGAGCCCATGAAGGATCAAAAGTGAAAAGGCTTAGAAAATAGAGACCAAATGTATAATAAATGAAGTTTAGAGACTGGTGGAAAAATAAAACAAAAAAGGTATAAAATTAAACACTTTAGTACTTTAGCCATACATAATAAATTAAACATTTTATACCTTGTGTAATTATTATCTTGAGTAAATTATACAAATGGTCCTTGTAATTTATTAAATTTTCCACTAATGATCCATAAACTTAATAAATTACATTAATGGTCCTTATATTTATCAATTTGTCTCAATATTAGTCCATGAGGCACTTAGAAAGATAAAAAAAATACCCTTATCAATTTTATTTATTCTTTTATTTTAGTTTTTATTCATTTAAAATGGTAATTATTATTTAATATTATTAATTAATGATCTACAATAAATAATCACTAATTATCACTAATTATCTATATCTATATAACTATATAAAGTATTTAATATTTTCTCTCCTCATTCACTTTAAGGGTTCTTAAAATTCAATCAAGACAACATGTCGACCCATCATTTTATCTAAATTAATTTTATCTATCCAATCTTTAACCATTTTACCCTTTATTTCCTACTTTACTTTACTTTTTATACATTTAAAATACACTCATCCACTAACACATTCTTCCAAACCAACATAAAGAAATTACAGCTTTTCAGAAATCGTAATATGTGTTATTTAAAAAAGCTGTTGTCATGTTGACCTTATTGCTATTGGATATGGTTTGAAAAGGCTTTACAAATTTAACCAATAAAAAAATAACTTACCTAATTTGTAATTATTAGGGGGGCTAACCAGAAAAATAGAGGATCCATATAGTATGACCCTTTCTTTATCCACATTAACGCATCCCAAGATCTTATTATATTTCTCTTTTCTTATTCTATAAGAATAATCTTTTTTTCTTATACTAAAAAAATAGATAGAAATAAAAGCAATAGAAAAAAGAAAACGGATATATTGCTAAACGAAACTATTTCGTGACATTGAATTTCACAAATAACATACCGTTATATTTGTGAAAACAACATGTTACAAAACAAAAATTGTTTACCAACATTACATTGCGCGAGTATGATGTTAGTAATTAAATAGTACTTGAATGTTTTCTTGAGTTTCAAGGGTCAACGCAACACAAGCAACAACATAGATAACAAATCAAAACATACAAGAATATGTGCCACTAAAACCGATCCTTGGTGTGCGACCATAGAAACATGTAAAATAATTTTATATCTTATAGGACAAAACTAATAGGGTTTAGTTCCTAAAAGTACACCGAAGTTGTCACGTTTTGCTATTGTGTATACCTGTTATGTATACCCATATTTCAAAACTCCTATTTAGTACATCAAAGTTTCTAAAACTCACGATTTATACATCCGGTTACCTGCTGGATAGGTAACTGGTAATTCTATGATTTTTTATTTATTTTATATACTAATCTAATTCCACATAGATAAATCAATGCCACCTCATATATTCTTGAAGAACATTCAACATGTTCTTCCAATCTTTGAAGAACATGAAGATGATAACCTAGAAAATTATTTCAGAAACCCTAATCGAATACTAAAATCGATCTGTGAACTAAACATGAAGATGATGAAAATAAGAAACCTGAAGAACATGAAGATGATAACCCAGAAAAAGATTTCAGAAACCCTAATCGAGAACTGTAATCGATCTGTGAAAAGATTTGTGAGCTAAACATGAAGATGATGAAAATAAGAAACCTACATCGAACACTAAAATCGATTTCAGAAACCCTGATCGTACTGTTCGTAAACATGAGGACGATTTAGAAACCCTAACCTAATCGAAACCTGAACTTACCTCGGGCGATGGTAACCTTCAAATCGTAGTCGGAGTTGTTGAAACCCTAATCGAAACCAAGGATCTGGAACGATGGTGTTCTCGAAGTCAGATCTGCGATGGACTTCAAGGCGGTGGTGAAGGTAAGATCTGGAACGGGGCTGTTGAAGGCGATGAAGCAGGGCTGCGATGGACTTCAAGGTCTGCGATGGACTTCAAGGTCTGCAATGGAAGAATCCTAACTCGAAACCCAGGTCTATCAAAGAAACCCTAACTCGTAATACCCGAGAACAAGAAGCATCAACCTCGCCGGAAATGGTGCAGTCGCCGGAGATGGTGGCGGACGAAGAATCGATGGTGGTTGTGGTGGTGCCCAACTTCAATCGATGTTAATGGTGGCAGATGTTCGATCGATCGATGAAGATGAAGTGTTGGGAGATGTTTAATCGCAGATTTGGGAGATGAATTTGCTGGGTTTGATTTTATTATTATTATTATATTATATTTTCATTTATTTTTAAATAGGAAATTACATGTCACCATTTAAAATAGAATGCCACTTCATCAAAACCTAAGCCATATCATCAAAACCTGAGCCACATCATCATCAACCTACTATTACAAGTTACCATGTATAAAATGATAGTTTTAGGAACTTTGATATACTAAATGAGAGTTTTCAAAGATGGGTATACACAATAGCAAAAAGTGACAACTTCGATATACTTTTAGGAACTAAACCCAAACTAATAACTTAGGAAAAACCACAAAAACCATTTTAGTAATTTACTCTTAATTATATTATCTGTTATCTTTTATCTATGTATTTGAGAGCATTAATGTCTTGACAACAATTCATTTTATTGTTATTATGACTAAAATGTATTGACACAAATCACATTTTATTTATTAAACAATTAATATAAAAAGTCAAATTAGCTCTAATGATAATATCATCTAACTTACATATTATCCATCTTAATAAAAATCTGTTGGTTCCTATGGAATCGTGCACGGGTCGGGTTTGGATCCTCTTAATTGGGTCGGGTCGGGTTTGGATCCTCATAATTTGGTCGGGTCATTTTTTCTTTTTTTGCTATTTGTTTTGAGTTTTGTTTGACTGGTCTATTTTGTTCTGTGACGGAAGCTGTTTGAAGGAAGCTGTTGGTGTTAGTGTTCTTCTTGCATGGCTTTGGTTCAAGGAATTTGCTGCTGACTTCTCCTTCTTGGTTTGAATTGAGAGGTATTTTGTTGTTCTTTGTTGTTTTTTTGTTTAGGCTTCTTGCATGACTGTTCTTCGTTTTGTTTCTGTGTTATTTTTGTTTGTTGTTGATGGGTATTGGTTGGTTTCTCTTGCATGCACCGCCGGGAAGGATCACCTATATAACTCCTCCCATGCGTCACTCTCTCTTTTCTTTCCTCCTTTTGAAACTTTTTTATTATTTGCTTTCGATAAGATTGTCGAAAAGGGTTTTTTTGGTCAGTATTTTCTTCTTCAATTATGGGGGAAAGGTGTGATTGTGGGATAATGCATGTGAATGTTAGGTGTTTTAGAGTGAGGAAGAAGAGATTGAGCTGAGATAAGCAATAGGGGAAACGAGAAGCTGCAGTGAGGATTTCACTGGTCAAATTTTTGATTCAATTTCTTCCTGTTAGTTTGCAAAATGTTGACTTTGCCTTCAATTGTTCCTTAATCTTCCGATAGTATCTTCGATTTAAGGGTTTTTTAGAGACACCGGTGGAACTTATTAGGACAGGAGGGGGCAATGGTCCTTCCAAAACTCAAAGTTGTTACAGTTTTAAAATTGCGTAGAATATAGGGTTTGTGGTTTGGAGGTCTGAGGCCGGAGAAAAGTTTCAACCCAAAAACTGAGTTCGCGACGATAACCTTGGAGGCACTCTTAGTCGGGAACACACCGGAGAAAGATGATCTATGTCTTGAGAAAGAGTAAAAGTCAACTGTGTTTAGACTGCGGAGAGTGGAAGACGCCGGCGGTGAAGATATATTTTGAAAAGTTGAAAACTCCGGTCACCGGAGTTTAGTCGATTGGTGGTTGCATCTTGAGATTTAACTATTAGGAACTTGAAAGTCTTGATCGAAAGAGAGACGTAAGTTACAATTTATAAAAGGGAATCAATGACTCTGCAAAACCTATTGCTTCTATTATTGGGGAAAGCCAAAAGTAAGTCATAGGTTTCACTTTTTTGACCTTATCCAGAAGTAGGTTTTCATCCAATGTCTATTGTCTATATTTTTTTAATAATTTTTCATTTGTTTCTTATATTTATTTGTTTAGCCTTTACATGGAAGTCAAAATATGATAGTATAGTAGTGATTTAGTAATGGTAATTGTAACTGTGGCATCTAATTGTTTGAGAAAAGTTGTAGAAATAAGTGTGTTAGAGAAAAGGAAAGTAAATAACTTGACTGTATCTGTCTACTACTCCATTTTATTATGTTGTTTCTTGCTATCTTTTGATGAATTGATAAACATGTAGAAGCTTTGCAGTTTCTACAGATTGTATTATCGCATGTTATGGCTGATTAAATGGCATATATTTGAGGAAAGTGTAGGGGAAGAAGGTTACTGGCATATCTATTTTGAACTTTAAATTGTATTGATTTATATCATTTATTATATTGGTACAATGGTACTATATGCATATATGAGGGATTTTTTTCTTTCTTTCTTTCTCAGTCATTTGCACATGAGCAATTTCCAGAAATTTATTGTGATGTTGAAACTATTTTGGTTTTAATTTTGATGGGTAGGTATAATTATTTCCATTTTCAATTGCATTTTTGGGTCTGTAAGGTGACTAAAGTGTTCCTCTCTCTATGAAATTGAGGATTCAAGACTTAGGTAAAAATTTCCTTGTAGAGTCTTTTAATTGAATTCTTTGACAAGTATATATATAACTAGATTTAGGACCCGTGCACGCACGGGTTGTTTAAAAAAAAAAATTTAAGCAATAACTTTGTAAACGAAAAAATAATAAAGTAATTAAGTAATGCGTTAAGATCAACACAAAAAGTAATAAGTAATTACTTTTATAGAATAAAAGAAGTACACGCATATACAAATCCTTTAAAAAACCAAACAGAAACAATGACATCAGATTCGTTGTAGAACTTCTTTATATACTACATTGGTTGTTTTGTCAGTCGGATTGTCATTGTCATCACAAATAAGAACTTTTAATCCACTCCTACTCTTAACACGTGAAAGTGCAACGTATAATTGTCCATGTGTAAAAACAGGTCATCTGAGAAATAAGCCAACAGTAGACAAAGACTGCCCTGACTCTTGTTAATAGTCATTGCAAAACAAACCATGATCGGAAATTGTCTTCTTTGGAATTTCACTGGAATTTTTGAATCTGATGGAATCATCTTCATTCTAGGAATATATTCGGTGACACCAATATTCTTCCCCGAAATGATCTTTACTTCGATAACACGTGCACCAAGTCGAATAACTTGAAGTCTCGTTCCATTGCATAACCCTCTTGACTGGTCAAGGTTACGAAGTAACATAACAGGAACACCAACCTTTAAAGATAATTTGTGGTTTGGAATACCTGATACTTTGAAAGAATTGAGTATCTCAGGAGAATATAATGATTCTTCAAAAGTACTTGACATTTCGTCAGAACAAACAGTATCAGAGCTGAAGTAAGTTGTTTCCTCACCAATTATCTTTGAAAGTATGTAGTCGTTTATTTGATCAACTTCATCATTTGTTGGGGCCAGAATTGCTCTATCCTGGAAATAGTCTTCATCGTAAATGCGATCATTGATTGATGGATAAATCGACTCTGTAATTGCATGGACACTATCACCATTTGATGTTATCAAGAGATCTTTAGGAATTTGTATTTCAGCTTCTCCATCATTTGGGCCACCGACATTTCCTTCTCCAATGTCCAAAATCCAATCAGCAAATTCTTTTGTGTTTTGTAAATCTTGTAGATTTGAACCTGATTGCAGTTGCATGTTAACAGTCAGCTTAAGAACGGTACAATCTTTCCATAAGAAAGATGAATTCAATGAAGCGTTAACAATATCTTCTCTTCGTCCTTTCTTAATAACCGGTAAGATCTGCCGAAAGTCACCGCCAAATACTATAACCTTTCCACCAAATGGCGTTGAACTAAATTCATGGTCAACTTTGTCTCTTAGAGTCCTATCAAAAGCTTCAAAACAATGTCTATGTATCATTGGAGCCTCATCCCATATGATTAGATCCGCTTTTTGCAACAAAGCTGCCAAATCACTATCCGAAGAGATATTGCAAAAAGAATCTTCGTTCACATTTATAGGAATTGCAAACCTTGAATGTGCTGTTCTACCTCCTGTAAGCAATAAAGATGCAATACCACTTGAAGCAACATTCAATACAATGCGACCTTCTGAACGATGTCCTACAGATAAGGTTTTCCATAGAAAAGTTTTACCAGTACCACCGTATCCATATACAAAGAATACACCACCTTCACCATTTATAACAGCAGTAGTAATTTTTTCATATATACTCTTTTGTTCATCTGTCGTTAATGAGTAGAGATGTGCATGTTCTTCTTTCAACATTTCTCTGTCATAGGATAGCTCTTCTTGAAGCAACATGTTGCAAGAGTCCTCAATGTAATTGTAATCACGATACGGCATGTTAGGTATATTTCTAAGGCTCATGGAAAAACCTTTCAACAAAGCTTCAATCTTGGCCAAAGCAATATTTTTTATTGCATCTTCATCCAAATCTAAATCTATAAAATAAATAATTGACAAAAATAATAAATAAGATACGTAAATGTTATCTGTTAAAATGTAAAATTTGATATTAAAATAACATAAATTGAATATCATAGTAAAATTTGATAATAAATTAACATAAATTGAATATGATAGGTTACCTGGAATTTCAAGCTCCTTACGACGAATATGAAGTATGTCATCAGATAGATATTGCCATGTGTGTTCCCAAACATGATCAGGCCTTGACAAAGTATCCGAAGAAATTAACATAACAAATAAAGACCTACAATACGAACCCGTTGACCAGCTTGATGTCTCCTTAATACACTCAATATACTCATTGTCATCATCAAGAAGACCAAGAACATAGCAAGCATCTCTAAACGTATCATATTCAACTGTGTCAACCGTCTTGATATCTTCGTATGATGTAGGCCCTTTGACTTTGTTAAGTAATATTTTTAGATAAAAATACTCACCAGATTTGGGTGGCGCATAGTTTAATCTACCAACAACATTTCCCTTTGTTCTCTCGGTCCACTTCTTTGTTTTTTTATTCCAAACAAAATACATCGGAAACTCAACATATGTTAACTCTTTTGCTCGTTCATTAACTTTATTACACTCCATCCACTCTGTGAATTGTGTTGTTCCAGCTAATGCTTTTGCCAATATATCATCAACAGTGTCTACAGGATCATAACATACAGGTTCTTGACCTTGAAGATGAAATGAAAGCCTCTCAACATGAGGTGTTTGGTAATGAATTTCATAACCAAAAAGCCTCCATGAAGCTTCGCATGCTGAGACATATCTACAGTCAAAGTAGTTCTTAACTTCATCTTGATCAGTTTGGTTGTCATCTTCTGAAGTTGAAGAATGTTTATTTATATGAGAAAAACCAACTGTAATTCTATCAGGACCTTTATTTATATACTTAAATAAGTATTTGATAGACCCCAGTTGGTTACACCATTCAACGTTGATATGTGACTGATATCTTCTAAGCAAATGAGAGTTGTATCCAACAACATACCTATGGAAATAATATAAAAATATTAGTAGTTACAAAATAACACAATAAATAACATAAATAATATAAATCCAAATATATATACATATATATATATATATATATACACACAGATATATACATAGATACGTGTGTAAAAGTTTGTATATATATAAATATTTAAAATTATATGTATTAATATAAATATGTGTGTATACGTTTGTGTGTATTAAGATAATTAGAAAATGATAATATTAATTACAAATATTTATGTAGTACTATGTCAAATGATAATTATAATGATAATGATATCTTAATGATAACAATCCATACCCGTTGGTTAATGATACACCATTTTTTTCAACTGTAGCTCCTGTATCACGACGTCGGTAAACAGCATATCCATAGCTGTCAATGTATGTATGATTATTGAATGGTTTAGGAAATTTCTTTGTACACTTCTTATTTTTTGTGCACGCACATTTTGGATTATCTTCACCACATGGACCGTGAATCATGAACTCTGACACAAGTTTATATAACTCAGGATCATCATCTTTAGAAGGCAACTCAACAGATATGATTCGATCAATATCTTCAGGATTTGGTAATTTGTCTTCCTTATGAAGGAAGACACAAATGTGGGCATGCGGAAGACCTCTTTTTTGAAATTCAACTGTATAAACAACTGCAAGAAATATATAATAAAGAATGATGTATTTAAAGATTGTTAATATATATTTACATTATTTATATTAATAAATATTATTTAAAATTATATGCCGTACCTCTATTCACCCTACCGAGGATGTGTTCATCTTTTATTGCATGAATCAAATGATCCAACTTCAACTTAAAAATTCTTGTTAAAAGATCTGGCCTATCGGAAGGATCAAGATGAAGTTCATCCAAAATTCTAGATATCTCTGGCCATTTTGGGTTGCATGTGATAGTAATAAAAAGATCTGGGTAACCGTACCACTTGCATAGAGCCATTGCATCTAAGAAATTTTGTTGCATAAACCTTGCTCCACCTGTGAATGACAATGGAAGGATGACACGGTTACCAACTAATGATGAGTTTGCTTGACCATTATCTATTGCCCTTGACAAGTTGGTAACTGTAGACATCTTAAGGTTTTTTTGATGGTTTTTTATGTAATGAAGCCTCTGATTTTCAACCATTGTAAATGCATCAACCAAAAACTGTTGATAAAGTTTTCTACTCTTTAGCAAAAGAGACACCTCATCGTCTCTTTGTTGCATCCTATATGCAAAAAACTCTCTCATTGATAAGTTTGTCCTGCCACGTTGATCTTTACTGTGTACATCTTTGAGAAAAATATCAACTGTGTACCCATCTTCGCCATAAGCAAAAACCAAAGGGTACTGAAGGGCAAGGTAAGAAGGGTGTAATTCATTGATTCGTTTTAGTTTACCAAAACATGTCTCTAAAACAATATCTCTGTTATCACCCGATCCATCAATATCTCCGATTATCAAAGCTGCAACCTCTTCTGCTGTTGGAAGATTGTACGTTCTTCCATCTTTGTTTCTTCTGCTAATAAGCTTTAGTTGTATCCCCTCTTCTGGCTGCGAAGCAAATCTATCTCTCACCATTCTGAATTGCTTTAGATATGGATTGCATTGATTTAGGATCTCTTGTATTAGATTAACAGTTGAGCATTCAATTGAAGTTGGATCTGAAATTGGATCCTTATGTGATGAACTGCAAAGAAAATATAAAGGGTTATGTAAATGTAAATATTATAGTAGATAATTTTTAAAAAGAGTATCATTTAATAATACCTATACGCATTGAATCTGTTTGACGTCTCATGATCCGTATCATATATATAGAGTTGTGAAAATCGTGGAATTTGACCTGATTCGGGAAGCAAACTACCAATTGAATGATAATTCTCTCCATGCAATCTAAAACAATATGGCGCACCACCTCTATTGTACGTGTTATCAATCTTACCACCGATAGATGTGAAGCTAAACATACTGTTATATTTTCGAATATTTTTTACAAAATGTTTGCTTCTTTCATCTTCACCATTGAAAAGGTTGTTCAACATAGTAGGAGGTTGTTTTAGTTGTGGAAGCAAAACCTTTCCTCTCATACAACAAAGTGAATATTTATCCTTTTTCATATCTCTGTTTCCCCTAGCTGCTTCAGCAAGCCATAACTTAGCTTTACATGATGCACATGTGTAATCAAGATCGCCCATATCAACATAGTCTAAAATAAACAGTTTTTTAATTTAGATATGTAATTTGAGATAGAAAGTTTGTATCGATTAGTAAAAATTTAAAACACATATAAAATATTTTTTTATAATCTTTACCTAACGATATCCCGGTGAATTTCAAACGTTGAGGACGTACATTAACTTCTTCGTCAAAGTTCAATCTAAAAGAAGGTAATTCCTTAGATGAAAGTTGCTTCCCTTGCGTTTGTGATGTTTTCCTTTTACATTGTTGTATTGAAGATGAAGAACCAATTTCGAAATTCTTTAATCCATCATGTGTTGTTATTGTTGAAGCTCTTCCGACATATCCTGTAAAATAGTTTATTACTTAATTTGTTGTTCAATTATATACAAATTGTATAAGAAAAGTTAAAAAAGATATAAAAAGCTGATATAAAATATATAAATTATATATGATAATTTATAAAATTAAGTTTCTAATAAATACCTGTATAATGGTTGCTGATTGGAGTCAATCCAACACGGTGTTGCATATATGGAGTTGGAGTTGCAGATGCTAAAAATATAAGAATTAAATATAATATTTCATTATTGATTATATTTACATGTAAGTTTGACGAATAAGTATTTAAAGAAAAACATAATGTACAAACAATATATGAATAGTTAAATATAAACAAATTAATGAATATTTTATGGATAAACAAACAATTTTGGAGTAATAATATTGTAATTTTTGGTTAAGTCATGTAGGAGTGAAAGTTACATTTAACAAATGTACACAAAGAATGAACCATATCTATGTATTTGTAATTCACATATATGTGTAAACCATAAGTAAATAAATGTAGAGAAATAAGCTAATTCAAATAACCTAAATGAAAATAATATATACAATACCTACAAAATTAGGCGATAAAGTAAGATTTTTATAATTTGTAAAGCTTGGTAATGAATTTATATAACTTAACATTATTTGATATAAAGAATATTTTTATAATATTAAGTTATAAAAATTGATAAAAACAAATACATATTAAACACAATAAATGATACTTATACGTCGAGCTAAACGTACCTATGTAATGGGTGCTGATTGGAGTAAAAGCCGCACGGTGTTGCATATATGGAGTTGCAGATGCTAACAATATAAGAATTAAATATAATATTTGATTATATATTGATTATATTTACATGTAAGTTTGTCGAATAAGTATTTAAAGAAAAACATATTGTATAAACAATATATGAACAGTTAAATATAAACAAATTAATAAATATTTTATGGATAAACAAACAATTTTGGAGTACTAATATTGTAATTTTTGGATACGTCATGTAGGAGTGAAAGTTACAATCAATAAATGTACACAAGGAATGAACCATATTTATAATATTTGTAATTCACATATATGTGTAAACCATAAGTAGTTAAATATAGAAAAATAAGCTAATTCAAATAACCTAAATGAAAATAATATATACAATACCTACAAAATTAGGCGATAAAGTGAGATTTTAATAATTTGTAAAGGTTGGTAATGAATTTATATAACTTAACATTATTTGATATAAAGAATATTTTTATAATATTAAGTTATAAAAATTGAGAAAAACAAATACATATTAAACACAATAAATGATACTTATACTTCGAGCTAAACGTACCTGTGTAATGGGAGCTGATTGGAGTAAAAGCCTCACGGTGTTGCATATATGGTGATGTAGTAATACACGCTAATAGAATAAAAGTACAAATAAAACTTTGATTAATAAAAAATTGTACATGTATATGTGAATAATCAATATATATAACATAATCTATTAATTAATTATGCACGTTGTATATAAATAATGATATGAAACATTCCAGGATAGATATCATTTGTTGTTTTAAGAAAATGGTACTTTTGGTTGTGTGATGTAGGAGTGCAATCTTCATGATTTGAAGTTCTTGGTAATGAATTTGTATTACCTAACATTGTTTCATATAAACAATTTTTTAATAACATGTATATTTATTAAATATACATATACATTAATGAAAAGGGCTGTAACATAAATATATGTATGGTTAATAAATGAAATAAAAGACTTACTTGTTATTTTCTTTTTGTTCGTACTTATCAAATGGCTGCTCTGAATTATAGAAGGTGATTTATGTTGTAAAATACTTGATTTTTGAGTAAAATTAGAAATTCCTGTGGAACAAATATATATTGTTAAAAAAATTCTGTATAGATATAAATATTGAAACAGTTTTTTGAAAAAATTATACCTGGAATTATTGTGTTGCTGCTAACAACTTGCGGTATGACAAATGTGTCTTTACGCATCAATGCATTGTATGACTCACAATTAAAAAGAGGCACTTCAAAAAGATTGTTCTCATCATTGGATAACACTATATCGATTATGACAAAAAAATATCTTGTTAATATATAAAAATGAAATGTATCTCTAAAGATTAAATGAGATTAATGAAGAAGGCTTAATTTTGAATAAAATAAAAACTTTAAAAATAAGAATACTGTATAGAATCATGCCATTCGTACTTCTCCGCAAATCAACAATTTGATTTGTTATAGAATGGAATCTTTGAGAAACATTACCAGGATGTTTATCATATCTTGAAGGATGGACATTTGATGAGTTTTTCGGCACTAAATGATATAAATTTTGTTAATTGTGAGGTTTTTTAATCATATAAAAAGTTATTTAAATACAAATATAATTCTCAACAATAACTCTTGTTTTGCTAAAATTATACCAGGAATGATTGTGTTGCTATTAACATCTTGAGGTATGACAAATGCCTCTTTACGCATCAATGCATCGTAAGACTGACAATTAAATAGAGGCACCTCATGAAGATTGTTCTCATCATTAAATAACACTGCATCGAATATGACAAAAAATAATTTGTTAATATATAAATATGATATTAACATCTTAAGATTAAAATTTAATTAATTAAGAAGGCTTAAATATGAATTAAATAAAAATATTAAAAATAAGAATATTTTGTAGAATCATACCATTCGTATTTCTCTGCAAATCACCAATCTGATTTGTTCCGGAATGGAGACTTTGAGAAGCATTACAAGCATGTTTATCATCTCTTGAAGGATGAACATTTGATGAGTTTTTCGGTACTAAACAAAATATTTTTTGTTAAATGTGTGCTTTTTAAATCATATAAAGAGCTACTGAAATATAATTATAATTCTAAATAATAAGTCTTGTTATGATAACTACATAAACAGATGTATAAATACTATAATTCAAAATTATATAATATACATACCATTTGAGATATCTTGTAAAACAACTCTTTTATTTCTTCCATGCTCAAGAGGTGAATGAGACATCTGACTTTCTTTTGAAATCTCCGATATTGTTCTCCTTTTTCTTGATGATGTTCCTATATCCATCGTTAAAGCCACAGCTTATGAATTCAATTGAAAATTTTGGAGTGATAAAATAGAAAATACAATGTCTAAAAATCGAATTATATAGAGAAAAAAACATGGATTCTTAAATCATAACCGATTTAATGCAATTATGTGAAAGAGGAAATAACTGAAATATTTAATTTTATTTAAAACCATCCTTATATAAGAAAGTTTCCAAATATCTATATCTAAAAATGGTAATACATTTATATCATTAATGAAATTAAATATGTAAATATAATCTATATATAATTTCCAACAATAGGTAAATATATTTTTGTAAGGTCTGATCTAATATGTACGTATCTATATTTATATATAGATTGGTTATCTGTAAGTTTTTGTTATGATAGGATTTATATATTTGATATATTGTCATACTTATAAGTATTTGCGAAAAATAATTATAATGTTTAAAGACAAATTTAAGTTTATGCATAGTAATTGAAACTATCAATGATAATAATATTAAATAAAAAACCATGTTAACATAAAGTTGTCCAAATAAACCAAAACCACCATTACATCAAACTTCCAGGAATTAAAAAACAAACATTGAAACAAATAAAATGTACGGCACCATTACATCAAACTTCCTGGAATTTAAAACCAAACATTGAAACCAATAAAATGTACGGACAATAAGAGAAGAGAAATCTTCTTAAAAACTCAAATTATAAGAAGTTAAAATTGATCAAAAATTTTCAAGTTTTGGTTGCTTGAGCTTTTGGTTGAATTGCAATGTCTTTGAAGTGGACGACTGGATATGAATGTCATGATCAATTTCTTCAAAAGTACGTTTTGGATTAGGACTTGTTGCAGTACTTGACAAAATCTGAAGTGGAGTGCTATTCTCTGCAGTTCCTGATATTGCTTCCTAAATACACATAAAGATTGTTATATTAATTAATTATAAACAAAAGTAATTTAATATATACAATATAGAATAAATTTGAAAACACTACATGTTCCTACCTTTGAATCAATACAACCTTGTGATAATCCAATCATTGATGACGGAGAATCAAATTCAGCAATTAGATCCTAAAAAATTGAAGAAAAATCAATAAATAAAATAATTGTAGTCTTATAGCTTTATAAAATATATTTATGAACATAAATTTTTTACCTCCAAATGTGGTTTCCCTTGTAACACATTTATTATAACCTCGACATTGTCAGTCAGTTTGCTAACAGTGAAGCTGTAGTACTTATGTTCGATGTTATAATCAGAAACTTTAACCCTGAACATAAACCTCTTGTTTAATAACTCGTTGAACTCCTCAGGATATGGAGTAAATTTGGATTGCTGTATATACATTTAAAAACTATATTAAATGAGAATAAATTATAAATAAAATTACTCCACATTAGCAACGTTTTGGATTGATAGGAGACGTACCTTCTTCATGTTCTTCAATAAAGTAGATGTGGTTTTGTGCAAAAATCCAGAAAGTATTGTCTCAAACAATGTGAGAGAAACGGTTCCAGTACAATCTTGAACACGAACAAAAAGCTTCATCCTACATCAATTAATATATATAGAAAATTGAGTAAAAAATATAAAGTTAATGAAAAAGGACTCATAAAGTAAAATCTTTTACCTGTTATAAACATTTGAAACACCACCACATGTGTTGCAAGTATATGGATGAAGACCTCCTCTATTACAATTGATTACAAAATAATAAGTATAAGTAGAATGTGAAACATATTATAAATTTATCTATCATAAATAAATATATATTACCATCGTTACTTTTCACACCACTATTGCATTTTCGGCATGCCAAATAGTACCACCCCTGTTCATGTTCGATCTTAATAACTTTTGCAATCAAATTGCACTGCATTGTCTAAAATATAAAAGCAATAAAATATAATATAAATTAGATTATTATACATGATGCTGAAATAAATACACTCGTTTGGTTAAAAAAATATATATATTTACCGTATCTATATCAAACATCTCATCCACATGCTTAACATCAAAACCTTTGAAGTAATCTTCTTGACTTGTGATAATGGTGTTGCTAGACAATTGCACAACCATATCCAACGAAGATGATTCTTTTTCATTTCCGGAAAGACTATGAATATGAAGGAATATTATTAAAATTAAAAAATTAACATTTAAAAGAAAAGGAGAAAACTTGAAGTTAACCTTTGCATAAACTCATTAATCGGAAGCTTGTCTTCATTAATAAACAACTTTGATCCATAGAGAGAATTGGACACTTGAGAAATGCCTAATCGAATAAAATGAACACAATAAACATAATTATATATTTATATGTAAAATTAGACTTGTTTCAATGGAAAACATTACCACTCCAGATTTGGAACTTTGCAAGTTGTAAAATGATTACAACCGGATTGTTGACATCCTTGTTTTCTTGAATGAACTTCTGAAGCTTCAACGCGTGTTCACCCCACAAAGCACACACAATTTTTTCACCACTAATATAAAAATTAAAATTAAATAGCGTGCAAGGGACAAACATTATTTTATCTTATGAAATTTTAATATAATAATATGTTACTTACCTTAAATCTTGTAATTCACAGTTGAGTAGACTTTTATCACGTCCAGAAACTTTTATAACCTTCAAATCATTTGAAGATATCACACGGCCTATAACATCTGAAAATAAAAGAAAATGTTATTTTACAAATTCGTATATTTTTTAAAGTAGTATATATGTTTCACATTTCATATAATAAATATTTGATGCAACTGGGCGTTATATAAATATTAACTTACCAAAGGCAATACTTTGACTAAGTCTCCCTTGGTTAACATCTCCGAAATCAACAAACCGAAAATCAGTTGCTAATTCTGAACTAAAATTAGCTGACGGTGTGACAATAGTGCCCTTGTAAAAGTTAAGCTTTGAATCATGATCAACAACTTTAAACTTGGGATTGTTTTCTGCAACTCCAAAGTTAGAGATAAAAAAGGCTTGACCCTCTTTTAATTGATTCTCAAAGTGAGCAATAAGACCCGTTTTGACTGTTGCAAAAATCCTATCACCCTAAAATAAATACATTAGCAATGAGTATACATATTAAAAGAAAAAGAATATTTAATAGTTCATGATTATCTGCTCGAAAATAATTAAATTGTTACCACATACCTTTTCATCTTCTAAAATCATGTCAAGACTTGCTTGTTTATCAACATTATTTGAATAATATGCCTTCCACTTCAAAATAATCTTAACTTTGATACGGTAAACATCAGATTTACCATCAATGAACTTGAGAAAAGTGACATCTTGAGAAGGTATAACTGATGAAGAAGTTGACATATTTCTTTTCCTAAAATGTACTAAATTTTGAGGTAAAAAGTAGAAATCTCTATATGTTTCGTATGTCTATATATAGGTGTAGAAATATATGCTGTATTCAATAAATAATTTTTTGGAAATATACAACTACTATATTTAAATAAAACAATTGCTATATTTAAGTTTATAAATATAGAAAGTAAATTTTTAAAAAGTAATGACTGATTGGTTATTTCAATAAATGTAATAGAAATATTTTTGGAAAGATAGATTTCTTTTATTTTTAGAAAAAACGCATATGTAGAATATTTCCATAAGTATTAAAAAATGCCTTTATTATTCGCAGATTCTTTAAATAGTTTATATATAATTGTGTAAACGACTATAAATAATTCGATATTAATACAAACTCTAATTTCAAATAATTTATAAATAATAAGTTAACGTATTAATTGAATAATTAAAGAAAAATTATAAGCAGAATACATTAACTTTGTTTTCAACCTTGTAAAACATGATTTGAAATTATTATATACAATTTTGAGTTTGTTAAATAAAATAAAATTCTGAACACAAGTATAAACAACGTAATTTACAATATAAAAAAATAGACACTTTTACACACAAACAAATAAATAATAATATCCATTGTATTAATATTGACCACTATGTTAGTTATTATACTTATTATAAGAAATTGAAAAATACAGAAAATTTATTTGAGTTTAAAAATAATATTACAAAAATAAAAAAACAATCAAAGTTATAATATAAATACTATTTGTAATTGAAATCCATGAAGAAAACACCATCTTATTTATTTTAAAGAAATAAGAATATGTAATAAATGGATAACTTAATCAATTTATAAACAAAATGTATTGTCTTTGTTTTGAAGGTCGTAATAAAATTGTTTAAAATTAGTATACTACCATTTCTATTTTGTTAAAATTAATAAAACTTGTAACACAAGAATGAACAATGCTTTTTTTATAAAAAGATATAGAGTTTTAAACAAAAAAAATACATAAACCTAATGCAATTAATTGAATCATAATCGTATATTAATAATTAAATTACATAAAATAAGTTGTAAATATAAAGTTTTAAATAGAGTTTAAAAAGAATATGTACAAACTTAAATAATAAAATAATAAAAATAATAGATTTTGTAAGTTGTTACTCATTCTCATGTTTATGAATAAAGTAACATAAATTTAATGTGAATGTATGTTTTGCTTAAAATCTATATATATTTTTGTTAAAAGTTTACAACATATATTCATATGTTATTTGGTTCGCATGTTTTGAGATAAAATATGTAAACAATATATTTACGTTTCAAAGAAAAAGTGTTCTAAAAACAAAGAAGCATTAAACTCCTAGTAATTGAGTCAAACATGTCAAACCAAAAACCAAACTATAATTTCTATCAACTTCCCCAAAAAAAAAACACCATGTCTCAGTTGTGTTTTTGCAACATGTCAAACCAAAAACCAAACTATAATTTCTGTCAACTTCCCCCCAAAAAAGACCATGTCTCAGTTGTGTTTTTGCAACAAAGTATCCTAAAATCACCCACACAATTAGTTTTGTCAAAATATTTTCAGATCAAGCATTTGCTTCCTAAGTTTCAAAAATAGTACCCCTCTCGTTACCAAACATCAATAAACTGTGAATGACACATACCCACTTTTTTCAAATTGAATCAGATTGAAAGTAATCTTCACGCTTTTGTCGCCACGAAGTTTTGTGTGTTGCTTTAGCCCCTTCCAGTCTCCTTTCATGACAACGTGGTATGTTGGGGATGACTCACCCAACCTTGAATCTCCGTAAACTTTCAAACGCATTTCTGTCTCGAAATCAATACATGTGACAGTAAGAGGAGACATAACCTGATGCAGGTTAAACTTCTTGACAAACCATGCTGGTATGTGCTGGAAAAAAATGAAATAATAATTAAGTTTTAGCATTAAAAAAAAATAAAAAATATTGAAATATGAAGAAAATTTAACATATTACCGCTCCATTATGGGCGAGGATATGGTTGAGTTTCTTCCTGAAAAAATGGACGTACTGATGTTTCGGATGGATTGTATTAGTGCTTGAAGCAGCGTGAAAAGCTACAAAATATGGAATAATAAGTGAATTAGAAAATACTAACAATATTATTACAGAAAATACTATTTAATAAATATATAAGTATATAAGTTGAAGACTCTTACCGTAATGATAAAACTCCCGGTGAGATTGCGGACCAAGGTGACATGGAACTACATATAGATCAAATAATTCGTTATACAATATCAATACAGAAAAAAGATATTTGTCATATATTTCTTTATTCAAGTTAAATATATATAATCCTACTTACCGATGTCCTTGTTGAAGAGTACGTTTGCATGAGGAAGGAGTACTTCACTATCATGTAAATAGTCATAACCCTTGACATGAAACATTTTTAGTTTGAATTCAAACCCCCCTGGATACTTTTCAATGACAATAAATGACTTCTTTTTCAAACCCCATCTATCAAACACAGTCTCAAGACTATTACCAATAAAACCACACGAAGTGTTATCTTGTACTAACATCTGTACCTCATACCTCTTGTTAGCCACCCAGATAACAACATTGTTAGTCAACATGTGGTTGAACTGATTGATCCAAAAAGGCTGAATCAACTAATAGAAAAAAAAAAATATTTAAAAAAAATTAGATTTAAAAAGTAAAGAATATAAATTGTATCTCTTAATTAATACAACAATATATATATATATATATATATATATATAAATTTAGAATGTTAACAGTCAAGAAAATATTACCAACAAACTACTTGAAACAGTCATACCATGGTGAGGTTTATAAGTTTAAAAGGTTTTGGCAGATTAACATCTCAAATGGTATTGTGATATGTATTTAAAATATTAAGCTTGATTTATTAAAATTGATTAACATCACAAAAGGTTTTGAAACTGAAATCATTCAAAACTTGCTTTTACATATAAAATATATATACATATCATGTTCTTTCTTGATGTTGTAACAAAACTTCATATGAACAGATTCGTACATATTCTTACATTAATTAGGAACAACAATCAAATCTAATGAAGAATACTTTTATCTAAGAAAAACCTAAATAATACTTACCACAAATCCAGCGGTAGGATCTTCAAGAGAAATCCCATATCTACTCCGATCACCTCGACGGTATCTCGGGTAGAGATTTGTGTGACATGCGCCAGATTTGTCATAAATGTAAAGGTAGATTGGACCATTTTTCAAAATCATGAAGCGGAGATAATTACCAGGTTTGACATTCCTCCTACCCATCAACGTCACAAAATTATCTCCGCCAACTTTCAATACGTCACTATTGACCTGTAAAATAAAAAAGATACAGAAGTAAATCAAAATTTAAATCAGAGAATGAGGAAGAAGATGATGAATGATGAAGAATAAAGAATATATATTACGTCATGCAGGATATCAAGCATATATATTTCGTCATCCACAGTCACTATCAATCCAGTGGGTATATTAGGTTCAAAGTCTTGCTTTACGTTTGGCGGTAAGTCCTACAGATGTTTAAAAAAACTATTAGTATAATATGTAAAAAAAGTCAATTTATTGTTATATTAAAATGTTTAAGATAATTGGTTTGACATGACGTTACCAGGGAGAAAAGTGGAACTGTTTTGATTTTTACAACAAACTCCATGTAACTGCAAATAAATTAAGTCAAGTCATTAGCAGATTACAATTTATAAACTTTAAAAATTATTAGTAAACAATTACATGTAAATCTTTGGAATTTCCAAATTAGGTTCCAAGGTTATTCATTGTTTGGTTCATTTACATCAGGTATTCTATTTACTGTGTAGTGACGTTTGATCTTGAAGAATGAAATTGTATTGCAGAATCAGTGGTGAATAGGCATGCATGAAGACATAAATTAAGGTGTTGATGGAGTGCAAGCTTGAGAAATTAAAGTTTAGATAGAGAACCTATTTATCTTACTTTATAATATCAAAAAACAAATTGGGCAAACAAATTACACTCTACAATTAATCACAGTGTTTTCTAAAAATCGAGCTCAAGTATGTATAGCAAATGCCACTGGTAACATTTATAACATTTTAAGTTGAAGAACAATGGTTTATGTAACCTATAGTTTTACACTTCAACACAAACTATCTGGAATCTTATTGCAATGAGTGGTATAAAATTAGGTTCCAAGGTTGTTCATTGTTTGGTTCATTTACATCAGGTATTCTATTTACTGTGTAGTGACGTTTGATCTTGAAGAATGAAATTGTATTGCAGAATCAGTGGTGAATAGGCATGCATGAAGACATAAATTAAGGTGTTGATGGAGTGCAAGCTTGAGAAATTAAAGTTTAGATAGAGAACCTATTATCTTACTTTATAATATCAAAAAACAAATTGGGCAAACAAATTACACTCTACAATTAATCACAGTGTTTTCTAAATATCGAGCTCAATTAGGTATAGCAAATGTAGTTGGTAACATTTATAAGATTTTAAGTTGAAGAACAATGGTTTATGTAACCTATAGTTTTACACTTCAACAAAAACTATCTGGAATCTTATTGCAATGAGTGGTATAAAATTCGGAAAAAAACATCATTATTTACTCATTTTCAAAGACATTTTCTAAAAACAATTAGCACCCTATTCACTGGCCTGCCCAACCCACCAATATATGTACACTATAAGCAATAATGATGAAGACAAATACTCGTTAGGGTTTGTAAAATCTAAAAGATACCAAAGTAAAACAAAATACAATCAGAGAATGAGGAAGAAGATGATGAAGGATTATTTTCGAGAAGCTATTTTCGAGAAGATGATGAAACATAACAAAATCGAGAAACTATTTTCGATAAACAATTACAAATGAGGAAGTATTATATACCTGTCGATTGAAAAACAGCAGAAGAAGGGATGGCGGCAAAAGAGTTGAGTCGACAAAGGGCTTCCCTTTCTGGAATGATAGTCGTAAACATTAAACAAAAATACAATCAGAGACTGAGGAAGAAGATGATGAATGATTGTGAATCAGCAGAAGAAGGAACAAACCTGTCGATTGTGAATGAGCATAAGAAGGAAGGCGGCAGAAGCTTGGAGTCGATAACAGGGTAGGGTTTCGAATGATAGTAGCGTACATTGAAAGGGAAGCCGTACATTAAAAGGGAAGCCGGGTCAAAAGACCCGCGTGTTTTTACGAAGTGGGTTAAAATACCCATTTTAAAGCAAAAAGTCGGATCTTCTTATAAGAAGAAGTCAAAATCGGTATTTTGGTCAAAATAGGAGAAATGAAGAGTTTTTATTGGTTAATTGAAAATTAATTAAGGAAACTTTCTAATAAATGGTTTTCTTTTAATATATATATAGATTATATACCCATATGGTATTTAGTATTTACTAAACATACCCTTTACTATGATTGATGTCAATAGCAATATTAAACTAAAGTAAAATATAAATAGACACAACTTTAAGTTCTAATAGTTTCCGTCCATAATTTGCCAGATCATCCACCACCCGCATCAGTGCGGCAACAGGAAAACACACAAAACAAATTATAAATAACCTAGATCTACGTCTAAAATAAGCTCTAAATATAATTCAAATAAAAATTAGACCTAATAATACCTAAATTTATTGTGATGTAGAAGCAAGATCTAAATTCTGAGATGAAACGAGATTAATTGCTTGATTTGCAGGATCAGCGTGGACGCTGCAATCGCCAATCAGAACTGCTCTAATCAGCCAATCATTTCCGCAAGAAACAGTAACACAGATTTAATAGGAGGTGCAACAGATACGGTATGCTGATATTTTCCTGATTCAGTGATAAGATAGTTCAAGACTTTTGTCTCATTTAAAAGAATAAAAGCACACTGTTTTAAACTAAAAATATTCTGAAACGATACTATAAAAAAAGAAACTGCAGATCAGAATATATTTGTATACTTCTGACCGACTAAAATGTGAAAAGGAGCGGCCAATTTTTGAAGAAAACAACAATTTTTATCATTTTCTTGCCAATTTTAAGTCTGATCAAGACTGATACAGTGATACTCCCTCCATTAAAGGTACTATCCACCCTTCCACTTCTGAATAATATTCTGTGTTAAACTACCAGTCACAAATACAAGTATCAATAATCATTACAAATTAAGTAAGAACCAATAAGCATTAAAGCAAGGTAAAATAACTGCAAAAGGAGCAGATAAGTTATACCTCGATATTTGATGCAAAGACACAATAACCTGAGAAATTGAAAAGACAAGAGATTGACAGTTAATTGAAAATCTGAGTGATGTACAATGTTGGATGCACAGGAGAAAAAAAATTGCTTTAAAATAACAAAATTAATAAATACAAATTACAAAAAAGAAAAGAAAAAGAAAAACGTTGTAGAGGATGCACGAATAGCATCTGAATATATAGCCGATGGAGTCGCTCCTGCTCTACATGGGTAAATCTTGAAAACCCTTTGCGGAACTCCTTCAAGTATATAATATTAAACAAAAGGAAATGCTGAACAGATTATGCAATTTCTAGATAAATTAGAAGAAAAAAAAGACCATTATGGGATAAATCACTGCTTTTAAATACCATGTTTTACACAACATTCACGTAACAAGATTCCCAATATCTGATATTTGAATTTATAGTAATCTACTATTTTTCTACACCAAAATTTACACTACTTTCTATAAGATGTTGAGTATAAAACAATTCAATATGATGGACCTATGTCATTCCCCTCGTCTATCGTCCCCGCAAATAATTTCCATTGTGAAAAAGGCTCATTTCTTTTAGTTCCATCAAAATAAATAATATGAACAAATACATAGAAGCAGTTTACTTTAGGCATCCTTAGAAGACTGGTAAGATGGCAGAACAATCTTAAAAAGAGAGAAAAGGAGGTCCTCTATTCAAGAGATTTTGTTGGCCGAAAAAAAAAATCCATCTATATCTCTACTAAAACAGAACCTGTAATGACATTCTGCCTGAATATTTTTTCTCATTGAAAATGTAGTCCATCAAGATATCATCTTTATAGCACAATGTCTTCAATTTCTCCACAAATGTCCTAAGCAAGTACATAATCTATTAATCTCTTAATCAATGATCATTCTTCCTTGATTCATATGAAGTTTGTATCTTGATTGTTGCTTAGGGCTTTAAGAAATTAAATTCCTAAGGGTTTTTCTTTGTACTTTCTCCTAAAGCTTCCCGCTTTTCTTTTCTTTTTTTTTGCTTATGCTATGCGAAAACTTCCAAAGCCATTTGAAATTTGCGAGATAAGCCTTCTCCTAACAAACAAAACCTTGAACTATCTTATCGCTTTTGTTAACTTTGTCGTGATCACGATGCGCTATTTATATTGTATATTATAATGATTCTTGGGTTATTTGTGTAATATTTTCTACTTAGCTGATTCTCTCTTGTATGAAATATATAGCTTTAATAACTTAACTTATCTTATGGTTTTGATGTTAGTTATTCATTATATTTAAATTAATATATATATATATATATATATATATATATATATATATATATATATATATATATATATATATATATATTGAACTGTTTATATATTACAAGTTTTATAACCCTCATAATCCGTATTGACGTGATTATATATTATCCATCTTAATAAAAAATTGAGTATATAGTTTTAATCAAAATATTCTTTTAAATGGTTGTTATTATAATTTATGTATTAATTTACCTTTTAGATATGTCTTCATCATCTTCCCATACCATGTATTCTGCCGATGAATCTGGATACGTTACCGGTCATTACCCTCGACATAACCCTCCTACCACAGAAGAAGAAGACTAGATCGTGGGTCAGATCACGAGGTGTCAAGTGTGAGGACTCCTGCCGACATTCCGCAGGGACCACCTACATCCATTTTACCTATTCCACCACAACCTACTACTACACTACCCCGTGGGCCCCGTATTCGAGTAACACCTCGAAAGAGGGTCCCCATTCCCATGAGGGCGGCAGCAGGGCCATCCCTACGAGGTGAGGCAAGACTATCTACAGTGGTTACGGGAGTACCTATCAGACACACTCCTGGTATGACTCAAGAGCAGGCTTATCACTTCTGGGGATTGATTTCTGAGGTGAACGATCTCCGCCAAACCCTAGCATATCAACAACATGTTCTTTCAGCATCCACAAAACTTAATCACCACTTGGTAGAGAGCTCGATTCGGACAGAAAACACCGATGATGAGGCAATGCGAGCTATTAGGAGGCTGGAGTTCCTATGTTGGTTGATTGGAGGACTGATTCTTCTGGCCACTGTGTTGTTTGTGTTTGTTTATTGGTGGTGGTATTGATGGAAGAATAGTCATGGCAATATTTGGTCTAAAAACTTTTATCTAATATATTAGGTTATTTGGTATCATGTATTCAGTATTTCAGAAAACTTCATATGTGTGTAAAAAAAAAACCTATCGCAATGATGTATGTATAACATCAAATTTTGTACTACTTTTAAGTTTCTATGGTTGGTGTGATCTTGTACTTTATGCTATGAAACCGAAAACTGTTACATCTCGTGATTCCGCTTTAGCGGGGTGTGACAGATTTGGTATCATCTCTTCGTAGGGTGCTATGGTGGACATTGGGTATATTACAATTTTGGTTCTTGAATTTAGTTTTTCTTAGTTTTAGTCTTGAAGGAATAGTTTTGCAATTTTGGTCTATAAAGTGTTTTATTTGTGAATTGTTATAACAGTTTAATTTTTTTAAAATGAGGATTTTCACTTTGCAATTTTGGTTTTTTAAATGTTTTGTAAAGAGTTTTATTTCTGTACTGTTATGGAAGCTTATCTTTTGTGAAATGAGGATTTTGCCCTTAGACCAATACTAAAGAAAACAATGAGTAAGATTGTAGTTGTTGTTAATTCTGTTGTTGAGGTATTTTCTTATGTAATGGTTACATTGCTATTGACATATGTTTTAGTTGGAATATTTTTATTGTAGTTTTTATTTGTTTAACACAAAAGTGACTAATGTAGTGTTTTTGTTGTCTGTTGCAGGTGTTAGTGTATGTTTGGCAGCTTTTGGAGCAACTTCGTTGGTTTTGCATGCTTACTGACTTTTACGGAAGGTTAGTGGTGTTCTTTTTTTGTGTTTGTTTTTTTGTTGTTGTGTGGGTGTTTACTTGATTTTTCTTATGTTTCGTCTGTGGTCTTCTAATGTTTCGGTTGCTTCTGGGCTTTGTGAGGGTTCTGCGTCGTCTGCTACTCCTACGCGTCGTAGGCAACGTAGGAGTGTAGTACCTCCTGTTTTGTTGCCCCTTTATTTTGATTGCGGTGATGCAGATTATGTTTGCCGTCACTGTTCTGCTTTGTTTTGGCATGACGAGCGTGTTGTTTGGTCATCACGTGTCGGGGATTTAGTTTATAGTCAGTGTTGTAAGAATGGAGCTGTTGTGTTACCATTTCCTTTGCAACCTCCATCTAATATTATGTCGTTGTATCAAGATCGGCATTTTTTGGATAATATTAGGGCGTATAATTCAATGTTTTCGATGACTTCTTTTGGTGCGAGGGTGGATGGTAGTGTTAATACTGGTCGTGGTCCTTATATGTTTAAAGTGTCTGGTCAGGTTTCTCATTGGATAGGGTCACTTTGTCCTCAATCTTTAGAAAAACCACGTTTCTTACAACTGTATGTATATGATGTTGAAAATGAAGTTCGTAACAGGTTGGAGTTTTATCGTGATTATGAAGATAATGTTTCTTTAAGGGATGATATTGTTTCTGTTCTTAGTCAGACACTAGCTTTGCATAATGAATATGTTAGGACATTTCGAAAGGCTTCTGAAATTGCGGGTGAAAGTAACTTGGTCGAGTACTCTATTAGGCTTTACAACAATGTTGCTGATAATCGTTATGGCCCTCCAGCACCTGGAACGTTGGGTGCTATTGTTGATGGTGACGATCCGAATGCCTCTCAGTATGACATTATAGTTCGTTCTAATTTTGGTCCCCCACATCGCATTAGAAATTTGCACCGTTCTTATATGGCTTTGCAGTATCCATTGTTGTTTCCTTATGGTGAAAGTGGTTGGACGCTTTCCCTTAGGCTGAGAGAAAATGGAATCATGGGGAATAAGCCGTTAACTGTTAATATGTTTTATAGTTATTTGATACATGATCGTTTTGGTGTGTATACACTGTTGTTACATGGTGGTAGGCTTTACCAACAGTTTCTGGTAGATGCGTATTTGTGTGTTAAGCACAATAGGTTGGAATATGTGCGTAGGCATCAGAATCAGTTGAGGTCAGAGTATATTGGGGGCATATATGATGCTACTTCTAGAGGTGATTCAGAGGGTCGTTCTATTGGGAAGCGCATTTTCTTGCCTGCTACCTTTATTGGAAGTCCGCATTATATGTATAAGCATTACCAAGATGCTTTAGCTTTATGTAGGGTTTATGGAAATCCTCAGTACTTTATTACTTTTACGTGTAATGTGCGTTGGCCTGAGGTAGGCAGGTTTATGAACACACATGGCATGGGGCAAACGCAGAATATACCAAATATTATAGCTCGGATTTTCCAAATGAAGGTGTCACAATTCATAAAGTTTTTGAAGGAAGACAAAACTTTTGGTGATGTTGTTGCATGTAAGTATTTTGTTATTTCTTTGCTTTTTTTATAGTGTTTAGGTGATCTGTGTTCTCATTGTTTATGTTCTTTATTTTTGCAGATTTATATACGATCGAATTCCAAAAAAGGGGTTTGCCGCATTGTCACACGCTTCTTTGGGTTGCTGGTAGGGGTGTTCTTCGGTCGGGTTAATCGGTTTTCGGGTTATTCGGGTCGGGTTATTCGGTTTTTGAGGTAATAAAATGTTACCCGATAACCGAACCGAATAAGGATCGGGTTATTCGGTTTTCGGGTAGTTCGGGTCGGTTCGGTTTTTGGGTTATTCGGGTATAACCGAATAAGAATTTGTTGCTTGCCATTTTATGTTTCAATCATTGTGAAATTAGACAATGTGATTATTTTATTTCAATCATCGTGAAATTAGACAATCATTGTGAGATTAATAACACTTGAATGAAGTTTATGCAAAACATGTTTTGTTACCTTCTTGCACTACACCTTCATCAGATCATCACACGATCAAATCACAAGTCAATTTTCATAGCTCTAGAATAAATACATAATGTTATAATTAAGTAAATTTAAAAAGTAAAAGCTTATAATTAAAAAAAATACCTTCATTAAGTTGAGTTATTTCGTTTAAGTAAAAAGTTTAAGATTATCTGTTATTAATTATTAAAAGTTCAAAATCATAAAATGTTGAGTAATTTCGTTTAATAAAATTCGTCTACAAATTGTCTAAGATGTCTTGTGAGTTGTGGGCTTGTAGTGTGGTTGACCCATTTGTAACCAAAAGTTAAGTATAAATTTATAATTAGTTAAAATATATAATTAATAAAAAAAACCTTAAAATTCTTATTCGGGTTAATCGGGTCACCCGAATTTCTTTTTTTCTAACCGCCACCCGACCCGAATAAGGCAACCGTTAATCGGGTTACCCGAATTAGAGACCCAAAAACTGATTAAACCGACCCGATTAACCCGAATTTGATTCGGTTCGGTCGGGTTATTCGGGTTCGGTTATTTTCGACACCCCTAGTTGCTGGTGTGTCGAAGATTAAAGACCCTACTGATGTTGACAAATATATAACTGCTGAGCTTCCTGATCCGGTTAAGGAGCCATATTCGTATTCCACCGTTACGAGTTGTATGCTTCATGGGCCGTGTGGTTTAATGAATGCAACAGCGCCATGCATGCGTGATGGCAAATGTAACAAAAGGTTTCCAAAACCATTTTGCCAAAGTACTTTTTTTGATAAGGATAGGTATGCACATTATAAGAGAAGGGATTCTGCATCTCATTCCCTAAGTACCGGTGTTCAAATGCATAATGGTCATGTAGTTCCGTATAACAAGAGATTATGCAGTCGCTTTGATGCCCATATTAATGTTGAGTACTGCGGCTGGAATATGATGATCAAATATTTGTTTAAATATATTTCAAAAGGTGTGGAGCGAGTTAGTTTCACCATTCATAGGGCAGAAGCTTCTGCAAGTGATGATGTTGCATCTACTTCGGAACCAGTTAATGAGATTAAATTTTTTTGTAGATGGTAGGTTTATTTGTTCACATGAAGCGGCGTGACGTCTTCTAAATTTTTTGATACATGAACGCCATCCTGCTGTTCAGCTGTTAGCTGTACATCTAGAAGATATGCAAAGCACAACATTTGATGATAATTGCAATTTAAGTGAAGTTGTTAATCGTCCAGGTTTTGGGAAGACTACTCTTACCAGATGGTTGGTGAATAACCGCTGGGATGTTGATGGTAGAGGTTTGACATACGTAGAATATACTACATTGTACAGGTGGGATGCATCTTCAAAAGATTGGGTGTATAGAAGTTGCAATTCGGTTCCTGCTATTGGTCGGGTTGTGTATGTTCATCATACTGCTGGTGAATTATTTTACTTACGTATGCTTTTAAACCATCAAAAGGGTTGTCGATTTTTTTTCAGAAATCCGAACTGTTGGGGGAATTGTATATCCATCTTTTCGCCTTGCATGTGAATCTCTTGGCCTTATTGGAGATGATAGAGAACGGCTTTCTGCTTTCAAAGATGCGGCTCATTGGGCGTCCTCTTCCGAATTGCGATCCCTTTTTTTCCATTTGTTGCTTTTTTGTGAAGTTAGCAACCCTTCAGTTCTTTGGGAACATGCTTAGGCAAAGATGGGTGATGATATTGTACGTATATTAGAAAGTACAGCAAGTACATGTTCGTTTGTTTTTAGTGAACATATTTAAAAAGAGCACATTTTATTGGAACTAGAAAAGTTATTAAATGCAGCTACACCATCAAAGTTGTTATTATATTTTCATTTGCCAATGCCTTCACGAGGTTTGTTTCCAGTTCTAAGAAATAGGTTGTTGTTGGAAGAGACAACATTTGATGTTCTGCAATTGCAACAACAACATGCACAAATGGTTAGTAAACTGAATTCGGACCAGCTGCGAGTTTACAATAGAGTTCGGGATGATTTTAATCTTTCTAAACATACATTATTGTTTGTTTATGGCCATGGAGGAACTGGGAAAACATTTTTGTGGGAAACAATTCTTTCGTACTTCAGATATGTAGGGAAGATTATACTTGCTGTTGCAGCTTCTGGAATTGCATCGCTTTTATTACCAAATGGCAGGACTGTTCACTCACGGTTTGGCATTCCCATGGACCTGACAGATATATCGATGTGCAACATTAAAAAGAGGAGTCAAATGTCCGAGCTTTTGTGTCAAACGTCAATTGTCATTTGGGATGAAGCTACTATGACAGAGCTTCGATGTTTTGAATGTGTTGATCGATCCTTTAGGGACATTTTAAGAAATAAAGATGCCCCTTTTGGTGGAGTGTCTATGCTGCTGGGTGGGGACTTCAGACAGACTTTACCGGTAAAATGTAGAGCTTCTAACCGTACAATAATGGCTGCTACTTTACCTAATTCATACCTTTGGCTATACTTCAGCTTATACAAGCTGAACTATAATATGCGACTGTCTGCAGAAGCTTCAAACTCGTCCGTTATATCTGAGACTGCCCAATTTGCATCGTGGCTTCTTGATGTGGGTAACGGTTTGGTAGGTTCCGCAGATCCTCAAAATCCTCAGTACAATTCCATTGTTCAAGTTCCAGATCAGTTCCTTATTATGCATGCTGACCAACCATTGCTACATCTGATCAATTTTGTTTATGATGCACAAGTTCTTCATAATCCCACTTCACAATCTCTTTGCAGAAGAGCTATTGTCTGTCCCAAAAATGACACAACACATGATATTAACATGATGATTTTGGAAATGGCACCAGGTGACACAATGTGTTATTCCAGTATAGATTCAATCACTTCTCATACACATTGGATGTCAGACCCTGAATTGTTGTATCCCCAAGAATACCTAAATAGCTTAAATTTCTCCGGGTTACCAACACACGAATTACATCTCAAAAGAAATGCTCTTATCATTTTATTGAGGAATATTAATCAAAAAGACGGGCTGTGCAACGGAACAAGGCTTGTAGTTACTAATTTATTTCCATCGTTAATAGAAGCAACAATTATGACAGGAACATCGATTGGAAAGCGTGTGCACATTCCTAGAATAAAGTTTATTCATAAAGATCCTGAAATTCCATTCGTATTCACTAGAAAGCAATTTCCATGCAAATTGTGCTATACTATGACCATTAATAAGAGCCAAGGCCAATCGTTGCAAAAGATCGGAGTTTACTTACCAACTGCTGTGTTTAGCCACGGGCAGCTATATGTTGCGCTATCGAGAGCAACTTCACCATCTTCTATTAAAATTTTGATTATTGACGAAAATGGAAATCCGAGTGAATACACAAAAAATATAGTTTTCAAAGATCTTCTTAAACATATAGATGATTTAAAAATACAACAATGAAAATAAACAGATATTTCTTTATATATAGAATCATACACATAACATTACTGTATACGTTAGTGTAAATAATATCATTCACTGTACAAACATGGATAATATATTTTTTATAGCTACAGATGGCCTCCATATCTGAATTGAAGTACGGATGTAGCAGGACAGCACTTCAAATTCGTATCCTCCGCAAATGGAAACCTCGCTACAGAGAATTTGAAACTTGGTACTTGGCCGTCGATAAAAATGTAAGCTTTCCTATCAAACTTTGTCGTGCATGTTGTCACTATTAACATCTAATTCAACAATAATATAACATGAATAGGGTGACGCAATTGCCATTCTTGGTGAAAATTCCGCACAGAAAATTCTCCAGTTAAGGTTGCATCTCTTTAAGTGTTATGAGATTGAGAATTATTCGTGTTCTGAAACACCTCGTCATCAGCGCATCTTGAAAAATCCTATCAATCTAAACCTTGGACCTGCTTCAAAAATCACTCCTATAGAAGATACAAATACTCTTCCGAGATTGTAGTTTCACTTTGTCAGTACGCAAACTTTGTACGGATTCATTGACAATACTGAATACTACCCAGGTATATACAACAGAAACGTTATATGTCTTCACATGTCTAACATTCTGTTTACAAACCTCTAATACTAAAATTTCTTCTTGCAGATGTTGTTGGGCACTATAAAAAGAAGACACCTTCAACCAAAAGAAACGGGGAACCATTGTTATATTTGACCTTAATTGATCACAGGTATAAACTCCTTTCAATACGCATATCTTCCAATAATTAGGAATTAAGTTAGCCACCACACACTACAGCCATCTCATGAAAGAAGTCTTTGTAGAAGTCTTAATTACCCTAAAAGACAATTGATAAGGTAGAGAGTATAGCATTAAGGAGGAAAACCCAAATTTAGATGAAAGTAAATCTTCAAGTGAATATAACCTTTATTACTATTCCGGAAGATATAAAAACAACTCCATAAATGGGAACAAACAAATCACTTGTGTTCTATATGCTTATACATACAGGGGTGAAGAACTTATCGCAACCCTTTGGAAAGAATGCATTGAAAATGCAGAAAAATTAAATCAGAGCTTAATGACTGCTGCCACACCTGGAGCACATATAGCAATAACAAATGTCAAGCCAACAGTTTATGGAGGTTTAAAACATCTTATACACATAAAAATTGTACACATCTTTTAATATCAAAAGCACAGTCACCTGTTTATGATTTGCTAAATAGAATTCATACAAAAATGCAGGACGTATACGTGTGTCGTCCACAGATGCAACACATGTCATCTTTAATCCTCCTATATCTGCACAAATATAAGCAATAGAACATGCAACCCAATCTGAGAAATCATTGGCATTTGCGCCAGCATACCCTTGCATGACTGTAGAAGAACTTTTGAACAAGCCACACTCCTTTTTAGTTGTAAGAAACAACATATTAATATACACATATTTTACAACATATAACATACTACATACAATGTAACTATGCAGGGGAAAACCATCACTGTTGAAGCAAGAATTGCAGACTTCGACATTGAAGACAACTGGTATATTTCCTCATGTGATAAGTGTAAAGCTAGAATACCAAAACAAGGAAATACATGGTTTTGCGTCTCTGACGGACCCGTTGACAATCCTGTCTTTTAGTAAGTTTAGACTAATTCAATTACATATTATTTGGCCGATTACAACACTTTAACCCTGTAACAATTCGCCACAACTTCAGTTTGCATGCGTACCTAGACGACGGGACCAAAAACATGAAGGCCACGCTAACTGACGGTTTCATGAAGAAACTATCTGGAACTACATGCGAAAAATTGGTCCTAATAGATGGATATGACGAGCGCAAAACCATCCCCATAGAATTGCAACAACACAAAACAAAAATCCTTAAATTCCATTTGGAAATGTCTAAAAAGTCACACCCAGACAAAATTAACTTCGTTGTTGTTGATCTACAACAAGAACCCCTGCCTGAAAGCCCGAATACCATATCCACAGTAGCAAAAAAACATGCCCTCTCCATTACATCCGCAACAACAACCCCAACTCCAGCAGGCCCACCCTCTACACCAACCACCAACACCCATGAAAAAACAAAATCACCACCATCTACAACTAAAAAAAAACACAACCGACTGCAGCAAAACGCCTGACGTATGAAGCTTCAGGTATACAATTACACCTAAAACTCTCTACAAAAATATAGAGTTATAACACAAAGATTTATGTTGTAGGAGACATCGACATTATCAACCAAACCAAACGAAGCAGATACAAGGATTGAGGAGAACTAAGTGAAATGATCTTTTGATGAAGCAATAGGTGCTGAAAATCTTTTGTGTGGGACGAAATTGAAAACACAAGCCTTTTGTAATGCTTAAACTAACATCTCTTTTGTAAACTCTTAGCATATGGAACAAACTCTATAGAGATTCCATACAAGTTACAATGTATTGAACACAACTTCTGTACCCACTTCTCACGTGTAAAACTTTTGATAAAATATGTGATGCATAATATTAGTGTCATAGTAAATAAGAATCACAGTCAATATGGCTTACTCACAACCAACATAAACAAAACCCATTACAACCATGCTATTCTACAAGCAAAAAAAGGGCACATGACAATGTCATAATTCACAAGTTACAATTTCAATATAAAACCCTCACCAACAGTGCAACTGACAAAAAGCTTCAAGAAAGAATCAACAGATGACCACATCCCATGCTCCCGCACATCAAACCCGTGCGGAGCACGGGCTTCAACTAGTTATTGTAAATCGACGTTTAAAATATTTGCTATGCAGATATCTGACAAGATATGTCATGTCTTTATAAATGTATTTCATTATTACCATTGTTTGTTACATATATGCATATCAATATTTTTTTTGTAGGCGTTTGTCTCTTAAAAAAAACAGGTCATTAATTTTATAGACATGATAGGAGAACCTTAATTATTTATATATCAGTTTTCTAAAATCTTATTAGGGTTTATAATAATTTCTTCTAGAATATTAGTGATATTAGTCAAACTTTATTAGAAATGAGTTAATAATAAAATTTAAAATCATTAAAATAGTGTTGGAGTTTTATATGACTGATATAAATTTCTAGAATGGTCGATTCTCATAAGGTTTAGTTTATGAACATCAAAGGGTTTTTTTTTTGATAGAAGGACAGAAAGTCAGAAACTTGTGAAATGAGATGAGATCAAGGAGTACCAACAAATATCCTTAGTTCTCTTATAAAACTTTACAATTAGGTTTCAAGAGGGCTACGAGGGAAGAAGAAGCCTTGATATAAATGGTTTTGTGGGTAGTGGCTAGTCGTTCTGGGTTTCATACTATGTTTCTAATTTTCGAATCAGTGGTAGTTCAACGTCCTATGGTTATTTTTCATAAACAAAAAAACTGTCTGTGACATGTTTCTATTAAAATCACTCATCAAAAAAGTAAAAAAGTATACCTTTATACGGATTCTTCAAGAGTTGCTTTACTAAATCTTCTCACTAAGAAGGTAATATCATGTTATATACTTCCTATTATTGTTGATAGCTCACTTTCCTTTTCAAGGAAAACAAATTAATTACCTTTCATCACTAGTATACAATATGACACAAAGATTACTTAGATGGCTTGAATGCTATTTAAGAACAATCACACACTTCTTTTCTTTCTATGATGATTATAGATCTTGAATGTATGCTTTGATGACTTGAATGCAATTTATGCTTAGATCCATTGCCAAGACAAGTTCTTATTTTCTTTAGAATTCATTAACCATATATACATTGTTAAACTTAACTGATTCGATCAATAATATGCATGATTAATATATAGTTTGATTATATGACCTTGTTAAGTCTCTATGTAATCCGTTACACTATTATTTATTTGATTATTATTATTTATTGATCATTAACATAAACATCTATTGTGAATTGCTCATTTATACAACTATTTATATCATCTTCTACTTGTAAGAACATATATAAGCAATCCAAGTATCCCTTAGCTTTTTTTTAATAGATTTCACAATAGAATTTTGGCGTCTTGGAGTTCAAACATGCTTTGAAAATTAAGAAGTAAATAGTCAAAATGCTATAGAATATATAATACATGAAAACTAGAGTGTGTACATAATTTTTTAAATAACAAACTCATATACACATCTCCGACTCTATGTATAACTTTATTCTAAGTGAGGTTTGAATCCTTGCATAGGAAGAATGATTACTTATGAAGCTTAACACACACACATATATATATATATATATATATATATATATATATATATATATATATATATATATATATATATATATATATATATATATATATAGAACCTATAATGCTTTCAAAATTAGGGGTAACCCTTGCATAGGCCTAAGGGAAAGCATAATAGAGGGTAAATGAGTGTAATTTGGCGACAATGAAAAAGAAAACCTAGTCAAGATTAAGCTTAATACGATCTTGTACTCCATGGCACTCAAATTTCGACCCACACACATTCTTCCTCCAAACCCGAATGGCAAATAACCCATTTTGTGTTGGCACCCACCATGCAAGTCATCCTTGAACCGTTCGGGTTTGAACTCATTAACATCTTCACCCCAAAAATCGCGATCATGATGCATGGCTACCACATCGATCCATATGTTGGTACCATCAGGGATTACAGATTCCTGATCAACTCGAATGTCACCTCGAACTTGTCTTTGTACGTTTGGTGCGCTAGGGTATAATCGTAAGACTTCATTCATCACCCATCCCATCTAATCACAACAAAATAAAATTTCCAAATTAAATTAATATTGGAAATATATTACATTAATTAAGTATACAAAACACAGCTTAAGATCATTACTTGTATAGATAATTAAATACACATAAAATCCTGCCATAAAGATGTGTATTTATTGGCAGAAAATCATGAGTGTGTGTATATATATATGTTTCTAGCTAGTTAATTTCATCTTGAGATAAATTTATTATCAAATAGATGGAATATGAATGGAGAACTTAGTTAAGATGTTATACATATATATATGAAAAGATTCTATATATATATATATATATATATATATATATATATATATATATATATATATATATATATATATATATATATATATATTAGTTAAATTGCTTATATGTTAGGTGATTGACATGATTATCTATAATGACATGTTTTAAATGGACACTATATAGAAGATCATATATAATTGAATACCTATCTTGGCAAAACATTATTTAATCTACAACTTTGATACACAATTAATGGTTAGTTTTCAAAACTTTCTATTTATTTAGTGAGTTAATTGAAGATAAAGAAAACATAAAGAAAACCTAGCATGTTAGCTAGTGAGTGAATTGAAGCAATAGTTTTACCTTCTTTAGACCAGCAACTGTAGTTGCATCAATCTCACCATCTCCAATCACTTGCTTGATTTCTTCTCTAAGCTCATGTTGCCACATGGGGCTCTCTGCTAAGAGCAATAAGCTCCAAGTGATGGCCAACGCCGTGGTCTCATGCCCACCAAAAAAGAAAGTCTTACACTCATCCACGAGCTCTCTAGTACTTAGTTTCTTCCTCCCTTTTTCGCCATCCACATGCGTTTCTTTCAACAAAACCCCTAAAAGATCTTTACCACTACCATTTTCAGCCATTGATTTCTGTCTATCAACGATGATCGCCATTAGTAAGGCATCTATCTCTTTCCCAAGCCTTTGTGCTTCAAGATTTTGTCCCAAACACATGTATTTGCCAAAGGGTACCCCTACGTAACGATTCGACTTGAATAATGTCTCTTGCATTGCTCTTAGTTTCTTGAAAACTGTTCTTCCGTTTTCTACATTCATACCGAAGCTTGTTTTCGCTATGATTTCACCCGCTGTTCGTATGATTTCTCCCTCCATTTCAATCTCTGGATTTCCAGAGTTAATCATCTTCGTCCATCGGTCTAGCATGTTATTCGTCGTCTCCACCATCATGCTTGACATCTCCTGTTAATGAATTTATACAATAAAATCAGTATATATGGTTCTTGAATTATGCAAAAGTGTTACCATACAAAGTTGTAAGAATATTAAGTTAGTAATGTAGAGGTTGAAAGAAGTCCATTGATAAGATTAGAAACTTTGAGATATATATAACAAATGTTTTTGATACTTTATATGTATAATGATTTAAGGTTATATTTATTGCATGCATGTTTCTGTCCTCATCCACACTTTCACACACACTCTTAACTGCATGTGTGAATATGTCATGAGCTTGTAGTATAGTGCGTGTGTGTGTATATATATAGAGCGAGAGAGAGAGAGAGAGAGCGAGAGAGAGAGAGAGAGAGAGAGAGAGAGAGAGAGAGAGAGAGAGAGAGAGAGAGAGATGACCTTGAGGTTAGAAGGGGAGAAAGCAGGAGTAATAACATGACGATGGCGAACCCAATCATCACCTTCCACCATGATTAATCCATTTCCAAACATGGGTTTTCTGTCATTCTTGAACACATTTGGTTTCCCCCAGCTTTTTCCCATAACCCCTGAAGATATTTTCTTCAAGAATTCTGGATCACCAATATACAGAAATGGCTCAGTTCCAAGCCAGTACATAAACACCTTTCCTGCATAAACAAAAACAAAAACAACACTAATTAAATGATTAATTTCCTCAAATTAAACTGGGTTTAATTTATTTAATTCCAACTTCATTTAATTAATTACCATAGGATTCTTGCCATTGTGAAAAGTATGGAAAAACAGTCGAATGGATATTATTCGAAACTGTCGATGAAAATGATTCTGGTTTCTTGGTCTTCTTCATCTCAGTAATGTTCCCAAATGGGAATCTTGGTGGTGGACCAGAAAACCCATTAATGGCGAGCTTTCTGTAAGCCCTAATTGGCAAAACCCAACACGAATATAACACCCTCCATAAAATAAATGAAAACAATGCAGCCATTGCAAAGCTAAAAGCTTCAAGATTCTCCATTTGATCGAGTTCAATTTCTCTCTATATATATCTGTTAATTTATTTGATCACTTTTAAGATGTTGTGATTTGATGGATTGGATGAAATATCGGGGTTGGTGTATTTATAGAGTGAGAGAGGTAGAGAGAGAGAGGTAGAGAGAGAGAGAGAGGTAGGAATTGAAACGTCGTAAGTTTGACTACTGAAAATCTGAAACGGCCACCTGACGGACGAATATTGAACAAAGAATTTGAATTGTATGTATCTTATTTTTGACGGTGGTCACATTAATTATAAAAAAATATACGTTTCTTTCTTCCGTCCAAAATGATTTCCTACATAATTTTCTTTTAACAAAAAATAAGTAAAGTAATTGGGTAATGATTAATTTCCTACATTTGGATATCTAAAGTACTCTATAAAGTTAAAAAGTTAAAAAAATAGTACTAACCGGCCTATTAACTCTAGTGTCACATTTAAAGCTTGCACTTAAATATGCATAAAATTATAATTAATTGATGTATTAGGTTAACCATCTTATATGCATTATATATAGTGAAGGTGTAATGATTCAAATATGAGAATATATAGTGATGATATTTGGATATCATTATTGCAAGGTATTAAATAATGATTTCACTTGTAGGCCGGGAAATTTTTAATAGTTTTGATTTTGAATATCGTGGTAAGCTAACAAACAGTTTCTAGTTTATTGATCATGGCAAGCTTTGGGAGATACTGTGGTGTTAAAGGAATTACTAATTCGTGCACAAAATGATCATAAATCAATAAACCATTGTAGAAGAGCTAGGGCAATTAGAAACGGACACATGTGAGTAATTTGATAAGGTAGAGTTTTTTTTATAATTCATTCTTGATTGATATTGTTATTAACTTGAATCAAATGTTGTTCTGAAGTGATATATTTAACTTAATTATTGAAAATATGTGCAAAACATGAAGAAGTTAAAACCTTGTAAGTTTGACTACTGAAAATCAAATGTTTGTTGTTGATTATACCTTATTCCTCTTTCGTACACACATATCATACAAAAGTCAATACTTTTACACATATTATAAGATGAAGGGTGCAATGATTCAAACTCATTTTGTGGAAGAACCATTTGCATATTAGGAATTGTGATATCATGATCAACACCTTAACTTTACCTGGAAAGATGTCATGACAACAGAATGATAACGTTTTATATATTCTCATTCCGTTTAGCCATACTTGAAATAATTTGCCACTATTATTATGTTTTTTTTAAAGATTTTATCAATCTTAACTAGAGACCCTTTTAGATAGCCTGGGCCAATGTGTATAAATAACTTAGAGTCCATTGGTATTAACTACCAATCTATTTTTATACCCTTATGTTTTATAAATAATTTTCAATATCACACATAATACCCCATGAGTCTTTATTATTTTTACAATGTCGACAGTACTAATACCGAACTTTGATGACCTTAGACCCAAAGATTTCTTGGTAGATGTTGCCATATTGTTATCATTATCTATTACTTAAGCACTTATTTATCGAATGTTAGATTGTTATATTATTATTCTATTATGGTATCATAAAATAATTATGAGAATGATATCAATGAAATAAAGTAAAAGAAAAGGAGTACCAAGTGATAGTAGTTGGAGTTGGTGGGATCTCACTTTTTGCTTCACAATGTAGTGCTAATACTTCATACTATAAAACAATGATTTTTACATTAGAAAAAGAATATATAATACACAATAAGTAGCAAGTGTTTGAAATATTATACAGTTAAATACATAAATGAGAATAATAGAGAGGGAAATTATAAATCTATACAAATCCTAAATATTATGTATTATAAGTTTATATAGTATAATAATCACCTTCTTTAAAATAAAAATATCTTAACAACCCTTTTACTATTGTATCAGTTTTTAGCAACCGTTTTTTTGATTGTGTACATTTCTTGGTTTCACACGACTACTTGAAGTAAAATATATATGTGGATAGGGGATGGGTTATATGTGGGGTGGAGGTACCCCATAAAGTAAACGCAATTTTATATTTAGAGTATATATGTAGGTGTTTGGTATACTCTTATAGTGTCATAACTTTTAATTATTTTTCATGTTTGTTTGTTGGTATATGAATATTAATAACCCCTTCATACTAAAATAAATACGATATTTGAATTGCATTTAATTAATATGGTCTTTTATTAAATATCATAAATAAATTTATAATCAATTAATTTACAAAAAGCATGTTTCCATTGTGATTTTCAAATATTTGGTGGGACGGTTTTTGAATAATATAAAAAACAATCGGTTTTTCCCCCTTAATTTAGAACCAAATCATCGGTTTTAATATATTTTCGGTATTAATGATTTGGATTCGGTTTTTTGGTTTATATAGTCACCTTTATTAATGTTACATGCTAATTAATAAGCATTTTTCGAAACATATCTAAGAATTGTTGTTGCATCTTTTATATAAAGTTGTAAGGAAAACGTTTATTTGTAGAGAGTAAGTTGCATATTTGTTCTCTATTGTTTACAAAAAATCAAAGATTTCGTATTTAAAGTATAAAAATTACACGGTTATTTCATATGATTTGAATTTTGCTTATATGAATTGTTTTTGGATAGTTAGATTAAAAGTAAACATAAATAATACTAATTGCAAACACAAATATTTGAAATAAAGTGAAAGAAAATTAAAATATTAGGATATTCGAATTCAATTCAGTTCATACTTTATTTTTTATATTACGTTTAACGTACTTTTCTCTTATAAAGTTTAAGATATAAGCCTTGGTTAATTTAAATCTAAACATGTATTTATGATCGACATATTTGTGTATGTGATATATATATATAGAGTGTGGCAGGGTGCATGTGAGGAATTTATGGGTGGGCAATGACATTGAAAGAGGGGGGAATTGGACGGCTCAGATTGGTTCTCGCGGTTCTCGCACTAAGAATGGTTCTCGCATGAACTTTTTCCTATATATATATATATATGTGTGTGTGTGTGTGTGTGTGTGTGTTTGTATGTGTGTGTGCGGCTGTGCGCGTGTGTGTGTGTGTGTGTGTGTTTATTTCTATTGACGTAAATAATAAGGTAACAAGATAGTTATCAAACGAAATTCGCTTTTAGTATATATATATATATATATATATAAATAATAGGGGTAGAGATATACTACAAAAAAATTAAAGTTACTAAATGTAAGGAGGAACCTTAGCTGTAGGATTCATCAAAAAGTCAAAGAAAAGTGGTCAAAACTTAAAACAAATTTATAGGAACTAAAAAAAATCACAAGGTTATAAATGGAAAATCAAAAATAAACGTGGGCAGTTATCTCTTTCCTCCCAAACCCTAGAACCGCCTTCATCCTCCCGCCGATGGACTACCACATAAATTCACGTGCGTCGGCAAATCAGAGTCACCGGCGTCGGCTTTTCTCTGTTCCCATTTGCCAGATGTACAATAGCCTTTGATTCACAACTTACAACGTAATGATGCACGGTGGCGGTAGTGTTTCATCAACGAGCCATGGATTGTGCATCAGCCCTGATAAATAGAGAGATGGTGTGAATCCGCGACGAACCCTAATATGTGGCGGCGGGATGCATGCATCGTAAATGCACAAATCATCAGATTACTTAGTAGATGCACCAGCAGCTCTAGCAGATGCAAAGTGGTGGTGGTCGGCGATGACATCATATGTCGGTTTCGTGTGGTGTGGTGGTCGGCGACTTCACAGCGGCAGCAGTGGTTTCACACGTGGCGGTAGTGGTTGGCGACTTCTTCAATCATGGCGGTGGTGGTTCGGGAAAACCGGTGACGACGGTGGTAGCTGGAAAATGGCGATGGATGAGGTTTGAAATTCTACAGTCGGGAGCCTAGGGTTAAAACATGAAACGTGGAGTGTGAATATGTACGAGATTTAGGGGAGGAGTGATAAAATAAATAAGATTTCCTTATTTACCCTTTGTTTGTAATTGCCATGTGTCATTCCCACATTTCTCCTTACATTTAGTACCTTAATTTTTTTCAGTTGAACCTAATATTATATATATATATATATATATATATATATATATATATATATATATATATATATATATATATATATATATATATATATATATATATATATAGGTGAAGGTTCAAATGAGAATGACAAATTAATTGAGAATGAGAGACTAAATCTTAGACGTTGATTTTGTAAGTTGAATTCATGGATGGGAAGCGTGGGGGAAACGAGTGTGGCAGGGTGCATGTGAGAAATTCATGGGTGGGCAATGACATTGAAAGAGGGGAATTGAACTGCTGGGATTGAGTCTCTCATTCTAAAAAATATTTAAGTTCTCATTTAAACCTATATATATATATAGGAGGGTTCAAACGAGAACTGTTTTTCGTACGAGAACTGCGAGAACCAATCTCAGCCGTTCCTTGGATATGGGAAGTTCATGGATGAAGAGCGTGGAGGGGATCAAGTGTGGCAGGGTGTATGTGAGGAATTCATGGGTGGACAATGACATTAAAGGAGGGGAAATTGGATGGCTTAGATTGGTTCTCGTAGTTCTCGTACGAAAAATAGTTCTCGTTTAAACTTTTGCCTATAAATATATATATATATATATAAATATATATATATATATATATATATATATATATATATATATATATATATAATTTAATATACTATGATAAAAAATATTGAAAAATAAGACGATTTCATGTGTATATGTATATTTAAATTCTACATTATATATTGAAAGTTATTAGAAAAAACACACACAATATATTTATATATAATACTAATAAAATTTAAAAGTAAAATAAGTCACTATCACTTTGAAAAGAGAGCTGTTAGGTGAAAGGAAAATCAATGGTAAAAAGTTGCAAAAATTAGGATTTGAATTCTTTACCATGTGTTTACATTCACATCTTATATACCACTAAACCAAAACTCAATTTTGTAAATTTGGTTTGAGCTTTATTTATATATCAATTACCACTAAAGTTACTTTTCACTATAAAATATTTTCTTGTAATTGTTATTATATAGAATTTTAGTAAATAAGTTGATTGGTACAAAATAAAGTTTATCCATATATAAAAGTTACTAATACTAATTAACACATAATACAAGTTGACAAAGCATAGAGTTGTGTATGGATAAATTGTTATGTTTAAATCATCATCCTTTTGGTAAAGGCTTCACGTATTATAAATTTATAATCTACTTTGTATCTACACCCTAATTTATACATGTGACCCTAATTTATACATGTGTAATTATCATCAGGTGGTAACAAAATTTTTCTATTTTACATGCATTAGCTAAAACTAATTAGATAACTTATGATATGATGTTAGCTATATATGATGTATTGAATAACACCCTTTTGGGTAATGGTCCAGTAGCTATGTCATGAACTTTAGTTTGGTTTTTTAACTATAATATTCAACTATTCTTTTAATTTATGGGCTAATTAAAGACACCAATTACATACCGTTTCATTTCGTTCTCTTTTTTCCATCAATTCTTTTCTTCATCTTTAAATTTTTATAAAAAACAACAAAAAACTATCTTCTTCATTTTTATGTGTGGGGAAATGTGAAGCTATGAAAGAGTATATTTATTGGTGAGTGTGTAAAATAGTTGAGAATTTATATGATTGAATAAGGGAGGTTATTAAAGGGGTATATTAATAATTACAAATTGATAAAAAATTTAGAGTTCTACACTCCAAATCGGTGATTCTAATTTGGGTTCTACATTCCAAATTGGGTTCAGTATTCCAATTCGATGATTCAACCCGGTACGACATCAATACTTCAATGGTTTCAAAATCGATGTATGTTGGGGTTTAATGTTTCCGATTAGTTCATCAGTGTTGGGTAGATAACCATTCAACCTAATAATCAAAGCACTTTATTAATAATATATATGATTTGATGTTAACAAAACTATCATGTGTAATAGACTAGTATTTTAACATATATTGTTAATGGAAGACTTGTAATTTTATTAAGTTTTATAGATTAGCAACTAGCTGCCCATACTGAATGAGTCAGCTAAGCCTCAACTGATCATTTCGGATGCTCAGTTAATAGAGTACTTAAGATCAGATTTTTTCAGCTAAGCGGCATTTGTCGCTTAGCTGAGTAAGCTTAGCCAATCAATCACTTGCCTCAGCTGTGCAGGCTTATCCAAGCAAACCTTTGCTCAGCTGTGCTTTCTTATCTTATTAGTTAAATATTGTTTTTCTATATTTCTATGTATTATTATTTAACTAACAAGGTTGAACATGTATTGTTCTTTACAACCTTAGATATACTATTTGTATAATTACCAACACTTTTAGCTTTGCAAAGTAATTAAAGTTAAAATGATAGAACTTAATCTGATGGAAAAGATTAAAGTTACTAAAGAAAAAAGATCTCTAATACCTTGTTCAAGTACAAAAGTGTAGCCGACAACAAACATATTTAGGAAAGTCAATATATTGAAGATTTTATGGATGATAAAAGTTTCCAGCAACAAAAAGAAAGTTGTGCTACTCAAGGCGAAAAGGTATGAGTCATATATATATATATATATATATATATATATATATATATGTGTGTGTGTGTGTGTGTGTGTGTGTGTGTGTGTGTGTGTATTGTGAGTGAAATGTACTTTTCATAAAGTAATATTATCTTATTAGAAACTCGATTAAAATAATATTTACTTTAACTCACACTAACTTTATCAATTAAATATTATATTCTCCATACCGAATTCTCTTCCAACCGGGCTGACTCCATCTCTATAAATATACAAGCATTCTTCATTGTTGAAGCACGATTTAGACTTACGAGAAAATCGAATTACAACTTCACAAAAGCAATTAGAGTTAGCATAGTAGTAGTCTTCAAACTTGTTTATGTGTTGGACATCTTTTAGATATTAGCTGTCTTTAGGATTAGCTAGTTAATGTGTTAACTAAATTTGTTGTCATCTTTATAGTGTTAAGAAATTCATCATCCAAAGACTTGTAATTAATTGTTCATAATCAATAATAGTTATATTAAACATAATTGTGTGTGCAATAAGTTTAAAAAGTTAAAGTTTGTATTCAACCTCCCTTTCTACAAACATTTCGTTATTTGAGTACCTAACATGGGATTAACAATCAGTATAAGCTTTTTGTTTAGGGTTTTTTCAGTGAGTTAGAATTGTTCATGTTGAACCGATGGAATTTGTGGAATCGATATAGGATTATGTTTTCATGATGTGTAGAATCGATGGAATGGGAAGGGTAGAGAAAGAGGGGGTTGGTGATGTATATTTATGTAGTAGTTTTATTTATTTTTTATTTATTTTATTTCTTTTTTTCTACCTAAGTTTTTATTTTGCAAATTCTTTAATAAATATATATTTTTTATTTGTTTTTATTTTTAAAAAAAGAACAAAGAATTTTTTTCAAAAGTATTTAAAAAATAATATGTAATAAAAAAAGTTGTTCTAGAAAGTTTCACTTTTTTATAGTTTAGGTTTTATTATTTTTATATAAGTTATTATTGTTTATCTTGTTTTGTAGTGTTGATATAAAATATGTCGAGTGATGACAATAATATCTCTAATGCGACTTCACCATTTTTTAACAATCAAAGATGTAATACTTACAATGATTTTAATATTTTAATATTTTCATGTTTGCATTTATATTAATCAATTATGTTTTTCGATGCTTGAAAATTTTTATTTAATTATTATATAATGTTTACTACATTTATGGAATTATTATAAAAATGTTTATTATATTTATGGAAAATGGAATCCAATTATAGATAAGAAATCTAGAAAGTATACTTGTATTAATTATCATATTTAAAACAATAGTTATAATTAGAATTAAATTAAATCTAATTATGAAGGGTTGTTTTTTAGCAAATAAGAATTGTATATTTACCCAACCAAAAAAAACATATCTAAAGAAAGAAAAACGTTTTGAGTTTTTTTATGGAATGAGAATACATTGCATCTTGAGTTGGGTCTCTGTCAGTGATATTGAAGGCTTTTTATCGGCTGAAAGTACACACGCTTGGACCCAACTTATTATGCCACGTAACGGTCTTCAATGGTCAACTTTTCACTACACGTATCCACAACGTTTTTTTTTTCTCTCTTCTTTTCACAAACATGTTGAGGTTTATCCGACCACTATGAACTTAAATATACTTACATATAAGCAACTACAGATAATATACTTTTAACTTTATATTATACTATTATTTTAAATTAAAAAATAAATTATTAAATCAACTAAAAAATTAAAAATGTGGTTTAATTAACATACATACCATGTTTTTATCGTAAGATAATATGATCTTACTAAACAATAGATCGTTTACTCATCAAAGTATTGTTTTTAAGTATCAAAGTAGGATTATAGGGTCATTTGTAAGATTGTGGAATTGATCATCGATATAATATATGACGACATGATGAAATTATTTGAAAATCTTATCTTGCAAATAAGTATAAAGTTATACTTCCAACTCTTAAATATGAGTTAAACTTTCATTTTTGACATTTTCAAATGTTTGTTTAAACCTATGAATTGTATTGTACTATTGGTGGTGGATATCTAAATTCTAAATCTTTAATGAAAGTATATATCATAGAAACAATAATTAATATATGAATATTTAATTTTTAATTCTTTAATGTATATTAAAAGGAATAGAATTATTGTCTTTTTATGATGATCCACTACGTACTCGAGCATCATCCTTTAAGTTGACTTGGAATAAGTCTTTACTAATAATGACATATATAAAAAGTTATTTAAAAAAGAATCCCAAATCGCCTTTCTCCTAAAAACCCCAATTCAGCGCCGACACTCTCTTCTCTAGCCGTCAGCGTCAGCCGGCGGTCCGGAGATCCTTCTTCTTCATCTACCGTTTTCGTTTTCTATTTGTTCCGTTCGAGATTGTTCACAAGCTCCCGTTCGAGTTTCAGGCCGCCGTGTTTGCAGATCTTGGTCAAGGTCGCCGGTAAGGTTGTTTTGGTTTTAGATCGTTTCGGTTTCAGATCGAGGTTTAGGTTGCAGTCAAGGTCGCTTTTCGTCAAGGTCGCCGTCATGGATGGTGTCGTTCGAGGTTCAGATCGTTTGTTTTCAGATCGAGTTTCAGGGTATCATCAAGTTCGTTGCTGTTCAAGTTCGTGTTTGTTGTTTTCGGATCAAGTTTGTTCAAGTGCAAGTATCGTCAAGTTCGTTTGTTCAAGTTCAGATCGAGTTTTCAGATCCGTGTTTGCTGTTTTCAGATCCGTGTTTGTTTCAGTTGCTGTTTTCAGATCCGTGTTTGTTTTCACATCGAGTTTCTGTTGCTGTTTTCATGTTCGTTCGAGGTTCAAGTTCCGTGTTTGTTTTCAGTTCGGGTATCAGGGTTCCGTCAAGTTCGTTGCTGTTCGAGGTTCAGATCGTTTGTTTTCAGATCGAGTTTCAGGTTCCGTCAAGTTCGTTGCTGTTCAAATTCGTTGCTGCTCAAGTGTGTTGCGAGTTTTCACATCAAGTTTCAGTTGGTTCGTGTGGTTCGTGATCGTGGTTGGTTCGAGGTTAGTTCGTGTTTCAGATCTGGTTGCTACCTCAGATCGTGGTTAGTTCGTGTGGTTCGTGTTTCGTGGGTTCGAGTGGTTCGTGGTTAGTCCGTGTTCAGATCGTAGTTAGTTCGTGTGGTTCGTGTTAATCCGTGGTTAGTTCCAACTGTTTCTATCAGTGGCGTGGTTAGTTTTAGATCGTGATTAGTTCGTGTGGTTCGTGGTTAGTTCCAACAGTTTCGGTCGGTCCATTTAATCTACTCTGAAATATCGTATTGACACCACCTGGTTGGATGTGGCAACCTTTGTTAGTTTGTTAGTTCGGGTCGGTGTTTAGATGGAGGTCGAGAATAGGTTCGAGTCCACCGGGTGACTGCCCTTTGTGTTTTACGAGTTTTAGATAGGCTGATCGGATTGGTCTGTCAATGTTGGTTATTAGTTGTTTAGCGGGATAGGTGATCGGGTTTAAATTTTAATGTTTGTATCGTTGTATTAACTAACATCTAGCTAGTTTTTTTAATTATATCTATAAAATACATTGCCTTTAAAAAAAAGAATAGAATTATAATGTCATCATTTTATTTTTAATTACTTAATTTTGTGAGTTTGAATTCGTATAAACATCTTCAAAATTAGAATTCGTATAAACATTTAACTTTTAAGAACTTAACAATTTAATAAAAATTAGAATTTACAATTTAACTTTTGTGACTTTGAATTCGTATAAACATCTTCAAAATTAAAGAAATGTCAAATTGTAAATTGGATAACTTTGAGTGAGTATATGATATCAGAGAAATGTTCAATATAGTCCATACTTATTGTATAGTCACAATGGACTAATCTTAGCACTTGGATCAGCCCCATCAATGGTCCAGATTGAATTTTAAAAATTTGGGCGGAGTGACATTTTTGTAATTAACATTTAATTATTTTACGATCACATGTGATTTTATATTGAATCACATGTGATTAAATATTAAAATTTAGGACTATGCTTTTTATATGGACTATACTGAACACAACTCTATGATATCAATGTATTTTAGAGATAACAAAATTATAGTTAATAATTTAAAATTGGTTAACTTTATTTATATAGTACTTTAGTAATTATAATAAAGAATTTATCTCTTCTATTGATATTAATAAAAGACTAACATTTTTAATTTTTAATTTAACTATATTATTAAAAGAATAGACTTTTAATAAAAAATTTCTTTTAAAAATAAAATTTGACCAATAGAAGCTTTTAAAAAAAATTAAGCTTACACACAAATATGATGTTACCATTCTTAATCCCAACCCTCACGTTACTTAATTTAATCTAACACTTTTTACATGAAATATTTATTCAAAATTTACCTACATTTACGTGGGATGTTTATTTTATTTTTAAATTTTCATATTTTATTTTCAATCTTATAGATGAGATATTTATGCAATCAAAAGATTATTATGATAAAAAAAATATATATCCAAGTTAATATTTAATATATCTGGTTTTGATGATCCAATTTTAAATAATATTATTATGATAAATAAATAAATATATATATATATATATATATATCCAAGTTAATATGAAAATAGTAAGTTTGGAAAAATAATAAAATATATCTGTTGATGAAAGATCAAAGTATAAAAATATATACTTGTGTGTTCATAAAAAGGAACTTGGGGGTTGTAATAAAATATGACAATATAAATTTTAAAAATAAAATTTATTCTAAATTGTCATTTTTTTATTAACATAATTTTTCACTTATAAACATGTTCCATAATGCGTCAAAATAATATCTGTCTATGGAACACAGTGTTTATAACTTCCTGCCAACAAATTTGAATAAACATAATTTTACAAATTGGCAAATGTGAAAATATGTATTTTAGAATATAAGATAAATATCCTTAAGAGGTATTATTATACTGTGTTTACAATGATTGGTGAAGGGGTATCTTGGGAGATCTTGCAAAGTACATAAAAAGTACTTAGGTGTCATCCTCCAAATTGACATGTGCCTAATTCATTTAAAAGCCAGTCCAAATACACAGTGTAACGATATTTATTTTGGTATTTATTTATTCTAAAATATCAGTTTAAAAGAGGAAGTCGTAAAACATAGAAAATAATTTTAAACGACTCGAGATGACGACATCTGTGACCACGGTCGAGCACCACGGTCGACCGTGTGGATCGACCGTCCGGCCAGCAGATGTCCCCACCTCTCCTCACTCTTCCTCTATAAATACAACCCCATAAACAACCAAAATTCACCTTTTGCCAATATGATATTCTCTCCTTCTACACACTTTCATATTTTGATCTTTCATTTTCAAATATATACATTTGAGTGTGGTGATTCTTGAAGTTGTGTTCTTCATTTGTAAGAGTTATACAACACTTCAAGATCAAACAAAAGGGAAACAAGAAAAATACATTGAGTGATATACACTTGAGTGAAATCGAAAATTTTCTTGTATTGAGAGGTTACTGTTTAAACACCATTGTTGGTGTTTTGTTGTTCTTAGTGAAGTGTTCTTGAGAGAAGAACACTTTGAGTGTTTTGGTGGGTTTGACTATTCCCCACTTAGTTTTGGGTTTTGGTTAGTGTTCTTGAGGTTCTTGGTGAAGAACTTGGTGATTCTTCTTGGTTAAGAAGAAAGTGTTCTTGGTGAAGAACAAGGTGGTGGATCTAGTATAGATCTTTGGTGGTTATCATCTACCCGTAAAGGTGATTGTATTACGGTGATCTCTTTCGGGTTAAGAGATTGTTGCTAGTGGAAACCTTGACGGAGGTCAAGGCGTGGATGTAGGTTAGAGTTCAACCGAACCACGTAAAAATCTCGGTGTTCATCATCTAAACCCTTAACTCTTTAAATTTCTGCAGCTGCATTTGCATATTTAATTTTCGCAAGCATATTTACATTTTTTGCATTTTACATTCCCGCACTTTATTTCTTATTTATTTTATTTATTTATTTCTGTCATTTAAATTTCTGTCTTACTATATATATTAATATATATATATATATATATATATATATACTTATAATAAATATAAATATAAACACTTATATATATATACATCTGGTACTGACAATCAAGATATATATATATATATATATATATATATATATATATATATATATTACTACATATACGTATTTATATACTTTCTGCATTTTACATTTCACGCATCTTATATATATATATATATTTGGTACATTCATCAAGATATATATATAACCACTACTATATATATTTATATATTTTAAGCATCTTTTATTTCTGCATATTTTCTTTCAAGTCATATATCTATTATTTTATATCTATTAACGTTTGTTTCTCTTGTGTCCATATTTAATCATTTAATTTAAATTAATCGAAAAAGAGGTCATATAAACTATTCAACCCCCCCCCCCTTCTAGTTTCCACAATTGTAGAAACTAGAAGGGGGGGTTGAATAGTTTCTATAATAAATATAAATATAAACATTTATATATATATATATATATATATACATCTGGTACTGACAATCAAGAGATATATATATATATATATATATATATATATATATATATATATATATATATATATATATATTTATTAATATATATAGTAAGACATAAATTTAAATGACAGAAATAAATAAATAAAATAAATAAAAAATAAACTGCGGGAATGTAAAATGCAAGAGATGTAAATATGCTTGCGAAAATTAAATATGCAAATGCAGATGCAGAAATTTAAAGAGTTAAGGGTTTAGAAGATGAAAACCAAGATTTTTACGTGGTTCGGTTGAACTCCAACCTACATCCACGCCTTGACCTCCCTCAAGGTTTCCACTAGCAACAATCTATTAACCCGGAAGAGATCACCGTAATACAATCACCTTTACGGGTAGATGATAATCACCAAAGATCTTTACTAGATCCACCACCTTGTTCTTCACCAAGAACACTTTCTTCTTAACCAAGAAGAATCACCAAGAACCTCAAGAACACTAACCAAAACCCAAAACTAAGTGGGGAATAGTCAAACCCACCAAAACACTCAAAGTGTTCTTCTCTCAAGAACACTTCACTAAGAACAACAAAACACCAACAATGGTGTTTAAACACTAACCTCTCAATACAAGAAAATTTTCGATTTCACTCAAGTGTATATCACTCAATGTATTTTTCTTGCTTCCCTTTTGCTTGATCTTGAAGTGTTGTATAACTCTTACAAATGAAGAACACAACTTCAAGAATCACCACACTCAAATGTATATATTTGAAAATGAAAGATCAAGATATGAAAGTGTGTAGAAGGAGAGAATATCAGATTGGCAAAAGGTGAATTTTGGTTGTTTATGGGGTTGTATTTATAGAGGAAGAGTGAGGAGAGGTGGGGACATCTGCTGGCCGTACGGTCGATCCCCACGGTCGACCGTGGTGCTCGACCGTGGCCACATATGTCGTCATCTTGAGTAGTTTAAAATTATTTTCTATGTTTTACGACTTCCTCTTTTAAACTGGTATTTTAGAATAAATAAATACCAAAATAAATATCGTTACACTGTGTATTTGGACTTGCTTTTAAATGAATTAGGCACATGTCAATTTGGAGGATGACACCTAAGTACTTTTTATGTACTTTGCAAGATCTCCCAAGATACTCCTTCACCAATCATTGTAAACACAGTATAATAATACCTCTTAAGGGTATTTATCTTGTATTCTAAAATACATATTTTCACATTTGCCAATTTGTAAAATTATGTTTATTCAAATTTGTTGGCAAGAAGTTATAAACACTTTGTTCCATAGACAGATATTATTTTGACGCATTATGGAACATGTTTATAAGTGAAAAATTATGTTAATAAAAAAATGACAATTTAGAATAAATTTTATTTTTAAAATTTATATTGTCATATTTTATTACAACCCCCAAGTTCCTTTTTATGAACACACAAATATATATTTTTATACTTTGATCTTTCATTAACAGATATATTTTATTATTTTTCCAAACTTACTATTTTCATATTAACTTGGATATATATTTTTTTATCATAATAATATTATTTAAAATTGCATCATCAAAACCAGATATATTAAATATTAATCTTTTGATTGCACAAACAATCTCCCCCTTTTTTATGATGACAATTTTTATTTAATCCAAGTTAATAATTCCATAATATGTTAAGGAGAAATAATAAGTGTGATGTTTCAAGAAATTGACCTTTGATGATGAGCTTATGTCTTTATGTTTGAATCTTCAAATCAGGTCTTCTTGAAATTTGTTTACTTATTTTTATTCGTTGTACCCTCTTATGTTGAGTCATCACTTGGATTCTTCTCCCCCTTTGGCGTCATCAAAAAGGTTTGATCCCCCTTTTTTTTGTATCTTCAATTGAGACGACCCTTTAAGCTTGGCTTGATTGCACTAAGATTTGCTCAAGATAAAGTTTTCAAATTTTGAACAGAGGTATAAATGTTAGTCATAAAGATGATTGCAAAGTTAGAAACATGATCATGATTCTGTTTCACGTGATGCTAGTCACCTTATATCATCAGTCCTTATAAGCTTCTCAAACTTATTTTAATAATAGTGGCTCCCCATGATTTTCTTTTTCTTTTAAGAAATTATAGCTCTCCCTTTTTGTTTTAATCATTGCTCCCCCTTATTTTAGTAATAATAGCTCTCCCTTTTTTTTAATAACTCCCCCTTATTTTCTTAATCATAGCTCCCCTTTATGCCTTGTACTTTTGAATAATCCTTTAATACTATTATTTTAATAGTGGTTTAATGGAGCATCTCCCTTTTTGAGTATCCACCTTGTAGGGTTGTTAGAGATAGGTGTGACATCATCTCACGTGAGTGTACCTATCAACAATTTAATAACAACAACACAAATATTCCAATTCTTGTTGAATTGGGTTAGTAAAGTGTGTTTGGATAAATTTGGCAATCAACCATGAATTGGTTGAGCTTTAATATTTTCCAAGATATTAATATATGAACGAACTGGTATATAACATGTATTTAACCATTTGATTTAATATCCATCCAAGTGTGTAATTTTGTCTAAATTTTGAATTCTTATGGCACATTAGATTAGTACACATGTAATAAATTTTTAAAATTAAAAATTTAACTGTTGATGAACATATATGAACAAACGTAGCAAAAATTAGAACAATTGCGGATAATACGCAGAACTGGCTGACCACGGTCCACGGTCGACCGTGGTCAGCCGTGGTCGCGGCTAGCAGACTCCACAAAAACCAACGGTTGCAGTTGTGCAGCCGTGGTCGACCGTGATCCTGTTAGTTCGAATTTTTTGCACAATTTCTTATTTAATCAAGAGGTGAACACATTTAGATAAACACACCAAATCCTAAATTACTTTATTTAAGGATAGTTTGAGGAATCCAATATAAGATCCCGAATACACAAACATAAAAGTTAAATTGTTCAAAACACACATAAGATAATTTAAATGGTTTAATTTGAGTAGGATCGTCGAGGCATCGACTTGGAAACTTGAGTAGATGAAGTGCCACCACAACCAAATTTGTCTTCAAGGAAATTAAATAATTTGTTTAGCATAGATGTATTTTCCTTCAAGGCCTTGGTATTCTCCTTCATCATGTTCGTCATATTTTCGAAGTCTTCTTTTGAAGCATAGCTCCTTCTTCTCGTTGACCCACCAATGTTAGATGTCTCCTCTTCTCCTTCTTCCTCATCTTCTCTTCTTGCTCTCTTCGATCTGGATCCTCTCATGGTTCCCAAGTGACCCATTTTGATAAGGGTTTGGATATCGATTTGTTGTTCCTTGTTGGGAAAGCTTTCAACCGAGGGAAGATCAAGGTATTGAAGTAGATGGGAAAGTAGAGTTCCATATGGAAGGGATCGTTTGTTATGGGAGACTAATCCACTCATCCTTTTGGCCACAAAGTAGGCCATGTCTACGGGTATTTTCTCTTTGAGAGAGTACATGAGGAGTGCAACAACGGCTTGGATATCATTGTGATTTCCAGCCTTTGAGTAGACATTGTGGCTAATAATTTTAGCCCAAACTTGACATTGAGGAGTGAGGTGAGCACCTATAAGTTTAGTGGTTGACCTAGACACTTCGGGTAAACACAATGAGTTAATCACTCTTTCGGGAGTGATGTCATCATCATTGAGTTGTGAGATATAGGTTAAACTATGCATGTCGGAGTAAAAACGAAGTCCACTAGTAGGTAGTTGAAGAAGGTCACCAAATTCGGCTAAGGTCCAAGTCCATTGACTTTGATACATATTGAGTTGAATCATCATTTTGGTTTCATTAAATTGAAAACCGGCATAAAATTCCCTAATATGATCGGGATGGACAACTACTTCATGATCAAGGAATACATTCCAGTTAAGATGGTTGAAAACTTGCCTAACCTCTTGTTGTTTAAAATCATTTAAGTATACGGTTCTCCCGTAAGTGATGGGTCAGTTTACTACAAGAGGACGATTTTTGACAAGGTTTCTAGGTATCCTAGTTAAAGTAACTTGAGGAGCATTTGGGTGATGTTCTTGGCTTTGAGTTTGGGTTGTTGGTCTTGTCCTAGAAGGGTTTCTCCTAAGATTTTCGGATGATTCGGCTATTTCCTTTCCCTTTGATCTTCCCATGGCTTAGTATGATAAGTGATGAAGAAGATGTAAATGATCTTTGGAAAATCCTTTGCCGGAATTCTTGAATAGTCGCCGGAATCTTCGCCGGAGCAAAGGAGAGGATGAAGATTGAGAGAGTTTGGGAGAGAATTTTGAATTTTTGGTTTTGAATGTGTAGAGAATGAATGAATGGATGGGGTTAAAAGGAGGAATGAGTTTTGGAGTTATTGTGAGTTAATGATATTGATGTGAGTTAAAGAAAAAAAGAGATTTTTGGGAAGATAAAAAAAAGGAATCTCAGATGTAATTTTCGGGATATGGCATTTATGGTGGGGTATAAAATTTGAATTTTGAAAATTTGAATTTTAAAATTTTACCCATTTATTGCTGCACACGGTCGACCGTGGTCGACCACGGTCGCATTCAGCAAAATCAAATATTTTAATTTTTTTTATTAATAAATTTTTTATGTTTAATCATACTTGATTTAATTTTGTGTTTTATCATTTGATATGTATAATCACATATCATGCATACGCCAAGCTACTTGGTATATTGATGAACTTTAGATCGAGTAGTTCGTTCACCAATGTCACCGATAACTTGGTGTATAGGATGATCCTTCACTTCTTTTGTGTGAGAAGTTGAATCATTTGATCCTTTGGTTGGAGATAGATAACAATCATCCTTACCTGATTGTATATCATCTTTTAATTTGTTTGATTGAAATAAGATTTGTTCTTGTTCATTGAGTTCATCATCAATTAAGGGTATAGATTTGTTTGTTAGGGTCTCATCAAATGTAACATTTAATGATTCTTCAATGGCCATGGTGTATTTGTTTAATACTCTATATGACTTTTTGGTAGATGAATATCCAATAAAAATACCCTCAAATAAATTTGACCCAGATTGATTCAAATGGTTTTGGGTGTGTGTAATAAAGCATTTACTACCTAAAACTTTAAAGTGTTTGAGAGTAGGTTTTCTTCCTTTATAAATCTCATACGGAGTTTTGTTTATAAATGGCCTGATCAAGACTCTGTTTAAAATATATGTGGATGTTGCAACTGCATCACACCAAAACTTTTGTGGAATTGATTGTTCATTCAGCATGGTTTTACTCATTTCTTGAAGTGTTCAGTTTTTCCTTTCTACTACCCCATTTGATTGAGGAGTTCTGGGAGCCGAGAAGTTATGAGTAATTCCATGTTTGTCACAAAACATTCCAAATTGAAAATCATTATCAAATTCCTTTCCATGATCAGTTTGAATTGACAAGATCAAATGTCCTTGCTGATTTTGAATTTGATTTCTTAATAATTTGAATTTTTCAAAAGCTTCATTTTTTGTTTTCAAAAACAATGTCCAGGTATATCTTGAAAAATCATCTACAATGACAAGTGTATAAAAGTTTCCACCATAGCTTTGTATTGAAGATAGACCAAACAAATCCATGTGTAATAATTCAAGTGTTTTCTTTGTTGAGATCATGTTTTTAGGTTGATGGGATGCATGAACTTGTTTTCCCACTTTACATGCATCACAAAAATGTTTATCAAATTTTAATTTTGGTGAATCATTTACTAGTTCTTGGTTGCTAATCTTTTGAATTAGCCTCATATTTGCATGTCCTAATCTTCTATGCCATAATGTATAATCATCATTTAGACTAGTAAGGCACACTTGGATGGATGGATTATCATTTAGTTTACATGTATATAATCCACTTCTTCTTTTTCCTTTTATTATATTCTTATCAAGTTTGGTGACAACACATTTGTGTTTAGTGAAAGTGACATCTAAATCATTGTCACACAATTGACCCACACTTATGAGATTGAAACTTAAATTATCAACATGATCAACATTTTTAAAAGTAATTTGATCTAAAGAAATGGTACCTTTACTGACGATTTTTCATTTTAAATTACTTCCAAATATAACATGACCTCCATCATATTCTTTGTATGTTGAGAAGAGATCCTTGTTCCCCGTCATATGCTTTGAACATCCGCTATCAATTATCCATTCATGTGAATGCAAATGTCCATTCGGATTTTCCTAAAGATTTAAACGTGTGATAAATTTGGTACCCAATATCTCATGGGTCCAGGATTGTTAGCATCCAAATATCTTATTTTATTCCATATGTAAGGACCAAGATATTGTTCATGTTGGTGAGTCCTAAATTGTGGTTGAAAATACTAAGAGTGGTTCCAGTTTAACCTTGGGGGTAAGTGTTGGAGTATGCCCACTGACGCACGTACGCCATTAGGATCACTGCCAATATAGTGTGGGCCTATTGGGTCACACGCCGGGGATCAATCCTGACAGCAATGAAAGATGAGGGACTAAAAGTGCCAAAGTGGAGAAGTTGGTATGCAGAAGATTTACGCGACGCGGCTCCAGTTAGGCTACGCGACGCGGATTTTCGGCGGCGCGGAAACCTACGAGTACGCGGCGCGGAAATTCGTCTGACAGCATGCAACTTTTGGCTCCACCTCCCTATTTGACCAATGCATGGCCTTGCTTTTTCAGAAAGCGTGTGGCCGGTCTTGGGGAGAGTAGTTGGACGGTTTTGCCTCATATTTCCAGATAACTCTCTTACTCCTCTCTCTCTCAAGATCCTTTTTTCTCTCTAGAAGGGTTCTTGAAGGAAATACACTTAGAGCTCAATGTGGGTTTCATTTTAGATTGTATTTGAGAGATTTGTTCCAGGAAATTGAGTCTAGATTGCTGTTCCAGAAATGGTTTCAAGGCTTTGAAGACCATTAATGGTTTGCTAGTACAAGAGGATTGAGCAAACCCGGGGTGGACTTGCAATAGAGGGAAACTTATTTGTTTTCTAGTCATCCACATCTTCTTCAGGTTGCTGGAGCTAAGGAGAAAGGTATATTTTCTTTCTATGTTTTTCCCATGTTGCAAATACTAGTTATAGAATTTGGTCCATTTTGGGGTTTTTATGCTTTGCATGTTTGTACATTTGGCATTGCATGTTGTTCCCTTGCTTCCGCTGTGTTCCTCAAACCCCAACAGTAAGTTCTTCCTATTTTGGGAATGATGATTGTTTATCCATCTTTGATCAAGATGGTTTATCTTGGTTCTATTTATGTGGTTATTATAACTGGTGTGATGGGATTTCCTAATGGGTTGTATATTGTAATTCCAGTTGTAATTTTTCTTGGTCATGTTGGTTTGTTGTTTATAAAATGTGTTGGAAGGTTGAGTGGGGTTGTATCCTAAGCCATTTCTTCTATGTTCATAAAATTGGCTCATTTGTTGAGGTGTTGCAACTGGAATAGAATTAGACCTAAGAGGGTTAGCTGTTTGAGATGTACTAGGCTGTGATAAGTTGTTAAACGGTTTTATTCTACTATTTGGTTTCACAGTTGGTCGTGGTCGACCATGGTTGTGGTCAGTATCCTTAGTAACTTTTCTAATAGTTTCAGGGAGAGATTGTACTGTCGATCGTACGGGTTCACTGACTGGACCTTTACCTTTTTCTTTTACAAAAGTGATTTTCTTGTTGGGATCAAACAATAAACCTTTTTCACTTTGATCAAATCCAAGACCCGATTTATCATTTGAGTGTTTTTGTGCTTTCAGCATCTCGTTCAACATTGAACTACTTTTCTCAAATTTTTGTTTAGTTTCATCAAAATCATTTTTACATTTGTGAGTTTTCAAATTCTCATTTTCTTTCTGAAGATTAGCATTTTGAAGTTTTAAATCCATAATCATATCTTTTAGTAAATCATTTTCACAAGTTGTGGTATCTTTCTCAAGTGTGATCTTGGATATGATTTCATTTAATAGTTCTATTTTGTCGGTTGCTTTTATAAGCAACTTTCCACACTTATAATATTCTTTTCAATATTGTTGTCAAATGATATATCATTGTTAAATGATGAATCAGAATGTACCTCTTTTGTATCCTTTGCCATAAGACACACTTCTTCTTCTTTGCTTGGTTCTTCTTCACTTTCACTCCATGCACCGCTAATGAAGGCTTTGTGGTGTTCATTCTTCTTGGTGTTTTTAGGACATAAATTCATGAAGTGGGATGGGTCACCGCATTTGAAGCAAACATTTTGCTTCCTTTCACTTTTGAATCGATCTCCCTTCTTTTCCCAGGGCTTTATTTCTTTTGTATCCCTTTTTGGATACCTTACAAATGTTCCTTTTCTTTTGAAAAATCTACTCAAATTTCTAACCGCCAATGCAAACTCATCATCATCTTTCTCACCGGGTGATGACTTCTCTTCTTCATCTTCATCTTCTTCACTTGAGCTTTCTTTGACAATTTTTGCCTTGAGTGCTAAGGATTTTACTTTTTCAGGTTTACTTTTGGTGATTTCATTATCCTTCTCTATCACCATTTCATAGACTTTTAAGTTGCCTATGAGTTCATCAAGTTGAAATATGTTTAGATCTTTTGATTCCTCAATGGCTGCTACTTTGGGTCTCCACTTAGGATGTAGTGCTCTAAGAAATTTTCTTACATAGTGTTTGTTGGTATAATATACTCCTAATGATTTTAGACTTGTTACAATGTTATTAAACTTTGTGTATCCTTCTTCAATGATTTCATTTTCGGACATAGAAATTTTTTCGTATTTTTGTACTAAGAAATCAATTTTGCAATCCATAACTTGAGGATTGCCTTGGTGAGTTGTGATAAGATTTTTCCAGATTTCATTTGTAGTTTTACACATAACTACTCTTCCAAATTCGGTTCGTGGTAGTGCATTGTACAAAATGAGTTTGGCCTCAAAATTTTTCTTTATTTGTAACTTGTCCTCGGGGGTTAAAATTTTGTCATCATCAGGTTTGAAATCTCCCTTTTCAATAAAATTCCATAAATCACTATCCTTAGCTTGGACATAAATTTCAAATCGTTGTCTCCAGTAACAAAAACCGTCTGTTTCAAGTAGTGGTGGTCTAAACATAGAGCAACCCTCCATATAGTTAACTTGTGCCATGGATCAACTCAAAATTTGAAAAGTTTTGTTTGTTGTTTTAAATAATTAATCTTAAAACTTTTGAGCAAATTGTTGAGCAACTTGCTCTGATACCAATTGTAGAAACTAGAAGGGGGGGGGGGGGGGTTGAATAGTTTCTATGATCTCTTTTTGATTAATTTAAATTAAATGATTAAATATAGGACACAAGAGAAACAAACGTTAGTAGATGTAAAATAATAGATATATGACTTGAAATAAAAATATGCAGAAATAAAAGATGCTTAAAATATATAAATATATATAGTAGTGCTTATATATATATCTTGATGAATGTACCAGATATATATATATAAGATGCGTGAAATGTAAAATGCAGAAAGTATATAAATACGTATATGTAATAATATACATACATATATATATATATATATATATATATATATATATATATATATATATATCTTGATTTTCAGTACCAGATGTATATATATATATATATATAAATGTTTATATTTATATTTATTATAAGTAAATATATATATATATATATATATATATATATATATATATATATATATATATATATATATATATATATTAATCTTGATGGGTATACCAGATAAATATATATATATATATATATATATATATATATATATATATATATATATATATATTAATATATATAGTAAGACAGAAATTTAAATGACAGAAATAAATAAATAAAATAAATAAGAAATAAAGTGCGGGAATGTAAAATGCAAAAAATGTAAATATGCTTGCGAAAATTAAATATGCAAATGCAGATGCAGAAATTTAAAGAGTTACGGGTTTAGATGGTGAACACCGAGATTTTTACGTGGTTCGGTTGAACTCCAACCTACATCCACGCCTTGACCTCCGTCAAGGTTTCCACTAGCAACACTTGCAACAATCTCTTAACCCGGAAGAGATCACCGTAATACAATGACCTTTACGGGTAGATGATAACCACCAAAGATCTATACTAGATCCACCACCTTGTTCTTCACCAAGAACACTTTCTTCTTAACCAAGAAGAATCACCAAGTTGTTCACCAAGAACCTCAAGAACACTAACCAAAACCCAAAACTAAGTGGGGAATAGTCAAACCCACCAAAACACTCAAAGTGTTCTTCTCTCAAGAACACTTCACTAAGAACAACAAAACACCAACAATGGTGTTTAAACACTAACCTCTCAATACAAGAAAATTTTCGATTTCACTCAAGTGTATATCACTCAATGTATTTTTCTTGCTTCCCTTTTGCTTGATCTTGAAGTGTTGTATAACTCTTACAAATGAAGAACACAACTTCAAGAATCACCACACTCAAATGTATATATTTGAAAATGAAATATCAAGATATGAAAGTGTGTAGAAGGAGAGAATATCCGATTGGCAAAAGGTGAATTTTGGTTGTTTATGGGGTTGTATTTATAGAGTGTTAGAACACCCAAAATATTGTAATAGAATAGGAGTTCCAATATATTGTGAGGGGGCTTATTGTAAATATACCCAAGGGGTATATATACCTTATGCTAAGAGTAATAGTGTAAGGATTGCCATTATTCAAAGAATAAACTATGTGTTTTCTATGGTGTAAATGAGAGTCTCTCTCAACCTTTATTATAGTTTCTTATGCAATCCTTCAATCTACCACTTGTTATGTTCCAACAAGTGGTATCAGAGCCAAGGGAGTGAAGATCAAATAAAAATTCATCATCAACAAATCAAATATTTGAAGATCAAGGAGCTGAAATCGAGTACTGTAGCAACTTCTATAAGGTTGAACTTCGAATTTAAGGGCTGATCGATCAGATTTAAGTTCGATTATAGGTTCATAAAAAGGTAAAATCATTCTAATTACAATTTGTTTCATCTGATTTGAAGATCTCATCGTTTTTGGAACAATTTGACGTGGATTTTGAGTTTTACGAGATTATTGCTTCGTCATCGTTTTTGAGAATTGTTGATTGGATTACTGTCGATTTATGCTCAATTGAAGATACTGAGTAATTTGCAATCATTTGACATCGATTTGATGAAGTTATAAAGGATTTCAGTTTTTCGACTCAAGAACAACGAAGAACAGTTTAGATCTGGAATTTTGATTCAAAAAGATGAAAAACACCATCGGATTGGTGTTTGTGTGTGAAAGTTTGTTACAATTGAAGTGGGTAGGTGACAAAGTTTGTTACAATCGAAGTGGGTAGGTGACAAAGTTGAATGCGAATCCAAGGTTTAAATGCTATTCGCATGCGAATCTCTGATATATTCGCATTCGAATTTTTCAAATCAAGGGGTTTCATGTGGTCTACTCTGTTGGCTATGTAATCGCATGCGATTCTCAAAATTCGCATGCGAAATTAAAGCACACGTACACGGTTACTAATGCCTTCACATTTTGCCACGTGGTTACATTCGCATGCGAATTCATCACTGAGACACATTTGCATGCGAACCATTCAGTATCCCACATTCGCATGCCTATCTTTCCCTTAGCAAAATTCGCATGCGAATCCTTCTCATCACAATATTCGCATGCGAATTCAACATTCGCATGCGAATCCTAAGTCAAGTGTCTGGATTTTTTTTCTGAGTCAGGAGTTATCAAAGTGTTAGTTAAATTTATGATGTTTCTGGATTTGGGTTTGCTTTAAAGTCCTTTCGACTTTGTGTTGAATGCCTAATACCCTATGTCTAGTCATCCTGTGCTTTCGTAACTGATCTTTGGTTCTTCTTTCTTTGTGTCTCCAACTTTTGTTCTCAACACCGGATTTTGGCCATCCATTCCTTGTTTCTTTTGAATCTTGGTAATCTTTTGTCAGTCATTTCTGAATTCTCATAATTCATTCTTATCTTTCAGAATTCAAGTCTCTATCATTCACTGTGTTGACCATCATCCGGTTACACAAGTTTTTTTTGGATTTTGAAAGTTCATTTGTATGCTTTCAAATGAGGATGTATCTGACTCCCTGTTCACGTTATGCGTTCAAAGTCACCTTTTCTATAGTCGTACATAATGCTTATTTCACACTATAGAATCATTTTGTGGTACCAAGTTTGTTTGCATCCTTATGTCTTTCAGGATCTGTTTCACTTGTTGTGATTTGGATGAGGTTGATAATTCTTGTTTGAGACATCCGGGATATTTGATTTGGTTGATGTATTCATATGATCTACAACACTCCTTAACGATCCGTCTTGGCTCACAAGTGGTAGAAAACAATTGACTGGTATCTTTCAACTGAATTATTTTGCATGATGGTCATTGATGATTATGGACATCATGAGGGGGAGATAAGGTTTATTCAGTTGATGTTTACTCTAATGAGATACATTTTATGAGGTATTCAGTCTAGGGGGAGAAGTACTCAGATGCAAGAACAATTTATTCTCGCCCCGAATTTGTTAACAAAGATCGAGAGCAACATTGAAGAGGGAGAGTTTCCCCGTTCGTGATTCTAGGGGGAGTGAACAATATATTCTCTCCTGTTGATGAATCCTTATGTGCTTCTGCTGATTGCTCAAATGCTCAAGAGATCCAAATGCTGAAAACCTCTATATGCTAAACTGCCAATATAACCGAAGGCGATCAATGCCTTAGGTTACCGGAGCGATACAAAACAATAAGCACAAGACCCTCAAAAAGCTGAAGAGATCAAGACTCGTTCAGATTTTTCTACAACTCCTATTTCATTCCAAAGGGGGAGATTGTTAGAACACCCAAAATATTGTAATATAATAGGAGTTCCAATATAGTGTGAAGGGGCTTATTGTAAATATACCCAAGGGGTATATATACCTTATGCTAAGAGTAATAGTGTAAGGATTGCCATTATTCAAAGAATAAACTATGTGTTTTCTATGGTGTAAATGAGAGTCTCTCTCAACCTTTATCATAGTTTCTTATGCAATCCTTCAATCTACCACTTGTTATGTTCCAACATAGAGGAAGAGTGAGGAGAGGTGGGGACATCTGCTGGCCGGACGGTCGATCCCCACGGTCGACCGTGGCCACAGATGTCGTCATCTCGAGTCGTTTAAAATTATTTTCTATGTTTTACGACTTTCTCTTTTAAACTGGTATTTTAGAATAAATAAATACCAAAATAAATATCGTTACACTGTGTATTTGAACTGGCTTTTAAATGAATTAGGCACATGTCAATTTGGAGGATGACACCTAAGTACTTTTTATGTACTTTGCAAGATCTCCCAAGATACCCCTTCACCAATCATTGTAAACACAGTATAATAATACCTCTTAAGGATATTTATCTTGTATTCTAAAATACATATTTTCACATTTGCCAATTTGTAAAATTATGTTTATTCAAATTTGTTGGCAAGAAGTTATAAACACTTTGTTCCATAGACAGATATTATTTTGACGTATTATGGAACATGTTTATAAGTGAAAAATTATGTTAATAAAAGAATGACAATTTAGAATAAATTTTATTTTTAAAATTTATATTGTCATATTTTATTACAACCCCCAAGTTCCTTTTTATGAACACACAAGTATATATTTTTATACTTTGATCTTTCATCAACAGATATATTTTATTATTTTTCCAAACTTACTATTTTCATATTAACTTGGATATATATTTTTTTATCATAATAATATTATTTAAAATTGCATCATCAAAACCAGATATATTAAATATTAATCTTTTGATTGCACTAACAACCTACATTTACGTGGGATGTTTATTTTATTTTTAAATTTTCATATTTTATTTTCAATCTTATAGATGAGATATTTATGCAAAATTTACCTACATTTATGCGGGATGTTTTTTTTATTCTCAAAAGTTTCAAATTTTATTTTCAATCTTATTTTTATTTTCAATCTTGTTTTTATTTCTATGGTTTATTTTCATATCTTTAAGTTTTAGGTGATTTTATTTGTATGGAAACAATATTTTAAAATATATCAATTATGGAGAATGAACAACCTTCTTCATCATCTTTAAAGAGACCTTAGTTCGAACAATTTTTACAAAAAAAAGAAGGGTGATAAATACTTCCTATATATGTTTTACAGTTATTTTAATATACCTCTTATAACACATTCTGTAGCTCATACAACCATCTGAAGATAAGATATAACACATACTTCATATTGTACTATTAGTCAATACACATGTAAATTTCTAGTTATAATGGATAAACAAATTTATGTAATGTTTAATGTTGAGCCTATCATACATACTCTTAATTATATTTGTAACCGAAGTTCCTTTCTAATAACTTAAAAGCAAAATCCAAAGAATTCCTGGCTTAAAAGCCTTCTTCTTTATAATTTTAAAACAAGACCATGATTTTTTATAATACAGTTCTCGTTGAATGCAACATCTAGTAGTTGCGTTTTTGGATTTTTTTTAACTAAAGGTTGCACATATATATGTTCAACACGACGGTGATTTGCATTGCCAATGGTGGTGGCGTAAATGGTTGATCCTGGTGACAGTTGTGTTGAATGAAGAAAGAAAAATTAATTTAAAACCCATTTAATTATTTTACTTTTTTATTAAAAAGAGAATAAAAAAATGGTTAAAAAAGGAAGCTGATATATTAGTTCAATTTTCATGGTTCTTATATTAATTTTGTTTCTTAATTAAAGTTCATACACATACCGATTAAAGACATCTTAATTCTTTGTTAGAGTTTAATCTATGTAGTAAACAAGATTAAGTTAATTATGCATACATGGTTTTTGGTTTTGTAATAAAAGTATATTTTAAAAATTAACAGGCTATTGTACAAAAAAAAAGTATTTGAATCCAATAACTATATGATGTAAATTAATTAATACTGCAAGTTGTAAGTTTTATAAAAAGAAATTATATTCACTCCTATATATTAAATCTTGCTATTTTATTCTTATACTGACAAGGCTAATAACATGTAAATCTACTTAGTATCTTTTCACTACTCCTTTAATTTAGACATATATCATGATCATATAAGTACAAATAAAACATAAAGGTATATAAAACCTCTTCTTTATAAATAGTATCAACACTACACATCTTGAACCACTTTGCCAAACAAACATATGTTGAAGTTAGGGCACGTGATGTGAATCTTTGTGGACAGCTGGACAGTGGAGCCCATGTTACTTTATGAAGTAAAGCATGACGTTATGTATATATCGTATAGATTAATACACGTGTTCCTTCAAGTCTTCAAGACCGTGTCTGAGATTGATAAGGGCCCGCGCGTTACATTTTATTTGTTCACGGGGTTCGACCATACGTTATTTGATCCCTCTTTTCGTAGTGATTGATACTCATCCTTCATCATCTTAAAGCATGACGGATACTTCTTTAAAGAATTTCATATTTCAAGTTATATTAATGTTATATTATTATAATGTATTTCATGCTTTAGTTATAATTAAGCATCAGTATTATCATGCATGTTTCACACGTTTTAATTTATTTATTTTAAATAATTATATATCTTCTAATATAAATAAAAGACAAATATCATTAAATTAAGAGCTAATTGTTCAAATGGTACTTAAACTTAGCGAAAATTGTCATTTTGTTTCTTTAAGTTTAAAAGTGGTGTAAATCGTCCTTACTGAATCATTTTGTAGCCAATTTAGTCCTTTCTAACGTTGACCGTTGGTCAACTCTGTTACTTCAGGGGTAGTTTGGTCTTACAAATTTTCTAACTTTTATTTAATTATAATATAAAAAATAATATATATCTATTTTAAATAATAAATATATAAAACACTCTCTACACTCACACTTACAACACATACTCACTCTCTCTCTATCTCTCCCTCTCTATCTCTCCTCTGTCGTCTTACAATCCCCTCTAGACAACCGCTCCACCGCCATCACCACCATCCACCTCCATCACCACTACCGCCACCACCTACACACTCCCTCCTGTGTGTGTGTGTGTGTGTGTGTGTGTGTGTCCAATACAACTACCACCATCCACCGCCACCACCTGCCAAACTATCTTCTGTAAACCCTATCTCCGTTGATATTGCTGATTTTATACTAAATTTTACGCACCAATATCATATATTTTTCTATCATATTTTTACCAAAAGTATAAGTTTGAGTCTAAATATGTTGTTATTTGGTAAAAACAGGAAAAATATACTTGGAATTAAAGAACAAGGCAAGAAATGAAGAAAAATGCAAAAACAGACGAACTTGCACTACTTCACGCCATGAACTCAAGAGAGTTCACGCCATGAAGATGTTCAGCAACCAGAAACATAAATAAATGCCATTTTAATGGAAATTCTCTTGGTGAAAACACTTTCACCCATGGATAATGTCTAGAAGATCATGTGGAGACATGAATTATCAGTCTACTATAACATCAACTTGGGTGAATAGTGAAAAGAGATAAGGTAAAGATAAGAAATTAATGCAAAAGTCAAAAGCTAGCGGAATGGGCACTTCATGCCGTGAACATTTAATGGTTCATGCCGTGAAGTCTTGCTGGAACTCTCCTATAAATAGCTAGCTTTGCATGCTTTAGGGATACACCTTTTCTTTACTTCCATCTTCACTTGTTACTGTAATACTCTTTCATTCTCTGTAGAAAACTCTCATTAGATCTATCTAAATTAATTAGATAGTGTCTAAAAGGGTTTATTTGTAGTAATTTGTTTGTAATCAAGGAAGAAACCTTCTTAGTTGTGCAAACTATGTTGTATCAAGATATGTACAAGTTAAACTCATCTATGGGGTAACTTCTTTCCTTATTCACTATGATTTTATGAATCCTAGATAATGATTTGATTAAATATTGGTAATATATTAGTTTTCATATCCGGTTACCATAATAATTATAAAGAACCTTAAATGTTATACTCTACACCTTTGATTACTAAATTTGTTAATCACCTTTAATCAATTGGACATGGGAATGAATAATTGATGGGTGGTTTCCATTGTATTATAACTTCGGTTATAATATAATCGGTTATTAGGAATAATAGTCGAAATTTATTAAATAAACACGGAGTAAATTTTAAGTTAACTTATAAACGGGAGTTTGTAAGTTAAGGATGATGCGGGAGCTAATTCAAATAATTATGTGGTAACGACGGTGTGATATTTAGAAAGATCATTAACGGGAGTTAATGAACCCTATTAAATAACATTTCGGGTTGTTAACGGGAGTTAGTTAATCCAACCTCTTGGGAAAACTAATATATTCGGTTTTTAAAAATTAAATCAAAATTTAGGAGGATTGAATCATAGTGAATAATTCTTTTTATCAACTCTTTTATTCGTAAGTTAATTATTTGTTCTCTTTTCTTTAGTATAAAATTTTAATTATAGAAAAAATCAATCTTTTAAAAACTCCCCTTTTTAGGTTAATTATTTACGTTTGAATTGTATTTATTACCGTATTATTTTCCCTGTGGATCGATCCTGACTTACCTCATCTATACTACTACATGATCCGGTCATACTTGTCGGATTATTGTGTGTATATATTTGACGTAATTCTTGTACTTAAATTGTAACTTGCAAAAACACGCATCAAGTTTCTGGCGCCGTTGCCGGGAAAAGTAAAGACGGTTAATTGTACAATCAAATTTTAGTTAATCGATCCTTGCTTGAAAACTTGTTTTCAAGGAAGTTAAATTTTCCTTGTTAAGTTACTTTTCACTCACTTCTTTGGGTTTTTCTAGCTTATGACACGAAGTTCAACTTCAGATTTAGTCGAACCTTTTTCTGAACCCGAACAAAAATTATTTAAAAAACCAAAGAAAGAAAAAATTCCAAAAATAATGGAGGACGATCAACCAATGTGGAGTGCGAGACAAAAAGCTCCGGAAACTCCGGTTTCTGCAATAATAAAACCCACCATACAAGGTGAAAGTTTTGAAATAAAAGGACAAATACTCCATATGATCCGAGATTTGCAATTTGACGGTAAGTTGGTTAATGACCCACATCTTCATGTTGATAATTTTCTGGATATTTGTGAACTTTTCAAAAATCAAGCTTCCAACGATGCGGTACGTCTTCGAATATTTCCTTTTACTCTCACAGGTGAAGCAAAAGCTTGGCTTAAATCTTAAGAGCCAAATTCAATAACTAATTGGGAAGAATTAAGAAGTAAATTTGTAACAAGATTTTATCCGCCTTCAAAAGCTGAAAAATTAAAAAATGACATTATTGGTTTTAAACAAAACCATGATGAAAATTTGGCGGAAGCTTGGGAAAGAATGAAAAAGTTAATCAGAATGTGTCATAATAATGGCCTTACTAGAGCTCAAATTGTACAAATCTTTTATAGAGGTGTAGATTCACCCTCAAGAGCAAGCTTAGACTCATCAAGTGGAGGAGTTTTCCTCTCTAAGACACCAAACGAAGCTTACAAGTTACTTGAGGACATGTCAATTCATAATTTGGACTGGAACTCGGACAAACGATCGATATCTAGACAAACACTTAAACATGTCCAAAATAATGATAATGAAGAAGTTGCAGCACTTAAAAACAACCAAAAAGTTTTAGAAAGAAAAATAGACGCATTAACTGCTTCTTTACATGCTATGCAGGTTGGTTGTGATAACTGCAAAGGACCACACTTAACCAAAGATTGTGATGTCAATGATAGACCAATCGTGTCTCCGGAGGAGGTAAATTTCCTCAATCAAGGAGGAAATTATCACAATGGTATTTCAAATTGGCAAGGTAATAACCGGAACTTTAATTATGCAAAACCCGCCCCACCCGGTTTTTATAGGCATAACCAATCTGGACCACCAAGACCTGATAATTTTGAACAAAAACCTGATTTTGAAAATATTTTGAGAAAGTTTACAAACGAAATAAGTGAAAACATTAAAAAGGAACAAGCATCAAATGCTCAAATACTCAGAAATCACCAAGCTTCAATTCAAAATCTCGAAAGAGATATTGGAAGATTGGCTCCAAAACTTTCCGAGAGACAACAAGGTGAGCTTCCACCGAACACCCAGGTAAATCCAAAAGGAGACCAAAGAAACGAGCATGTAAAATCAATTACCACCCGAAGTGGTAAAGAGGTAAAATCCCCTTCTCTTTCTGAACTTATTCATGAGGAACAAGCAAAACAAAGAGAAGAAAATGGACAAGAAGCAAAAGAAGAAAAAGAAAAAGAACCAACAGTTCAACTTCCATCAAAAGAATATAAACCAAAAGTACCATACCCGCAAAGACTTAAAAAAGAGAAAATGCAAGAACAATATGGTAAGTTTTGTGAAATGATCAAACAACTACGAATTAACTTACCACTTGTTGATGTACTCTCAGGTATGCCGAATTATGGGAAATTCATAAAATACTTAGTCTCGAACAAAAGGAAGTTGGAAGAAGTTTCATCTACCTTTTTGAATGAAGAATGCTCAGCATTATTTCAAACCAAAATGCAACAAAAACTAGGAGATCTAGGGAGTTTTACTATTCCTTGTTATTTTAGCAATACAATTGTGTATGATGCATTAGCCGACTTAGGGGCCAGTATAAATTTAATGCCATATTCATTATATAAAAAACTGGAACTAGGTGAGCTTAAACCAACAAAAATGAGCATTCAACTTGCAGATAGATCTTTTAAGTATCCAATCGGCATAGTTGAAAATTTACCGGTTAAAGTGAATAAATTCATTTTCCCGGTAGATTTTGTTGTACTTGAAATGGATGAAGATAGTAAAGTACCCTTCATTTTGGGAAGACCATTTTTAAACACTGCGGATGCCATAGTTCATGTTTCAAAGAAACAACATACTCTTGGCATAGCAGATGAGAGGGTAACTTTTTCTATTAATAAAGCCATGAAGCATTCGGTAACATCTGACGACTCGTGTTTCTTTTTAGATGTTATTGATGATTGCATTTCTGAAGAAATTGAGGAATTCCTAAAGGGTGAAAGTATCCCGACCATCATCATGACAGACGAAGAGTTGGACAAGGAACTGGAAGAATTATTAAAAGTAGAAGTTCAAGAAGGTAATTAGGAAGATGAGGAACAAACTGAGGTAATAAATAAAATACCTAACTTTAAAATCAAAACATCTCTTGAAGAACCACCTATACTTGAGCTCAAAGAACTTCCAGAACATCTTGAGTATGCATTTTTACAAGATAACTCTTCACTTCCTGTTATTATTTCATCTTATTTAAATGAGGAAGAAAAAGAAAAATTGTTAAATGTACTTAAGAGTTATAAAAAAGCTTTTGCATGGAAAACTGCTGACATTCAAGGTATTAATCCTGCTTATTGTACACACAAAATACTCATGAATGAAGATTTTAAACCAAGTGTACAAAGGCAAAGAAGATTAAACCCGAATATGAAAGAAGTTGTAAAAAAGGAAATCATCAAACTACTCGATGCAGGATTAATTTACGCAATTTCTGATAGCTCATGGGTAAGCCCAGTTCAAGTAGTCCCAAAAAAGGAGGTATGACAGTAGTTGTAAATGAAAATAGTGAATTTATTCCTACAAGAACTGTCACTGGTTGGAGAGTGTGTATTGATTATCGTAAGTTGAATGACGCAACAAGAAAATATCACTTTCCACTTCCTTTTATTGATCAAATGCTTGAAAGACTAGCTGGTAACGAATTCTATTGTTTTCTTGACGGATTTTCAGGTTACTTTCAAATACTAATAGATCTAAAGGATCAAGAGAAAACCACTTTCACTTGTCCTTTCGGAACTTTTGCATATAGAAGAATACCGTTTGGACTTTGCAATGCACCAGCTACATTCCAAAGATGCATGACTGCCATTTTTCATGATATGATTGAGGAGTGTATGGAAGTATTCATAGACAATTTTTGGGTTTTCGGAAATTCTTTCAATACTTGTCTTTCAAGTCTAGAAAAAGTTTAAAAAGATGTGAGGAAACTAATCTTGTTTTAAATTGCGAAAAATGCCACTTTATGGTTAAAGAGGGCATTGTTTTAGGACATAAAATTTCAAAAGCAGGATTAGAAGTCGATAAGGCAAAAATTGACGTGATCAATAAAGTACCTCCACCATCCAATATAAAAGGGGTAAGAAGTTTTCTGGGTCATGCTGGTTTCTATAGAAGATTTTTATAAAAGATTTTTCAAAAATTATAAAACCATTGACCCACTTGTTGGAAAAGGATACACCATTTGAATTTACACAAGAATGTATGGAATCTTTTAATCTTTTAAAAGAAAAACTCACTAATACACCAATTATTGTATCACCCGATTGGGATTTACCATTTCAATTGATGTGTGATGCTAGTGATTATGCATTAGGAGCGGTGTTGGGCCAAAGAAGAAACAATCACTTTTTACCGATTTACTATGCTAGTAGGACACTAACAGATGCACAAGAGAATTATACAACAACAGAAAAGGGACTTTTAGCTGTTGTATTTGCTTTTGATAAGTTTCGCTCATATCTGATTTTGTCCAAAACCATAGTATATACGGATCATTCAGCCCTCAAATACCTTTTCAACAAACAGGACGCCAAACCAAAACTTATCAGATGGATTCTACTCTTACAAGAATTTGACATAGAAATTCGTGATAAAAAAGGTGCAGAAAATTTAGCAGCAGATCAATTGTCAAGATTGGAAAACCCGAACTTAGAAAAGTTTGATGAAAGGGAGATTCATGATACCTTTCCTGACAAATCTCTTCAATCAATTAATGTAAGTGATGATTCAAATGTTCCTTGGTTTGCTGATATTGCTAATTATTTGGCTGCAGGAACTATTCTCAAAGGATTAACATATCAACAAAAATCAAAACTTTTGTCTGATGCAAAATACTACTATTAGGAAGAACCATATTTATTCCGCTTTGGATCGGATAATTTGCTACGCAGATGTGTGTTTGGTACTGAAGCCGAACAAATTCTTCGAGAATGTCATCAAGGACCTACAGGAGGACATTTTGGTCCTAACTTAACAGCTAAAAAAGTTTATGATGCAGGATTCTATTGGCCAACAATTTTCAAGGATGCTTTTGCCATGGTGAAAACATGCGATGCATGTCAAAGGTTTGGTAATATTTCAAAACGTGATGAAATGTCACAAAAAGGTATTTTGGTGTGTGAGGTATTTGATATTTGGGGAATTGATTTTATGGGTCCTTTTTCCAAATTCAAATAAAAATCAATACATTTTGGTTGCTGTTGACTATGTGTCCAAATGGGCTGAAGCAAAAGCTCTACCTACAAATGATGCTCGAGTTGTAGTTGATTTTTTGAAAAGTCTGTTTTCATGTTTTGGTACACCTAAAGCTTTAATTAGTGATAAGGGAACTCATTTTGCGAACCAATAAATGGAAAAGATTTTAAAAAGATATGGAGTGTCACATAGGTTTTCTACCTCTTATCATCCACAAACTAGTGGACAAGTAGAAAACACTAATCAGTCTTTAAAAAGAATTTTGGAAAAAACTGTGCAAAACAATCCAAAAATTTGGGCAACCAAATTAGATGATGCATTATGGGCATTTCGCACAGCTTATAAAACACCGATTGGAACAACACCGTTCAAAATGGTGTATAGTAAGTCATGTCATCTACCTTTTGAAATCGAACATAAGGCTTATTGGGCTTTAAAGAATTGTAATCTAGATATAGACAAGGCTGGAAAAGAGAGATTCTATCAACTTCATGAGTTGGAATAATTAAGATTACAAGCCTATGAAAATTCTAGATTATACGAAGAAAGAACAAAGTTATGGCATGATAAACGTTTGAAAGGGAACAAAGAATTTCATACCGGAGACAAAGTTTTGATTTTTCAATCAAAATTTAAATTTTCTACAGGAAAACTGAAATCCAGGTGGATAGGACCTTTCACGGTGGTAAAATCATTTCCATCCGGTTATGTGGAACTCCAAGGTAAGTACGATACTTTCCATGTAAATGGTCATCGTCTAAAGTTGTATCAAGAAGGTATGAGAGAACCGGAGAGGGAAAATCTCACCATCTATGGAGCCGAAAACTGAAAATATAGAAAAAAAAAGATTCGAGCTAACGACTCAGATAAATAAAGCGCTTCCGGGAGGCAACCCGTGTTTATTTCATTACATTTTATTTTTCGTGTGAATGGTCTTTTACCGGCAGACCTAAAAGAACTGGATATGCTTTTTGAAGAGTTTAAGATTATTCTTTCTTTTATGTACTTGCGAACTAATTTTCCTTTGGATATTCGAAAGGATATCATTGACAGATGCAAAAATGATAAAAGGAAATTTCTCAGTAATTACAATTTTGCAAGATTTTGTAGTGTCAAAATCTGCTGCAAAAAGAAGAGCTGATCAAGTTGGACGATGTTGGAAATGTGGTGCTCTCAAGCATACGACACCTTGCAGAGAATTACCAACAATTTCTTAATCAGAATGCGCTAGTGCTCTAAGAAGGGATCCTATTAAGCTAAAAGCTGAACGGACCCTACGGCCTAACAGTAATGCTAGCAAAATGGTTGATGAATTGTTGAGTCTTCGAAGAAGTAAGCTTGGGTATAAGAGTCTGCATTTTATTTGCAACCATTGTCTTCAGCTTTCATAATTAATACGAGTTCAAAATTTTTATCAATTTTAATCTGTCAAAAGAGTCTTGAAGATCTGACTTTAAAAGATTCAGCATTTCAAAGCGTTAAATTGTTCGCCAACATACCGTACGAATAGTATGTTCTTTGGGTTTCCTTTCTCCATGATACCCAAAGTATTGTTGTGAGTATTTTCATTTATTTTTAGTAGTTGTATTTCTCTCGTTTTCCTTAAATTGTGAAGATTTATCTAAAAGAATGGTGTCTAGAATGACCGAATCAAAAAGGTTGTTGGATTTTCCGAAAGGTATAATACCGAAAGGATCCTGCCTTTTGATCAACGTGCCTAGCCATTCTCTGTGATAATCTTTGCGCCAAAAAAAAATAAAAAAAGGGGGGGAATTTTAATGCCTGGTCCGACAGACTTCACGCCGTGAACCCTCACGAGTTCACGCCGTGAAGTAGGCTTTTATAAAGAAAAAAATTAGGGTTTCTTCACTATTCACGCCATAATCCTCTTCCATTGCTCTCGGTTTTTCACCCCCAAGCCACGAAAATCATCAATTTCGTCGATTTGATGCATATACATGGCTCCCAAGGTAAGTTTTCATGATTTCTTGCTTCTAGAGTTAATTTTACACACTTTGATCCTTGAAAATCTAGATTTGGGTATGTTCTTGACAAATTGATGCTAGGGTTTCATGAACTTTTGATGAGAAACAATTATTTGATGATATTATGATCTTTTGTTGTTGTTATATGATAATAATCCATGAAAAGTGTTGAGATTTTTGGGTAAAAGCTTAAAAATTCTTAGTTCTTGTTAATGAAAAATTTAGATCATGATATTAGGCTTGAAAGTTGTTTTAGGATGATGTAATGATGATAGGAACTTGAGTTTTGATGACTAAGTGATGAATTGATAAATTTGCATAATGTAAGTATGAAATTTGAGGAAATTATATTTTAGATGTTACTTATATTGTTAGAAATTAAATTTATGAATTTTGATTCATCATGTTTTGATTCCTAGATATCAAGATAATTTAATTAGATTTTTTTTTGTGATGATTTAGTTTTCTGGTTGGTGATAAAATGTTAGTTTATTTGCTCCTAGTTTTGTTGCTAAATTTAGAGATTGAAAAGTGTGAAAGTAAACTTTAAGATTTTAAAATTTTTAAGATTTAAAGTTTACTCGACGAATATTAGCTAAAAATAATTTTTCATACTTTTCAAAGTGGGTCAAAGTTAAATATATAAAGTTTAACAAGAAACCATCATATGTCTCTTTGACATTACGATGGAATTTTGGAAAATTTTATATTTGATTGATTAATGAGTATATCAATTGAGTTCAATCACAAAATGAAAACTCAAATAGCTGTAAGTGTGGGAATATATACTTAGTTGATTAATATAAATTTTGAGATTTACACGTCATAATCAACTTATGTATATTTTTCATGAACTCATTTGATATACATTTTTATCACATTAATAAAACACTTCTCACATTTATAATTGGTTTATTTCAGAGAGGAAGAGTTTCCCGTGCTTCATCATCTTCACCTGCAGATGAAGTGATAGCAGACCTACTAGCAGAAGATGGTACCCACTCATTCCTACACTTTGGGAATGTCAATCCAACAACAGTAAAGATGAAATGCAACTTCAATCTGAGAATTCTGATGAACAAGGCTGTAAAGCCTGGAAAAACAGTAGATTGAGAAGCATTAGAAAAACTGGGACAAGCCGATACAATCAGAAACATAACCACCAGAACAGTGGAACATTATGGGGAGACAGTATTCTATTTTCGAGCTTGGGAAAACACAACGAGCCGTTGAACTATGTAAGGAATTCTTCGCCTCACTCACAGTTAATCACGAAATAACTGATTACAATGACAACAACATGATCAAGTTCAGACTTGGAGGAGGAAACATGAGATCACTATCTCTTGCTGAATTCGTCCAGGCCCTTGGTATCTATACACCAGTTCAATTGGCTTCCCCCGTATTTCAAGAATATATCATTACTTGTGAACGGAAGCCATCTGATGACTTTGTTCATGAGGTTGTATGGGTAGAGATGGGTGTAGGACGTTATCAGTTTAGTATGACGAAGGCTTCAGATATCACAGACCCGCACCTTAGGCTTCTCCATAGGATGATAGCACACTCAATCAATGATAGGGGTGATGGTCAGGACAGGATCAACAAAAGAGATATCTGGTTGCTATATCAAATTTCAGATCTCTCCAGACACATTGACGTACCATACTGCTTGATTTCCTTTTTGGAAGAAGCCGGTGGTCTTCGTGGGGATAGCCCTATTGTTGGAGGCCAGTATGTTACCAGACTGGCAAAATAATTCAACATTATTACAGCTCAGGTACATGCATCTTTGACTCTTATTCCTAATATGGGGTGGATTAATCTTTCAGCCATGAGACGTATGAGGGTGGCCCATTACACGGATGCCACAAAAACAGTGACGGTGTGGGGAGATACTAGAGTAGCATCTGATGATGATGAAGAAGAACCTGCAAGACAACCTGTTCAAGTGCCAGCACAGCCAAGGAGGAGGAATAGAGGTGGAGCTCCAGCAGGATGGGATGCTCACACAACATATGAGGACCTATCTGAGAGGGTAAGTGGATTACAGGTTTCAATGGAATCTATTCAGGAAATGCAGAGGAGGTCAATGTATGACCAATACAGGATGATGCACCAATCTTCATGGGATCATCAGGCCATTTCATCCTGGTTCGGTTCGCCTAGACCCGAAACGCCTCCTCAAATTCCACCCTATCAACCCTTACCACAGTGGGATGCAGATCAAAACAACCCTCCTTACGAGACACCGTATGACAGGTGGATCCGTCAACAAGACGGATGTTGAATTGAGTTGTGGTGGTAACTATCTTTTAATTTACTTCGGTATTTTCGTGTGGATTTCAGTACGCTATTTCCTTTATTTGGATTATCGTTTGATTATTTTGGTGTGTTTGATTTTTTTTATTATGCATTTTATGTGTGTTTTTTTGTGAGAATAAGAGAAGGAAGAATCATTTGATGTGGAGATACAAACTCGAAAAAAGCTATCGACGAGTCAAATTCACAAGAGATATCAAAAAGAATTTCAAGCAAATTGGATGCAACAAAATGTATCCAAATTCAAAACCATAGGGGAGTAATTCTTTCTACTCTTGCACTTGAGAAATTATTATTTTATTGCAAATATATTAATCATAAACGGGCATGCCAATTGCACAAACCAACAACGGAAATACAATAGCAGAAAACATAAGATATAATGTTATCCACTCCTCGATTGGATGATTCTGGATGAGGATGATGGTCATTCCAATGATAAAAATTATAACGAAAATCAAAAGCGGATGAAGCATCTTCAAATTTTTTTGAGAGGAGTTGGATTTTGGAGAAGAGAGAATTGTGAGGAAATGGTGTGTAAAGTTGGAAATTTATAGAGGGGAGGAGGTGACCGCTACCAACGGTCATCTGACCGTTGGTAACGGTAATATTACCGTTTACAACGGTAATATGGTAGAAAAATAGTTTATTATTTGCATTGAAGACAATGAAATTTTCTAAGTGTGGGAAGGGGTTAAGAAACTTAACTTTGTGAAAAATCAAGTTTATAAAATGTTGTGAAAAATTTTAAAAAATTTGATCAAATTTTTCGATTTTTTTTATTTCTCACGCCTAAACAACTAATTTTTACTAGTTAAATTAGTAAAATAATTGTAGTATCATGCATATAAAACCCTAAACCTATATCCAAAAGAGAGTTTGAGCCTATTTATAGCATTTATTTTCTGATGATATCTTTCTTTTGTGTGAGAATGTCAACATGTGATTATGGTAGAACTTGTTACCAAAATACTTGTCGAAAACCACAAAAATAAGGCTACATACCATTGCACTGATAGGGCCTTCATTTCATGTTTCTCCATTTTGTTTTAGCCGATTTCTTTGTTCGTTAGATATTCCTAATTTTAGGATATCTAATTTGTCACACCTATTTTTATGCAGTGCTTAACTTTAGCACTCGATACTCTCGTAAACATGTTGAGCCTTAGTTTTTTTTCCGTTGTGATCCACATTTTAGCCAATCCCATTTTTTTATTATTTCTTTTGGCCTTAGCTTAAGTTCGAGTTAGCTGGATATATAAACAAGCCTTGATGTTTTTCTTATTTTAAAGACGTCAATAATAACCACGGCTGCCTAAAATAAACTTGCAATATAGTTGTGCAAAAAAAAATCCAAATGAGAAAAGTGCATGGCAAGCAAGTGTTCGTATCAGTTTGATAGCCATAAATGGTGTATTAATTATTAGCATAAAATAAGGCTTTATTGTCCGGCATGACTCGGGTTTTCGCTATTCAGTCATTTTCAAAAAGATTTCATTTACTACCCTGACCCTAAGCCTACAGTTTCAACCCCAAAAGTCCTCTTGAAGGTTTACGTCTCTAGTGGTGGAGATAAAATTTGGATACAAGCCTATGCTAATAATCACGTGTTATGACAATTTGAGTGATCACCAAATAAAAAACCTCTATACACTAGAGTGAACGAGCTAAAATTGGTAAGTATAAACAATATGCATGATATGAAGGTTATTTTGCCAATTTTTCTTGTACACTAAATTGTTGGGCATGAGAAGTAGAAAAATGATGACTTGTTTGATCAATGTTTGAAATTTTTCATGATGTTTGTTTGCTTGAGGACAAGCAAAGTTTAAGTGTGGGAACTTATGATATTGCTGATTTTATACTAAATTTTACGCACCAATATCATATATTTTTTTATCATATCTTTACCAAAAGTATAAGTTTGAGTCTAAATATGTTGTTATGTGGTAAAAACAGGAAAAATATACTTGGAATTAAAGAACAAGGCAAGAAATGAAGAAAAATGAAAAAACAGACAAACTTGCACTACTTCATGCCATGAACTCAAGAGAGTTCACGCCATGAAGATGTTCAGCAACCAGAAACATAAATAAATGCCATTTTAATGGAAATTCTCTTGGTGAAAACACTTTTACCCATGGATAATGTCTAGAAGATCATCTGGAGACATGAATTATCAGTCTACTATAACATCAACTTGGGTGAATAGTGAAAAGAGATAAGGTAAAGATAAGAAATCTGTTAGGGATAAACAAGCGGTAGATTGAAGGATTGCTAAGATAACTATGATAAGGTTGAGAGAGAATCTCGATTTCACCTTAGAACACACATAGTTTATCACAAGGGTTATATACCTATAAGGTATATTTACAATAAGCACCCTCAACTATTGTTGAACTCCTATTCTATTACAATAATACAGTTCTAACAATCTCCCCCTTTGGAATGGAATAGGAGTTGCAGAATAAAATGAATAGGAGTCTTGATCTTTTCAGCATCTTGAGGGTCTTGTGCTTATTGTCTTGTAGCGCTCCAGTAACCTAAGGCATTGATCGCCTTCGGTTATATAATCAATTTAGCATATAGAGGTTTTCAGCATCTGGATCCTTGGGCATTGGTAGCATGAGTGGAAGCATATAAGGATTCATCAACAGGAGAGAATATGTTGCTTACTCCCCCTAGAATCACGAACGGGGAAACCCTCCCCCTACAATCTTGCTCTTGATCCTTGATAAAATTTGGGGCGAGAATATGACTTGCTTTTCCATCCGAGTACTTCTCTCCATAGACTGAATACCTGCTAAAATACGTCTCAAGCAGTAACCAATTGAATAAATCTTTATAGCTCCTCTCATGATGTCCAAAGTCTTTACTGGTCATCATGAAAAATGTTTCAGTTGAGAAATATCGGTCTATTATCTTCTACCACTTGTGAGCCAAAATGGATCGTTGAGGAGTGAATGTAGATCAGAAGTGAATACATCAACCAAATCGAAAATCTGAGAAGTCTCGTACAAGAGTATCAACCTAGTCCGGATCACAACAAGTGACAAAGAGAATGAAAGACAAGTGGATGCAAACGAACTTGGGACGGATAAGGATTCTATAGTAAGAAATAAGCGTTAAGGAACACAGGGAGCTGAAATCATATTCAAGCCTTTTCAACCTGTACGACTATAGAAAAGGTGACTTTGAACGCATAACGTGAACAGGGAGTCGGATACATCCTTATTCGAAAGCACACAAAAATCTATCAAACTCTTCGAAAACATGAAGTAAACGGATGTTGGTTAAGACAATCAAGCAACCATACACGAATTCTGAAAGATAAGAATGACAAATGAGAATTCAGAACTGACTGATAAAAGACTACCAAGATTCTAAAGAAACAAGGAATGGATGGCCAAAATCTGGTTTTGAGACCAGATATTGATGACACTAAGAGAGAAGAACCAAAAATCAGTTAGGAAATGGCAGGATGACTAGACATAGGGTATTAGGAATTAAGTACATGGTAGTAATGACCCAAAGCTAACCCAAATCTAGAAACATCAGAATGATAACTGAAACTTTGAGAACTCCTGACTCAGTCAAAAAATCCAAACACCTGACTTAGGAATCAAGGTGGCAAGATAAATCATTCAGCACGACGACGGGGGTTCGGGGGCAGCGCCCCTGATAGCGGGTTCCAAGGGGTGGCAACCCCTAGCGGAGTCCAAGGGGCAGAGCCCCTCGCTGGGGTCGAAAAATTTGAAAATTTGAGTGAAAATTGCAAGTCTGAAAAACCTGTTAGATAGACCAAGTGGATTGGATCGCACAATCGATTGAATCGTACAAGTGAATTTGATCGCACAATCAGCTCAATCGCATGCGAATGCAGCTTGGTGCGGTCGATTAAATTTCAAGTCTTAGAAAAATCAGGCAAATCGCATGCGATTGACTAGATGCGGCCGATTGGATGCGGTTGAATCACATGCAATTGGATTCGGTTGAATCGCATGCGATGGGATTATTGCAGGCGATTGTATCCGGTCGATTGTATTCAAATACTTAGCCAAGATTACCTCAATCGCATGCGATTGAGCTAAAGCGGCTGATAGCTTATAACACTTGGGATCAGCTTGGGATCTCTATAAGCCGCATTGTAACATCCTCTTTACTGGCCTAGTAAGATTAAGGTAATTAATTTAATTAATCTTAGAGTTTATGTTTAATTTAATTGATTTATGTGATTTAATTGTTTTAATTGATTAATATATATTATTTGTCAATTATATGTTAATTAATTGTGAGTGGGCTTTGAGGTGTCACATTCTAACACTTAACCCACCATATGCCACCAACACACACACATTTCATGCATTAGAAGAAAATTGGTTAAGGTGTTAGTGTGTGTTTTGTGGTGTGTTCGGCCGAGAGAAGAAAGGAGAAAGAAAAGGAACCAACAACTTGCTAGCATCTTGATATTTATCTGATTTTGATTTGCAAGAGGTTAGATTACTGTATTATGTTGTTAATTGATGTTTAAATCTCGGTTTTATTGATATATAAATATATATGTGAAATTCTGATTGAAACTTGTATGATGATTTGATGATCTAGATTGTTTGCATGTTAGAATAGAATGATAAATTATGTTCATAGCATGCTTATGATGATTTCTGGATGAATAGATTACAATGCATGCGTAAAAACAGATCGAATTCGAAGTTAGAATAAACTGTTTGAGAATTATGAATGTATCGGAATTCATGTTATGAAGTTATCAGAATTCGAGTTATGAATCAGTCGGAATTGGTGAATTCCGATAGATTTAATCGGAATTAGTGAATTCCGATAGAATGTCTCGGAATTGGATGAAATCCGACTAAACATCTATGGATTTTCCTTAACACTTTTCTCGGAATCTCCTTTTCTCGGAATTGGACATTTAATCGGAATTGGATAATATATCGGAATTGTCTATTACTCGGAATTGATGTTTTATCGGATTGTGACTTTCTCGGATTGTGCCTTTTCTCGGAATGTGCCTCATTATCGGAATTAAGTCCTTTGCTCGGAATTGGGTTTATCGGAATGTGTCTTTTATCGGATTTGACCATTGATCGGAATGGAGAATTTAATCGGTATTGACATGATCGGAATTCTAATGTATGCCTATGCTCGGAATTTGAGTTTTATGAGAAATCCGAATAAAGATGAAATTTAATGAACTCTTTGACGACTTGAGGATAAGCATGAAAATGTATTCAGTTGTGGCCTTGACATATGAAGAAGTATATGTAATGCCTAAACTATGGAGTTCAAAGAATTCACAAAATTACAGGATGTTAAGGGTAATTGTGAATGACGGTATATTAATTTGAATATACATGAACATGATATGTACTTGTGATTTTGTGTACATATGTTTTAATTGTAGTATTGTGCTTATTGTGAATTGATTAAGCAAATACTGATTAGTAGTTGTTTGTTCAGGTGGTGACAAGACTCAGTAGATAAGATTATTGAGTAGCCTGAACTTTTGAAGATATCGGTGAGTGGATATATATCTTTGGATATATGGGATGTAACTCCTGATTGTATTGCTCTTTAAGATATTGTATCTTGTTTATCTGTATATATACATGACGTATTCAGAGATCAGCTTGTTTGGCTGGGCTTGTTGCTTAGGGATATTCAGTATCTGATCTTGAGGGGCATTTGTTGCACTCAAGGGTGCTTGTACTGATATCCATGTTAGCAGGGCTATTGGTAAACCTTGGTTTTGGCCGACCTTGGTTGTAGGTGTTGCAACACCGCCGTTTCTCTTTGACGAATGAGCATTGCTGTGTTTGGGCTTTATGCCTTGTATGTTCTTTGATATCTATTATCTCACTAGCTTTGTGCTAATTCCCCACTGTTGTTATCTTTTACAGGACACACCTGGTATGTTGATAGTGGTTGAAGCTGGAATTTTGGACTGATCATACTCTGATATTGAAAGTGTTTTTGTACAGAGCCTGTTTATGTAGTAACACTGTTGTAGTTTTGTAAAACAAACCAGCAAAGTTGTATTTACAATATTATATATATGTAATTATATTGTTAGCTTCCGCGCGTATTTCAAAGTTGTGTTTTAGAAAATACGGTGTTACACGCATATCCCCCAATCGCATACCTCTAGGATCCGGCTTATAGGATCTGAAATGTCACTATCAGATATGTGGACCTTACTCTGAATAGTGCCTACCCACTTGTACCTTGATTGGTATGGTATCTGAAATGTCACTATCAGATATGTGGACTTTACTCTGAATAGTGCCTACCCACTTGTACCTTGATTGGTATGGTATGTACTATAAGCCGGATCCCAAGTGGGTATGGGAATGAATAATTGATGGGTGGTTTCCATTGTATTATAACTTCGTTATAATATAATCGGTTATTAGGAATAATAGTCGAAATTTATTAAATAAACACGGAGTAAACTTTAAGTTAACTTATAAACGGGAGTTTGTAAGTTAAGGATGATGCGGGAGTTAATTCAAATAATTATGTGGTAACGAAGGTGTGATATTTAGAAAGATCATTAACGGGAGTTAATGAACCCTATTAAATAACATTTCGGGTGTTGTTAACGGGAGTTAGTTAATCCAACCTCTTGGGAAAACTAATATATTCGGTTTTTAAAAATTAAATCAAAATTTAGGAGGACTAAATCATAGTGAATAATTCTTTTTATCAACTCTTTTATTCGTAAGTTAATTATTTGTTCTCTTTTCTTTAGTATAAAATTTTAATTATAGAAAAAATCAATCTTTTAAAAACCCCCCTTTTTAGGTTAATTATTTACGTTTGAATTGTATTTATTACCGTATTATTTTCCCTGTGGATCAATCCTGACTTACCTCGTCTATACTACTACACGATCCGGTCATACTTGTCGGATTATTGTGTGTATATATTTGACGTAATTCTTGTACTTAAGTTGTAACTTGCAAAAACACGCATCAACCGCCAAACCCTAGATCTACTGTAACACCGCCGCCGCCGCCAAGAAATCCTAACAGAGGTGGCAGTGTTTGTGTTCGTGTTTGTGTTTGCTTCTCCTCGTCTGTAACACCACCCCGTCGCCAAGAATTCGAGATCGAAAATGTGTGTATGTTTGAAAGATTGTGTGTGTGTTTAGATTCAATACCAGATCTAGGTAATTGTGGTAAGTTCTTGTCAAAACCCTCGTAAAATCCAAGCCACCGTAGAAAAGATCTAGTTGTTTTATAAAATTAGATTATAGAAAATAAAATCAGATTAATAACTAATTTCCATTAAAATAAAAAGAGTACATAAATAAACTTACAATTAATAAAAAAATCAGCGATTTATTTTTTTAATCCATATTTTTCTCGAATAGTGTCTTTTACCAGTTGAACAATCTCGAGATCCTCGTGTTCCAAACCTTTGTCGGATTGTTTTAAAAATTGGGATGCTTTTTGGAATTCTTCTTCTTCATGTAAAACGCAACTTCCGTTCATTTTACTCAAGAGGCCTCGTGTTGTACTCGTCCATTGAACTTCGGAAGCCACCAAGCTCCTTTAGTAATTTGGTTAAAATCTTCTGATGAAACCCTCGTCGAGGTCGGAAAATTCGCTCTTTTTCCTTTCTTTTTTTCAACCGGTCGTGTCGGTTCAACAAATTCCACCTCGTTTTCGTCGTAGTGGTATGCTTGTGCATCCAATAAAGTGTTGGAGTCGGACGTTTTTTTTTTCTTTCTTTTGCTTAACCATACGTCCATACGACGTAGGTGGTGGAACGGGAGCCCATTTTAGGGAAGCTTGACGGATGTCCCAAGCGTGCAAGGACAAAGTTGGCGTTGTAAATCTCCCTATGTTATATATAGGCGTTTTCTTGATGTCCGTGTCACTTCGTCCACTTTTACGGCTTGTCAACAAATTGTTGTAGATCACGTTGAAGGAGCCCACTTGCTTATTCAACGTTTTCTATTTGGAGTTGAGTTAGTGGTTCGTGCAGTGAGTTTTTCCCGTTTCCTTGTGAAAGTAATCCACAACACGGTTCCAAATAAGTGTTTTTTACGAGTTTCCGACTTTTTTGTCTTCGGAAACATCGACCCACCCCTTAGCTAAATCCACCTCCTCCGCGGGAGTCCATTTGGTGTTGGGTTCACGTTTTTTTTTTCTCGTTTCCTTGTGATCGCGCAGGGTTAGGTGTTAGGAAGGCTTGGGTCTCGGGTTTGGTGTCCAGTATGGAGTCGAGACCGGGTTGGGTGTTGGGTTCGGGTTAGGTCTCAGGATTGGATTGAGGCTCATACCTAAACTCGTTGTAGGCAACTTGGGTGGGAAGGTTGGGATTTTGGATAGGAAGTTGATTGTATCCCATAGTGTATTGAGGGCCAGGGAGTTTGAAGAGTTGTGGTGGAGCAAATATTGGGTTGGGTATGTACATTTGTGGTGGCGTGTTAAGTCGGAAATGGTTAAAGATGGAGTTGGTCGACGTTTTTTGATCGAGATGAGCTTGGATATTTGAAGAGGACTCCATTTAAAGTGAAAATGCAAAAAAAGTAAAAGTTTTTTTTAAAGTTTGTAGAGAGAATAGGTTGAAGATTGTCGTGTAAAATGGTTAAAAGTGAGGGTTAAAAGTGAGGAGTTTATATAAATAGTGAGTATTTTTTTTAATTTGGAACGGTCATTTGACTATTTGGGTTTAAATGGTCCTTGGTATTATCGGCATTCAAATGCCGCTTCTTTTTCTGTTTTCTCGGTACCACACCTTCGGTGGTGGTGTTCTTGTCGATACTATGTGGTCATCTCAGCATGCTGAAGGCATGCCAATGGTATACCTTTTGCTCTTATACTAACAACACAACAACAACAATACTTAATCTCGCTATAGCGAGACATAGTAAGGTAGAATGTAGTCAATCATGTATCTATCTGTAAATAGAGATATTGTTTTGTGAGATAGACCTCCGCCTAGAAAATAATAGAAAAAAAATATATATGATCTTTTATAATGTGGTTAATTATTAGTTCGACACTTCATATCTTTATATATTTCAGACATATATGTCATATATATTATAATGCATACATGATTACATGGAATAAAATATAAAATCTTTTATGTCGTTGAAAATAAATACCACCCAAATCAAAGTATGTGATCTGTTTTAAAAAAAAATCCTTTTCGTGTAGTCTTCTTCACTATAAACAGGAAAAACCAATGGCATTTAAGGGCACTTCTTTTGACGAAAATGCTATATGATAAATTAAATCTCCTTCTACTTTTTATTCTTACTTCATTTTTCTATTTATTATAAGATAACATATGTATTTCACTAATTCTCTTTCCTCTCATTCACCCTTAATTTTGACACATTTCTTGATCAAATAAATAGAAGGGATAAGTACGAATAAAAATTAGGAGAATATATCATTTCTCATACTACATACATTCATGACATAATATGCAATTTATCATATAGAAATTATATTAATATCTCGAAGTTTTAAGTAGATTGTCTTTTCTTTTTCAAAGCATTTCCTGATAGGACTAGCATACTCGCACTTCGAGTGATGACCATATATACTTGTAGGGTAATTCTATATAGCCGTCCTTGAAATTCTATTGGGCAAATTGCCGTGAAAGATAACTAAAATACTCAAATTTGCCAATAAAGGTAACGCCCATTTTTTCGGGCCAAGAAAGGATAATAAATTTAATTTTTGACCAAAAAAGGGTAAAATGACCTCCTAGACATACAACAATTAAGTAACTAATAATCTCTTACCAACTAATTCTGAATAATCTTTCTAACATTATTTGAATTTATTTTTAATATTAATTTTTTGAAGGTGACTTATGGTGTTCATCAGATTCATGGTCTTCATTGTTCTTATGATGTTCTTATGATTCTTGGTGTTCAACTCCAAATCTGAAACACATTCAAACCTGTAGATCTAGAAAGAATATTCACATACACGAACACAACTGAAGAACAGAGAGAGAGAGAGAGAGCAGATCTGAGAACCGTCGCCGCCGTGAACCACCGCCGTCATGAACAACCACTGCCAACAAACACACACACATACACATACACAGATTCAAGGTGAAAACCCTAAATCGAGACTCAAAACCAGATCTTTTCGGGGTTTTACGGTGGTGGTTTCACATATCTGCCATGAAATGAACACAAGAACATAGATTTGCCATGAACACAAACCAGCCATAAACACAAGATCACAGATCTGCCATGAACAAAAACCTGCCATCATCGATACCCTAAAATCGAACACAAACCTGCCATGAACACAAAAACCCTAAAATCACAGATCTGGAGAAAACCCTAAGATCTGAAAACCCTAAAATGAAGATCGATGGTGGTGATGGCCTAAGATCTGGACTTTGAAGAACAAATCTGGAGAAAACCCTAAGATGGAACTTACGTGAAGCGACGGTGCAGAGCGTGAAAGATATGAAACTCGAAGAAGAGAAAGAGGTAGTGAAGCAACGATGGTTGCAGTGGTGGAGTCTACGGCGGCTCTGTGGAGTGGTTGATGATGGCTGGTGGCGGTGGAACCAGATTTAGAGAGAGAGGGGTAGAGAGATAGAGAACTTCATAAGGAAAGAGAGAAAGAGTTAATTAAATTCAAATATTTTTAATGAATTAAAAATACCACATCAGCATTTTTGGTAAATAAAAATGCCACATCAGAATTTTGGTTGTCACCTCAGCTTAATATTAACCGGTAACCTATCCTTCAGATTACCGGTTCCCTTTTTTGTCAAAAATTGAAATTTATAATCATTTTTTGACCCGAAAAAATGGGCGTTTCCTTTATTGGCAAATTTAGGTATCTTAGTTACCTTTCTCGTCAATTTGCCCAATTCTATTTGACCTATCTCATAGTCTATTTGGCCCTATTTAATAAAATATATGTGAGTGTTTGACCACTTTAAAAGTTATCATTAATTGATTTGACATTTAAATATGTAAAAGTAGGATGGCTAAATAGTAACACCCTATTTAGTAGAGTTAGATATGTATATGTTACCAGCCTTGGTAATGATTTAGTTACTACATGTCTACATGATGTCTTTCACACATTAATCATGTCAAAACAATATTTACTAACGAACAATAGTTAAGTATCAATTTTTTATTTACCCAAATAGCTTGTAGCTCTTCCACCTAATCAATTGTAGACTATAACTCACGAGGATTGAGGCATTAATTTTATGGTCAATTTTGCATAATATCAAGATTAGAATTTTATCTACGATCGTTTTTATTTTTGCAAGATTTAACCGTATGATTGAGATCGGAATTCTAAGACTGGGCGTTATACCGGACTCGCCCTCCAGCGAGTATCATGCGAGCTCGAGAGGAACACCATTACGGGTGTATCCTACTTGGCGAGTAGCGAAGCCAGCGAGTTGTGGGACTCGGACGAAGATAACCCACCCCCCACCTTCTACCAATCATAATTTTAACATTTATTTTTTCTTTTTTAAAAAAGTGAAAAGGAAAGGGGAAGGGAAAAGAGAAGGTATAACGCTTGTAGTAGGTAAGGAAAAGGAAATGGGATGAAAAATGATGTGACGCTGATGTGGCAGCGGGTAAGGAAAGGGAAGAGGGGGAGTATAACGGGTAGCCTAAGATTCTATCACAATTCAAATTTTAAATATTAAAAAAAACATATAATTAAATTTCACCACAGTTCATTGATTTACATATCTAATAAAATTTAATATGTGTGACTCTTAAACACGAATCTAAAGTATATTGTGTACAACATTGATTCCTTATTTCATAACCAAAAGTTCTTCTCGTGAACCGATTTAAAGAATGTAAAAATAGTTATTTTTTGCATATTGTGCATAACATTGATTCCTTATTTCATCTAAAGCATATGTGACATATATGTAAATTGTAAAAAAAAAATTAGCACAAGGTTGACCATTTTAAAGAATGTAAATAAATAAAGTAAAATAGTAGTAGTAATATAAAAATATAAAATATAATAGTAATGTAAAATAATAGTAATAATAACAAATATAAAAAATAGGAAATAAGAAATATGTGGGATCATGAGATCATATAACGATTCTACAATCACACATGTGATATTATATATAATCTTGTGTATTATCCTACATATTTATAATTTTGCATACGATCTGATATAATTTTGGTTGGTGTGATCAGGGTTATGATTTTGTCCATGATTATGACACCTAAACATATGATTCTATTAATATATTACTTAATTGTATCATATATATTAATAATGTATGTGTTAGTATATTACTTAACAATATATATTAATAATGTATGTGTTAATATATTACTTAACAATATATATGTTATTATTTGTATTTTCTTTAAATCAATATAAAGGTCACCTTTATATGTTTTTTAACTTAAAAGAGACCACATTTACATATGACAAATACGGGTGTTATAGAAGTGCTAAACTTTTTTTTTTTGAACAGCCGAATAAATTTCATTTAACTCAAAATACGTTCGAAACACACTAGAATAGTATAATACACTCACATACTATCTATAATTAAAAGCACAACACCACTCCGCAACATATCTAAATCTTTCCTACACCATTAACCTGTCGCAACTCCATAGATTATAAGAACAATATAAGCTCAAGACCGTTCGCACGATATGCTCAGCATCAATATCAAAATCCCAACAATAACCCTCATCTCCAGATTATAAACAGTAGCAGAGCTCCATGTCAACAACTCAATATGGGGAACCATAAAATGGGGAAGCCGTAGCAGTGTCTGAAATACCATCATCAGAGATCCACATAGCGTGTCAAAAGCATAATCCATCTTAGGAGGTACCATCATTCCACCTGCATGACTAAATAAAACAAACAAAGTCTGGGGCTTGATAAAAACGGGTTTGCCATACACTTAGAAAGATGGCTTCGCAAACCAAAGGGATTGACATGCCTCCCTTATCACACCTAGGATACAATAAGTGCACACCTCCTGCACAACCAACACAACCCCTACTAGCCTATAACCATGGCAAAATACGAGAAGGAAAACACGAAGTGCTGTGTGTGCAAGAAAACAGTGCCACTGGATAACACCAACAAGGAACCTTTGCCACAGCCACTAGCCTACCAACTCTACCCTTGTAACCCCAACCCAAACCTTTCCCAATCAACGCCCATAGAGGTATTAAGATGTGACCTAACCAAAGTGTCCCCTCACAAATCGACCATCATAAAGCGCATAGACCCATGGTAGATATGCCACAATGACTATCGTAAGAGTGCAAACAGTAGCTGATATTTCATTTTCACAGATCCACACATTTTGTCACTGTGATAGACCTTCTCAAGATGATCCCACTTTCCACCTGCATGAAACAACATAACCAAACAAAATCTGGGGCTTGAAAAAACGGGTTTGCCAAGCACTTAGAAAGATGGCTTCACAAACGAAAGGGATTGAAATGCCCCCCTTATCCTACCTAGGGAACAAAAAGAGCAAGCCTCCTGCACCACCAAACGCAACCCCTACTAACCTATAACCATGGCAAAACACGGAAGGGAGAAACACGAAGTGCAGTGTGTGCATAAAACAGAGCCATCGAATAACATCGTCAAGGGAAACCTTTGCCACAGCCACTAGCCTACCAGCTCCTCCCTTATAACTCCAACCCAAACCTTCCCCAACACAAGGCGTTCATAAGCGTAAGGCCCGAAACATAGAATCATGGTGGGTAAAACACAGTGACCTATATATACAAAACTCTGGAGCTATGAAAGTTGGATCTGCTAAGGCGGCACGCGAAAAAACCTAGCAGATCAAAAGGGATCAAAGTGCCCCCTTATCACCCCTTGGCTACAAGGTGCAACCTCCTGCACACATAAACCCCAAAACTAACCTATGACCATGGCTACTCATCGTAGGAAACACAAGCGTGAACAGTGTGTGCACAAAATTAGTGCGGCCATATACACCAGCAACAAGATGAAGCCATAGCCTCTAACCTAACATCACCACCCTTATAACCTCCACCCAAACCCCCGTGTCGTGGACACCCCAAACATCAAGCAAACCTTTGAACACAAACACTCTTTTAACCAAAAGACCTCCTACACTCACACACACATAATTTTAGCCACCTCCTCTAGAAAAACCTGCAGCAAATTGCTCTTCGTACCTGCATATCACACAAAAAAACTACACTGAAAGTTAGTTAAATCGCCGCAATATTAGGAGAATACCCACAATCCTCATACCCAAGCAATCCATGGATATACTCTAACACCTCCCTTTCTTGCCAAAACATCTGCTTCACAGATCAAGTCCCTCGGAACATACTGGACTTCGCATTCCTCGAAAACGCTAGACATACTCCTGACTCTACCTAACACATCGACCACCTCCCGGGAGGGCACCACTACATTATTGATGATACTAACCGCTAGATCAGAATCCGTGTAAACCTTGACAAGATCAACATCTAACACCTTATTACTTTTTAAAACTAACAACCCGTAAAACACTGCTTCCATCTCTGCTACTAAAGGAGAACATAATGGGATAGATTTTGAAAACCCACCAATTAATAGCCCATTGCTTTCCTCCTTAATCACCCCTCCAATACCAGCCCTACCTCGAACACGATTTACTGATCCATCCACATATATTACTACTTTTGTTGCCCCTGTCCCATTTCTACTATCCCCAATCCATGATAACAAATTATCTCCCCTCAACACCTCCACTGGTCTAACACACATGTCCAATGAAGATCCTGCCACCCTTGGCCACTTCGCAAAACACCATTGTCCAACTCTCAGCCAAGCCAAATCGACTGCTCTTTCAATACACATTCGTTTATTATTAAAAACGACATTACTCCTCTCAGTCCATATAGTCCATAGAACTCCGTACATAACAACCATCCACACTTTACGAATCCATTTGCCGTTACACAACTTAGGCCATAACTCCACTAACCCTACTATGCTCCTAGGGACTACCCAAGCTATGCCTAACCCACTCAACACTTTAGACCATACCTCCCAAGATATGAGTGCTAAACTATGCTTGATCTGATAGCTATATGATATTCCATTTTTTTTTAAAAGAGTAAATGAATTCTATTGAACTCTGATGTGCTTCAAGCTAGAAAGTAGTAAATACTCCATTTGTCTAAATATTATTGTATATATATAAAATTTTCGTCCGTCCTAAAATATTTGTATATTTTTAGAAAGATTGGCATTAATTGTTAGTTTTCCTGTTTTCCTATTAATTAATTATTATTATTACTAAACAAAATGCCCGTGTGATGCACGAATTTCTTTAAAAGATAGTAAATATTAAATATTAATAAAAACATATTAAATAGTAATTAAACACGAATAAAATGACAATTTAAAAAATGACGACGTACGTTATCAACACTCTAAACAGCGGTGGAAAACAAAAACAAAAACCACCTACCTCTTTTTACGAAACAATTACGCAACATAAATGATAAATCGTACACATTCAACGTTAATGATAATGATTACTACGAAAAAATATTACACCAAATTTGCTTTTCATTAATCTGGGATCTAATTTTCTTATTATTTAAAAAATAGACTAATTACAGCAAGTACATCTAGATATCTATTCAGTTAAATGATTTCTCTCTCATCATCATTCTTTTCCTTCTAAATTTATCTCCGTTGTAAACTAATTGTTGGTCATATAGGTTGTTATCACTTTATAAAACTTCAACAATAATCATTGTGCAATTAGATAAAGATAAATGTTAATAATAAAAAAACAAAATTAGAAAATAACTCATTTGAGAAATAAATCGTTAAAAACTTTAATTTCAAAAGAATATATAGTAATTATTTTTTCTAATTAAAGACTAAAGCAATAGTAGTATACATATCTCTTTGCTTGCCTTCTAGGGTTGATTTTGGACTTTAATTTGATGGTAGGAGTTTTGAAGAGGTGGATAAGTGAATGTATAATTTTAAAATATCATGATAAGACCAAATTCTGAAGAGTTTATATGTAATTACCTATTTATCCCTAAAAATATTATTTATAAATTGCCTTTTTACTTCTTAAATTGATAGATATGAGAATAGTTTTGGCTAGGTTCTTACTACAAAATGACTCACTCATTAGTTGATTGCCAATGAGTGAGTGAGTCATTTTGTAGTAAGAACCTAGCCAAAAACTATTCTCATATCTATCAATTTAAGAAGTAAAAAAGCAATTTATAAATAATATTTTTAGGGATAAATAGGTAATTACATATAAACTCTTGAGAAATTTGTATCCAGTTGCTTGTGAGTTGTTTTAGTAGAGATAGCACAATGGAATGTGTGTTATATGTGTGTTGTAACAGATAATCGTTTAATATAATTTTGACGTTAAAAAAAAGTTTTGGCTAGGTTTATATTTTCTCATCTATCTGGTACGTATTTTGTAATAAAAAAACAGAATCTTCAATCTCAGATCTAATTTTTATCAAATATTTACTTCATATCTTTCGTTTAAGAATTCTAACATAAACAATATATTACGTAATTGCTATTTAAAAGATATGTAGTCTATGCAATAATTCCTCTTGTTACCTTGAAACAACGTCAAAATATAGTTTAGTACCTTGAACTTGGTTAACCGGATTAAATATTGTCCTAAACTATCAAAAGCAATAGCATAGTATCCTGAATTTGATAACTCGCCAGTTTAATTAATACCTTGACTCAGTGATCCTAGATACTAAAATACCAAAATTTAGTGAGCTACCGTATTAAAGTGAATGAGTTACCAAATTCAGTGTAACATAATACACATTTAATACTTTAGACTAGTATCCAACCTCTTAACTTCTGATTCTTAAAATTTCAATTTGAAAGAAATTAGAATTCTCAGTTCTCGACGACGTCTAGTCGATAAAATTTTTTGAAGAACGAGCAAATCATAATTATTTTTTCCCCAAGGTCATCATTTCCTTTGGTTTACACAACCAAAAAATTATTTTGAGGGTCTGCAAGAAGAAGAAAAAAATAAGAAATTATATCAATAATTATGTACAAAAAAAAAATATGAAAGCATCTTCTAGCGTCGAGGGAATTGCACGCATAGAGATTCAAAATAGAATCGACATGATCCACATCATAATCTATATGGGATTCCCAAAAATATTAATTGAAAGTTGTCCCCGATGAATCGAAGAATTACAGATGAGTTATTTTGGATATCTTTTTTATACTATGTTTTTTTATTTCTTTCTAGAGCATCTATTTATCGTTGCTTTTATAGAGCCTTTGTCTAAGGATTTATTTGATTGATCCTCACAAAATAAAAAAGTTTGGCATTACCTGCAATCGGAGTTGAGGATAGTAAACTATGAATAATATTCAATATAATCCATATTTAATTTATAGTCCTCAATAATTAATTTTAGCTTTTGGATCATGGCGTTAATGGTCCGGATTGCATTTTAAGATTTTTAACGGAGGGACATTTTCGTAATTTACATGTGATGCTTTTACAAATCACATATGATTGTATATTGAATCACCTGTGATTGTATATTAAAATTTTAAAATTATATTTTAATTATATATTTTTTTGACCGGAAAATGGAGACACTTCCCCGTCTCTCAAGTGTGGGTTCGACTTGCTTAGTGACAAGTTTTCAACCACCCTTCGTTATTTGGCTTTAACCAAGATTCGCACACCAACCTTTTATGAACTTTATTAAACACTATGCTTTAGTCTCGAAACAATTAAGCCCCGCCATTTTAAAAAGAGATGTATATAGAGAGTCAGTTGTGGTGTTAGGCACTTAGGCTGCTAGAGGAATTAAGTAACACTTTTGTTGATATATACAGAAATGTGCTTTTCAAAAAAAAAAAAACACTTGATGATGACGATAAAGAAAGCATAAAAGGTAAAGGAAAATATATATATATATATATATATATATATATATATATATATATATATATATATATATATATATATATATATATATATATATATATATATATATATATATATATTAACATTACATGCGCTTTAACCTACCTTCAAATTCTATTCATCTTTCTTTTTGTACTATCATAAGATTGTGTGATCATCATTTCAGCAATAAAGTAATTTTTTTACCGTAGAAAGTAATTCTATAACAAATACTGGTTTGTTATTAATAAGTTTTTTATTTATTTTATACGATACGTTATATGTTGATGTGAAATTAAATTAATATGTACTAGCATAGTACCTGTACTAATATAGTGACGGTGAATAGTTTTTTCGGCAACTTGTTCGGAGTTATTTAAATTCCATAAATATTTATAAATTTAGGTTATATGTTATTCAAATTTATAAGTTATATTTATATATATTTCTAATAATTAAGTTAAAATATTTATTATCTAATAGAAAATTTATAATGAAATGTTTAGTTGTTAAAATATTGTGTAATATTTAAGTTAATTGGCATTGACTTGATGTTTTAAATATTTTCTTATTATGTAAGGTTTAGTTACTAAAAGGTATATATAAATCTTATTAACTCCATGTGATAGTTCAATTAACAAATTCCATTTGGTTTGACATGAAGGTAGATTAATTGTTTCAAATTACTTAAAATTAAGAGATTAAAATATAAAGACCTAAATATTTTATAAGATAGTATCTATAGTTAATTTGTTTTTAAAAAACTATATAAAATAATAGTAACTAAAGATTAATATTATTGTAAAATAAGTCATTGAAACTCTTTTTGAAAATAAAAACTACTTTCAATATGTTTGCATTCTGTAATTTTCACAAATTATTAAGAACTAGATCATCAACATAAAGGAGGATAAAAAAAATAAGACTAGATAATGAATCAAATTGAGTTTAAGGCATGTCTTTTCCTTAACATTTAATAATATTCATTTAACATGATGATTTATTACTTTGACTAGTTTAGATACACGTTTAGATACACGTATGATATACTGGTTGTTTTAAATATTAAATAGTAAACATTAATAAAAAATAGTAAACAATTATAATATATGAAAGAAAGGGAAAGTATAATTAATGACCAACGATTATGTCAACAACCATATTAGTAGTGGAAGTAGTGATATGAGAGGGAGAGCAGACGTGACGACATAAACTTGATATCTTGATACAAGAAGATGTTATTGTATATCTTTTTTTCTTATACAAGTTATCGATTATTATTGTTACAATTAAAAAAAGCAGGTTAAGTATTTATTTGGTTATATTTACAACTGATATAAAATAATTTTAAATAATAAACCAAGATTTGGTTAACTGTGATATTTTCAATTTGTTATAAAGGGTAATATGCTATTTGTAGATTAGAGTGAAAAAAAACAATAATATAATGTTTAAGGTCATATATATATAAGATATTATCTAATAATTTTGTTTCAAATTAACTTAAAGATAGGTTATTTATTTGGTTGTTACCTTACTAGTTTAATACCCCGTGTATGAACACGGGGATGATTAAAGTTAGTTATAAATGTTTCTATATTGTAGCACAATTGTAAACTACACAAAAAGTATAAATAAATAATACTCCATGTACAAACACAAAATAACAAATCATGTTAAAAAATAAAATAACAAATAAATAAGATACTTGAAGTGATATGTTATAAATTCATTTTCTATTAAATGATTTGAATATATCTTTTGTTAACATATTTTATTTTGAAAAATTAAATCAGCTAAACATGAAATTTTGAACAATATTCAAGGTTTAAGGTTTTTAACGTAGACATAACTAATTTTAAAGATATTTAAAAAAATAAAAACATATAATTAACAACTATCTATAATTAATTTAATTTTAAATATATAATCAGTAAAATAATTAAAAAAAACCAAAGCCAGAGAGATAATTAATTCAATGATTACCAATTGTTTAAGCGATGTTACGTAGTTAATATTTTTCAATAATTAGTTATTTTCTTATCTCTAACTTAATATATACTAAAAACATTCTAAAAATAGGTTGACGGCATCATAATCCTATTTTTTAATATATTAAAGAAAGATTAAAGATTAATGATTAAAGATAATTTTTCGATATTTATTATGGATTTGATCAAAGGTTATCTTAAACTAATTCACATTAGTTTAACTTTAAAAAGTCAAAATCAAAATTTTAAAATTAAAAAAATTAACGGCTATGATTAAATCTTTTATTAGATGAAGAATCCAGATTATCTAATAATTTTTTTTTGAAATTAGTCTTTTATATATATTAGAAGATGCTTGATTAGTTATCCTACTATGCATAAAAACCTTTACTTTTCTCAATATATAACTATATTCTGCATATATTATTGTACTAGTTTAATACCCCGTGTTTATACACGGGGATTGTTGATGTGAATTTTAAACATTTATGGTGTTAAATCTTGAATGTATAATAAATTCATATATCGATAACAAATCAAGAAACATTCATGAAAATCAGAATATGATGAAGTAAGAAAACTGACTTACAATTTTACACCGATAGTTTTTAGATTTTAGGAAATAAACAGAGTTAATTTAACGATCACATCATGCCTTTCTAAAAAAATTCTGAAATAATTTGAAATCATTTTTGAAATAGGGGATTTTCATTAATGTCTTTTAATATATAACGGGTTGGTCTAAAAATTGATAAAAACTAATCATTGCAAAAGAGATATCAAAAATGCAGTTGTGAAGTCAGATTCAATTCAAGCTATCAAGATCTTACGTCATGAACAGGATATACCGAGTGAGTGTGATGAAGTGCTCAGTAGAATTGACATTCTGAAAAAGCAGTTCGAAAGAGTAGATTTTAGTCATTTGAGTCGTTATGACAATGCGCTAGCTGACCATTTAGCTAAGACTGGGTTAGCCAGGTCGTCCTTATGGCTTGTATGGATTTAAGTTGATGTTGCATATTAGGAGGATGCATGGTGCTGGGTTTGTGGTTGTGATGTTAGTCTTGTGCAGGTACTGATTGAGGGAAGTTGAGTGACAGAGTTAGGTGTAGGAGATGGGTTGTTGATGCTTTGGTGGGGGCTTCTGCTTGGGGGGGGGGGGGGTTGTTTCTAACTTTTTATTGTTTTTGTCTAAGTGCAGGTTTCAAGTCGAGGCAAGAGGACTTCGAGATCTGTATTTCTGCCGGTGGTGTAGCTTCTGGGAGGATTAATGGATTGCCTTATAATTCAGCAATGTGTTCTCTATGTTTACAAATTCTTGGGTGGGGGTTGGGTAGGCGATATAAGGGTGGTGATGGTAGGGCTAGTGGCTATGGCTACAGTTCTTCACAGGTGTTACATGGTGGCTCTGACATTTTGCACACACTTCACATTGCTTTCCCTCGTCCAGTAGCCAGGGTCATAGGTTAGTTTTCGGGGAATCTTCTGTGGTGTAGGAGGTTGCACTAAGCCTTGTAACTAAGGAGTGATAAGGGGGGCATCCTAATCCCTTGCTGATTTGCTAGGCCATTATTCGTGTAGCTAATGCAAATCCTTCTTTCAAGCCCCAGAGTTTGTGGTCTTAAATTCGTCTATGTAAATCTTTGGGTGGGGGTGGGCTGGTGTTTGGGGTTGAGATACTGGTTGGAGGCTGGCGTGGTAGGGGGGCACCCTAGGATTTGATGTTATAAGGGGAGAGGATAAGGTGCTGATTGGTGTATGGAGGTAGGAGGTGGGCGAGTGTGCTGGGTATCCTGTCCCTGTTCAAACCTTTGAGCCACAGAGTCCTTGTTGAATGTGTTTTGGAGATGCTTAGGTGAATAGAATTTTGCGAGAGGGGGTGAGGCTTTCATCTACTCACGTTTAGATATAGGTAACCCTGTTGAGCCCCAGAGTTTTTTGGTCAGCTGTTGCTTATTCCCCTTCTTTTTTGTGTGAGTTCAATAAGCAACCCTGACTGTGATCTCTAAATCTTTGGTTTCGCGGAAGGATATGTTTTGTTACGGATCACGACATGTATGGAGGCGGACATTTTATGGAGTGCTACTGTTGTCATTACAGTGCAATTATTCTTTCTCAAGTTTGTTGAGTCTGATACACTGATAGAGTGGTTGTGGTTCTGTGTAGGGAGGCTGTAGCGCTATTAGTCTTTCTCATGGTTGTGGATATGCTGTGGAGTACCGTTGAATGATGTCGTTACAAAATTATATTCTCTCATGTTGGTCTATGTTCAGCTTCTATAGTAATGTGGTTGATATAGTGTGTAGTTAGTGATGCTTTAATGATGTAACGCAAGAGTATCGGATGTGTAATCCGTTATGTGTAAAGTTTGATTATTTGTGATGAATGAGAATATAGCATCTGCTGTTCAAAAAAAAATAAGACTTTTACAAAATGGTGACAAACAACGTCAAAACCTAAACCAGCGGTTGAAGCATCGCGTAATGGATGGAAAACGTGATATTAATATACGAAACGTTATTGTATTTTTTATACAAATCATCAATCATTATTGTTACAAGTAGAAGCAATATGGTCAAACATTTATTGGTGATAATTTATAAATACTTTGAACTTATTATAATATATTTTAAATGATAAAGTTAATAATTTAGTTAATATAATATTTTAAAATATTTAGTTGCACAAATAAGATTTAATAACTAACAACAATAAATCAATTAGTGATGATGTTTATCCAATTAATAGATTTAATATACGATTGTTTAGTTATTTAATTGTTTATAATTTATTGATATTTATTACTGATTTAATTAAGGGTTATCTTTATCTAATTCATATTAGTTTGACTTTAAAAAGTCAAAATCAAAATTTTTGAATCAAAGAAATTAACGGCTAAGATTAAATATATTATTAAATGAAGGGTCTAAATCATCTAATAATTTTTTTGAAGTTAGTCTTTTATATATATTAGATTAGAAGATATATATATATATATATATATATATATATATATATATATTTTGTTACTATTTATTATTATTAGAATTATTATTATTATTATTGTTATATTATTATTATTACTATTTTAAATGTCCGTGTAACACACGGGATGATTTATAAAAAGTAATAAATATTAAACACTAATAAACGATATTAAATACATAAAAAAGACGAAAAAATGTGGTAAAAATGACAACATACAACGTCAATGCCAAAATGGCATAACCAGCGATAAGTAAGTCCAATTTATAATATTATATTATTAAATAATAAAATTAATTATTTAGATAGATAAATATAATTAATTTAAATCTAAACTTATTTCTAATTTTAATATCGTATATATCTAACTTTTTAAAATTAATTCAATTCATAGATAAATATAACTAATTCAAATTTAAACTAATATCTAAACTTAAAAACTTTAATAACCGTAGGCTTAATTTATCTAAATTATTCAATTATTCTAACTATATAATAATTATATCATTAGTCTATTTTTTAATATATATTAAGAAAAGATATAATTTTTATATTTTTCATTGATATAATTAAGGGTTATCTTTATCTAATTCACATTAGTTTGACTCTTAAAAGTCAAAATCAAAATTTTAGAATTAAAAGAATTAATAGCTACGATTAAATCTTTTATTAAATGAAGGGTCCAGATTATCTAATAACTTTTTTCAAATTAGTCTTTTATATATATTAGAAGATAACAATAATTCTAAATATTATTTATTTGCATTTTTTAAGCTTTAGAGTTTTTATTATTTATTTAGCATATGAAGAAGTTTTTTTTAAAGGTTAACGAGATAGCTAATATGACATCAAAGTTTCAAACCGTAAATATAAGATTCAAAATTAGCTTTGGTTTTTGTTGTTTAAATAAGTTTTGATTTTGGATAAAAAGTCAGAATTATATTTAACTTTTAATAGAATCATAGGTTAAATTTTGATAATTAAATTTTTTTCATCTAAATTAATGATTAAGATTATCTAATTATTTTTTACATGTCAGTCTTTTATTAATATGATAAGATTATTATTATTATTATTATTATTATTATTATTATTATTATTATTATAAATATTATTATTATTATTATTATAATTATTATTATTACTTTATAATATAAATAAAAAACTAAGTGCATCAAATTTATTTAATACAATAAAAAAACAAAACGAATGAAATCTATCTTCCTTTTCGCTTTGGGAGATTCTATTTATCGGCTTTTTGCCTTTTTGGCCACCCCACCTCTCTCTCTCTCTCTCTCTCTCTCTCTCTCTCTCTCTCTCTCTCTCTCTCTCTCCCTCTCTCTCTCTCTCTCTCTCACACACACACACACACACACACACCGACACACACATTGCTACCCATCTAAAACGGAAGTGATTTGGAACAATAATCATTTATACGTAATTAAAAAATATTAGTTTTTTTTAGAAAAATAATATTTACTTTACAAAATTTTCTTCATTTATTCTTCTACTTATTAGATGATGATATGTGTTTTTTTATTCATCTTTTTTATTACTTTTTGACACTTCTCCTAACTTTCTAAGTAAAATGATAAGTAGAAAATAGAATAATAAGAAAAACCTATTTTTTCAAACTAAAACCGCAAATCCACCTAATATACACTTATTTTCATGACGAAGTTTCAACCTTCAATCCAACTGTAATATTTGTCCCACATCAGTTAAAGAGAGAAATAAAACATGTGTTATAAGGGTGTGAATACCTCTCATAACAAGTTATGGTAGATTCGAAAACATCAACTCGAGACCAGAAATTTAACTATGGCACTGTAACAAATGATCTATGAAACAACTATTTTACTCGCTGTACGAGTTTAAACAAAATCTTCAAAACAAGATAGTGAGAACTAAGTAACTCGCTCTAGAGTTTAAACAAAACCTTCAAACAAGACAGTGAGAACTAAGTAGCCGTCCACTAAGATTCTTATGTAAGTGATGATGTAAGGCTACAATGCAAAGATGTTAACATGGACCACATTTTTCAAGTGTTTATATTTTTTGTAAAAGTTCATGTAAAAGTGTACCCAAGAATTTCAGGTTTCGCAAACGAACTTGGACCAAACTACGTGTTATAAGGACTGAGTGTACCCAAATTTAGAAATTTAAAATGAGGATACACACTAGCATGGTGTGTTTTTATAAACATAGAGGTACAATATTCATGTAACACGGTAACAACAAATAATTCCCATTTGATAATATGTCTTTCTTATTTTTTTCATTTCATTTATTTATCTTTCTTGGTCCACCCGTTTAATGATTTTAAAATAAAATACATTTTAAAAAATAAATTAAAAAAATGTCTATTTAATTAACACCAGATAAAATGAGAATAACAATCATGTTTGAGCTTTATTTAACTGCATCATGCAAAAAAACTCCCAATCAATAGGTATTATCATATAAAAATATGTGTGTAAATAGTTTGTAAAATTAGAATAAAAAAAACGATGTATGAAATTTTAATTAATTATTAATTATTAATTAATATAATAAACATCTAACTTATTGCCACATGTCCATTTTTTAAGCATCATTTTTCTCATTTTCCCGCTCATTTCCAATACATTGTACATATGTCACATGTCCTATTTTTATTACACGCATGCTTTTTAGACCGGTTTTAATGAATAAAAAGACCGGTTTTTCTTTGGTCTTATTAAGGGTGATACTTTAGACCGGTTTTAATTGATAAAAAGACCGTTTTTTCTTTGGTTTTAATAGGGATGATCTTTTAGACCGGTTTTAATAGATAAAAAGACCATTTTTCCTTTTGTCTTAATAGGGGTGGTCTTTTAGACTGATTTTAATGGATAAAAAGATAGGTTTTTCTTTGGTCTTAATAGGGGCGGTCTTTTAGACCGGTTTTAATAGATAAAAAGACCAATTTTCCTTTGGTCTTAATAGGGGTGGTCTTATCTATAACATAAAGACCGGTTATAAACTGGTCTCCAAAAACACATATAGGCCGGTTTTTATCATACGTGACCCTATCAAATTCTACATAAAAACCGTTTTACCTCACTCTGGAAACCGGTATTCATCCCCTCTCTCAATAGAATTATATATAGACCTGTTGTTTTAAAACCGGTCTCTATGTAATTTTAAAAAAAAATACAATAATATATGGCTACTGTGTACGCCATTAATTGATTTGAGAATATATAAAAACAACAATATAAGACAAAACTAACTTATTATTTCATGAACAACAAAGATATATCTATAAAAAAAGTCTCAAAGATTGAGATACAAAGTTGTTACAAATTAAGATCTCTAAATATAAACTAATATTACAACTATCTAAACCTTTTGAGAGTGCAGCCTTATGTTACAACTAATAATAATAATAATACTGAAGACAAGGTTCTAATAATTCTTACTTTTGCTCAAATTTCCAATTTATGATTTATATCTGATTTTGTATTTCATTTCCTTAGTAATTATTCTATGTATTTTTTTATTATTTATAAGTTATCTATAACCAACCCGTGTAATACACGTGTCTCTAAACTAGTCAATAATATTTAGTAACACCAGATATACTGATAGGAATAAATTATCTGCAGATTACAATCCGTTCGCATTTATTGTAGAGGATAACTACATTTACAATGATCATCAACTAAAAATAATCCATGTGGTTGTTATGAAATTTTATTTTATAACTTTAAAAATTACCAAAATAGTCAGTTTAATTGTCACTTTATTTCACTTTTAGTCTTTTAAGCTAACAATAGTTATCTTTTATAGTTAGTCAAAAGTCATTTTGGTCATTTATCACGTTATCCTTATTACCAAACAACCTTTCCCTCTTATAATGATTTCCAAACATGCTTTTTTTTTAACATTCACATTATGCTTTTCCAAACACTCTCTTCTTATTCTCTAACCATTTTTTAACCAGAACATCTCACTCTCTCATCTCTCATTCACTCTCTCTTTAGAGGGAACGGAGTGGCAGGGTAAAACCCTGCGTGGTTGAACTTAAATTCATGTGGTGAAAGTAATTTCTACTACAAACCTGCGTGGATATGGAGTTTGCGTGGAGACTACCACATTGGGGGAGCTTGTGTGGTAGTATTCTAGTGGGTCCATTTTAGTTTTCTATATATTTCTTTAATTTTCTTGTTTTTCAATTGGTTGATGAAATTATATATGGGTAACAAAATTTGATGTAGTAGAGAGTGACCACTACGGGTCTATGTGGTAAATTGAGTGGTGAGAAAAAAAAAGCTGATGTGGCGGTGTGGTGGGTGTGGTAGGAGGTGACCACTCCCACAACTCTTATACGTTACCACTACCGTCACTTCTGCCAGGCGTCACCACCACCGTCTCTTCCCTTCTACCAGACATCACCACAACGCTACCATCCAAATCTCTCTCATTCACTCTTTCTAGATCACCACCACTTCCGGTGTCCGGTATCACCACCACCATCACCTCCAGTCTTCGTTAAGCACCAAACCACCACCACTGTAGCCAACGTTGACGACTTGTTGCAGATGTGAGATCCGTACTTGACCACCTCCTGCCGGTGTCCCTCCTTGCCGGCGTCGACCATCATTGCACGAACTACCATCGCCGTCTGCTCCCACTTCCGTTTCTCTTCAAGATCACCACCACCCCCTCTTCTTTGGTGCTTCGGCTTCCATCATCCTTTCCGTTGTGGTAATCTGTTCAGAACTACAAACACATCGATTGGGTTTTTGTGTTCCAATTCCATCTCTCTTTGAGTTATTAGGTTTCTTTATTGGGATTTTGTTTAGATCTACAAACACATCGCTGTCTGCTCCCACTTCAGTCTCTCTTCGAGTTATTGGGTTTCCTTTATTTCTGTTCCACTTCGTCGATTGGGTTTTTGTGTATCTTGAATTGGTTTGAAGGGTAAGAGCAATTAGGGTTCGGGTTTCTTTGACTTCTTGGTTTTGTTTATCAAATTCTAGTTTCTTTCTCTCATTGGATTTGTTATCAAATTATAAGTTATGGGATTTGGTTTGAAAAGGAACATGCTTTGTGGTTCTTAGTGTTCATATTTCAAAATCATAAAGATGAACATCAAGCATACCGAAAAATAAACACCAAGCATACTGAAAAATAATATTAAGAATATAATAAAATTAAAAAAATTCAATCTATATAAAATAGTTAGTAATTGACGTGTATTAAAGTATTACTTAACATTATTAGTTAATTAACTAATTATGAATATAATTATTAAGCACCGCAGGCGAATTGAGATCAGATTCCGGTCCTGAAACCCGTTTCTTGTTATCAGATTATAAAGTGTCTACACCATTTTTAGATCCAGTACAGCTTTCGGTATTTACCATAGTCATTGATGTTCATTCTATTTCATGATATAAATAGATTTACTCGGTGAAGAATGTAATTATGCGAAGATAATGTGAAATTACTTATTGTTGATCAATATAGTATTGGGCAAATCCCATTAAATAACTGAAAAAACTAATTTAAAAGTATTGAATTTTAACTGTTTTCTCTTACCCAATATGTTTTCGTACTTTTCAGGTGTATTTGATTAGTGGATAAAGGGTCAAGCTTTAGACGGATGTATAGTTGACTTGAGTGTTCTGCATTATAGTTATACCTCATGTTTTTTTTAAGTGTTTTCTAAATAGTGTAATGTTTATTAAATTTAGTATCGGATTATCTTACTATTAATGCTTAAAGATTTGTGTTGCACATTGTAAAGAAAATCGGGGCGTTACAGAAAGGCACTATCATGGTCCTCATGGATAGACCATTGAGGCACGATCGTATTTAAACATGAAATTCGATACTTGTCTCTTCAAGTGTTGTAGTATATTTCAACTATTCACACCATTTTCTCCCAATTCACATTTTAAGCTTACAAATACGAAAACACACCTTCCCTTTTATTTCAAAACCATCATTTCAAAGGAAAAAAAAGGAAATTAGCTAATGAAAAAAAGAGGGTGAGATGAATAAGGGAAGACATGTCATTCAGTGTAGAAATGGAATCAAGGATAAATTCTCAACACATGGAGTTGGTTCTCTTTAACATTGAAACCTTATACACTAGTGCTTGCTGAAAATGTGGATTGAATGATATTAAGAAGCAGAATTTTTAGATATTAGCTTGGGTTTTAAATTTTTCTAGAAATTGGGCATATTATAGCTTGGGTTTTAAACCTTTGTTTAAAAAATGGGCTTCATAAGTGGCTGGAATCAGTCTAAGGTGGGCTTAACTTGGAGCATGCATCATGAGGTTGGGCTTCTAAAATGGAAGCCTTATTACTCCTGGCCTCCTGCTATAGTGATATCATGATAATTTAAAGTATTGAAAACCTTCCATTATTATACTGGTAATTCTCATAAATAAATAGCATCTGCAATTATCATCTTCACTTTTGATTTAAAGTATTATTTTTTCATATATTGCATTACTTCAAAAAACTACAAAATAACTCCATTTATTGCAGGTTCTTGACACTTTTCTGCTGCCAAGCTTTACCTGCAAGTTGATGCAGGTTTTGGACACACACAATTAAGGATTGTTGCAAGTTTTCTCAGAAGTTATTGCAAACAATTAAGGATTTTAAAGGCATTTATTTCTAAGTTTCTAAATAATCCAGAAATACTTATAAATAACCTCTGTAATCGTCTTTAACTTGTACCCTTTGTAATTCAACGAACAAACCACAACAGGAGATGTGAAATATCATAAATTTCCGAGCAATCAACGCCACCATCTATCTAGATCTAAAATAATTCTCATAGAACCTGAACATTTAGCAAAGATATGCTCTTTAGATTCGTCTTCTACTCCACATTAAGGGCAAGATAAAGATATTGCTCTTTCCGTGTTAGCGTTGCAAACCTTTATGTCTATATGTTACAAAGTCGTTTTTTATGTTTAAATGAAAGGTAAATTTAGATGGGCGGCGGCGATGGATGGTGATGGTAGCGGTGACGGCAAGCGATGGTGGATGGTGGTGACAGGTAGTGGTGGGTGGTTGTGACAGAGGCTCGCAATGGTGGATATGATGTGTACGGTGAGTGGTGGTGGCAGCAGGCGGCGATGTGTGGAGGTGGTGGGTGATGGTGGGTGTTGGTGGCGGCAATTGTTGATGGTGGTTGTTGGAGGGATGGTAGTGATTGTAAAATTTTAGTTGTTTTATATTAAATGGGTCCACACAAAGGGATATTGAATTAACCCACACAGTACTTCAAGTAAATGGGTCGATATGTTGGAATGTTTATCGGGTTATTGAATCTATCTTTTGACCTATTGAATCATATTATTAGAACAGATCAGCTCGGATATGGATCAAGATTTGCTCCATTGACACCCGTAGGTTGGAGTCCGGAAGGGGAGATTGTTACAGTTATCGGGTTTTGGCAGAAGTTTAATCAATTAGGCTATTGAAGCTAATAATTGAGGGGATATGAGGCCGATCAGAGAGTGATGATCAATCATTGACGAGTAAAATTTCTTTTTCTTTTTGGGGGGTGAGGGGATTTAGGCTTATTATAAAAAAACAATATATTTTCCACACATAATAATTAGAGAAATAAAATAAAATTATGCATCGACATATGATCATGTATATGTATCCATTCAAAATTTGGACGGGGTTGAATCATATCTTGTGTATGTATCCATTTAAAATTGTGGATATAGGAGGTATTTTAGTTCATCTTTTATGGTGAGATATAAAAACATATATTTAAAAATGGTTTTCAATAAGTAAATCAATAAAAGAAAGAAATCTAATTACCTTACGCGTACCAATTTACTTAAAAAGAAAATTAAAGCATAAGACATACTCAATGTAATTGTTTGTATAAATTATTTGATTTTATATACACAACCATATATTTCTATATTAAAACATCTATTAAAAATTATGAGAAATATTCAATATAGTCCATACTTATTGCATAGTTCTGAGGGATTAATCTTATCCCTTGGATCAGTCCCATCAATGGTCCAGATTGAATTTTAAAAATTTGGACGGAGTGGCATTTTCGTAATTAACATGTAATGATTTTACCATGTGATTGTATAGTGAATCACATGTGATTTTATATTGAATCATATGTAATTAAATATTAAAATTTAAGACTATGTTTTTTATATGGACTACATTGAACACAACTCTAAAAATTATATTATAATCATTCTAATTTCATTCTTTTCGAACTGCTGAATAATAATGAATAAAACAAGAAATTATAAATTTTGGACCGGGTTGATCATATCCTCAAGTATTTGTAGCCCTTCAAAATTGATGATAGATTTTGATGAAAATAATTATTTTGGCACGCAACTCGATAAACATTAAAAAATTTATAAATATAGTTGTGATATGAATTTATTTAATAAATAGTATTTGAATATATATATATATATATATATATATATATATATATATATATATATTTTAATAGTATTTGACTATATGCTATAAGAGTAGAAGATACATATACCTAAATTAAATATAAATAATTGTCATTTTCTTAAAATATAGTTTATTATTCTGAACTTAGGTAACCGGATTAAATACTATCCTGAAGTATTGAAAGTGTACTATTATAGTCTATAAATGGTTTCGGTCACATAATAGCATCTTAAATTTTCAAAAATGTCTAGGGGTGTTCACTCATTGGATAAAACCGAATTACTGAACCGAAAATATTGGATCGGACTATTTGGTTCGGATATTCCGGATTTTTGGATTGGATTTGATCAAAACCAAATAGTTACTATGGATTCCGGTTTGGTTCTGGTTACTATAATTTAAACCGAATAAACCGAACAAACCGAAAAAGAATATATATATATATATATATATATATATATATATATATATATATATATATATATATATATATATATATATATATATAGGAAAAAGTTCTTGCGAGAACCGCGAGAACCAATCTGAGCCGTCCAATTTCCCCTCCTTCAATGTCATTGCCCACCCATGAGTTCCTCACATGAAAAGAGTTCTCGTACGAAAAACAGTTCTCGTTTGAACTTTTACCTATATATATATATATATATATATATATATATATATATATATATATATATATATATATATATATATATATATATATAGGGTGTGGTTAAATAAAGAACCTCCCTTAAACAAAGAACCTAAAGAACCCCCCTGGTGATGACATGTGACACATTGTTTAGAGGTAAAAAAGAAAATAAAAATTCGACGCCTACAACAGCCTCAAGCAAACCCCCCAACAAACTTAAAAAAAAACCCAATTACTTTAAATGATCATAACTCGTTCGTTTTTAAGAATTTTAACAAAAAAATTATACCGTTAGATTCAGTTTGTCGTTCTCTTTCAAACAAGACCGGGCTTGATATATTTCAGAAAAAATTTTTTTTCAAAATGCAAAATTTGCATATAGAGTTGTGTTCATATTAAATGCAAAATGCAAAAAATCATGCAGAATGCATAATGCAAAAACATGCAGAATGCAAAATGCAAAAAACATGCAGAATGAAGAATGCATAACATGTTGAATGAAAGAATGCAAAATGCAAAAAATATGCAGAATGCATAAATGCAAAAAACATGAAGAATGCAAAATGCAAAAAAACATGCAGAATGAAGAATGAAAAATGCAGAAAGCAAAAAAATGCAGAATGCAAAAAAAAAATGCAAAATGCAGAATGCAAAAAACATGCAGAATGCAGAACGTAAATCCGTATAAACATGCAAAATGCAAAAAACGAAAAAACGCAAAATTTGTGATCTGAGACGAACCTTTTGCGACGACTGCAAGGTCATTAGCGACGACTTTGCTTATTTGCGACTACAGATTTAACTTTATCGTCGCTAATGTCTGATCTGAGACGAACCTTTTGCGACGACATTCAGCTCATTAGCGACGACATTGATTAGGAAGAATAATTGATGTATCCTTTCAATTAATCCAGGGAAAGTTCACTGGCAAGCAGTGCAATGGATTCTTCGATAACTCAGAGGGACAACAGATATCGGATTGGCATATGATTGACGTGGTAACACTCATGTTACCGGATACGTTGATTCAGATTATGCTGGTGATTTGGATCGAAGAAGGTCTCAGACAGGGTATGTTTTCCCTCTCGGTGGATGTGCTATCAGTTGGAAAGCAATATTGCAATCAACAATTGCTTTGTCAACAACTGAAGCAGAATACATGGCAATGGCAGAGGGTGTGAAGGAAGCAATATGGCTGAAAGGCTTGGTTGGTGATCTGGGTTTGCAACAGGATGAGACTGTGGTGCATTGTGACAGCCAGAGTGCCATACATTTGACTAAAAATCAGATGTATCATGAGAGAACCAAGCACATAGATGTACGGTATCACTTTATTAGTCATATCTCAGGGGATTATAATTGTAAGAAAGATTGCTACAACGGATAATCCGGCAGATATGTTGACCAAGCCAGTTACTACAAACAAGTTCCAACATTGTTTGGACTTGGTTGACATGCGAAGTCTAAAGTGATGAGCCCTAGGGGGCTGACAGGAAGCGGAGATTTAGAATAAGTAGCAAATTGGAATGTTTGCCAAGGTGGAGATTTGTTGGACGGTGGTAATATGGTAGTCAAAGACCACATGTTTATTGTGGCACAAAATTACAATTTGGTTTCTTACTTGGTCAATTGTTGGCTAAGTATATTCACACCATTTACACCTACCATAATTTCTCCTATGTAAGGCATGAGTCTTTGCTCATTTCAAATCATCCCAAAACACAAAAACATAGAGTTGTTTGTAAGTGTTTGTAAGGAGAACGATTTGAGAGTGGCTTGTAGTAGATATGAGTATAGAATTATTCTATAAAATTCTATACTTGTGAGTTGTGAGGAGAGTGTAATATCTAGTGAGAGTTATAGCCTAGATTTGAGTGATACACTGTAACCTCGGTTTCTCCATATTTGCTAGTAATATATCTTCTCCGCTTCCGCTTGTGGACGTAGGCCTCACGCCGAACCACGGAAATCCTTGTGTCTTTATTTTCCGTAAAATTGTTCTATTACTTTTCTATCTTAAAAGTACTCTGATCACAACAATTACATTTTAAGATCAAGATTGAAATCTTAATCGCAAACTATAATTTAAATATAAGTAAATTCTAGATAATAAAAAAATGTTACATTGTTTCATCAAAATGTATCAAAATTGTCATATTATATTATGTGTGTATCGAACTTTTAAAGTTTTTATTTTGTGTATCAAACTTTTAATTTGTTGGATATATTTTGCTAATCAAACTTTTTACAACGACAAACTAAATATCAAACACAATAGAAATTTTAGTATTCGTTATACACTAACAAATTAAATGTGACAAGTTGGATATATTTTAGTGAATTAAATCCAATAAAAAATCAACGACACACACCTAATCTTAATTAGTCACTATACATCTTATGTTGCTTGAACATCGTTATTATTTGTTAAATCGTTTATGTCATTTTTTCAATATTAAATGAGAACAACATCATCACATATTCGAGGTGTTGAATCCACATCAGTCGAAGACCCTACAAATACTCTGTAGTACTAATTAAGCAATCAGATATGGAGGATCCTTATGAAGAGGCAGTATTAAATGAGAACATCTTTTAAGATGAGAATTTTAAAAGCAGTTTATCGTATTTAGATGATCTTGATTTAATGGTTGATATTTAACTTGGTTTAATAAGGTATGTTGAATTTTAATTATTTGATTTAATTAAGGTATGTTTTTATTGCCTTTATTTAATTATGTAATTAAATGATTGACCTACAAGTGTATTCACTGTTATTTACTTAAAGTGTGTTCTCGGACCCCTCCTCTATATATGGATAGATGTCCATATCTCTTAATTATAGTTAGATAATCATAAAGATTATTAGAGCCATGTATTACCATATATTAGAGATTTATTTCCTTAATACATATCTATTATATACCAATAAATAGAGGATTATCTAATGAATAGTATTAACATTTTCTATCCATTTTCTTCCTTTTGTTCTCTAAAATATATTTAAAACAATTTAAAGATCATAATAATTCTTTCAAATTTTGATATTCACATAACATATATCAATCAACGTTGACAACTTGACACTAATTAGTCGTGTATTTTATTTTTGTACGTAAATATATGTATATACGAGGTCACCATCTTTCCCATAAATAGCATAACTTCCTTTCATTTGTTCACCTGTCCTTTTCCAAAACTTATCAGATTAATTACATCAAAACTTTATAAATAAACTTCGTATTGTTTGCGATAATTTAAGAAGGATTCATGCTAACCAATGGCGCATCATATAGTTTCATCTCAACTCTAATGCTTAATTGGGCCTAACTTAATTAAGGCAACATAACTGCACATAGATAAGATATAAGAACATGTGCATAATTAAAGATACTTTTGAAGTATGTTTCTGTTGTATTGTTACTAAAGTGAACCTACCTTTTGCCTTGACATGTCATCACATGTTTTGACATCAAAACTATATATGGTTTAAGGTTCAAGCATGTCAACTTTAAGAGGCAAATAATGCAATAGAAGCATGAAACAAAATATCAGTCTTAAGCCAACAAAGATAAATTAAGATAAACATGTCAACTAAAGTTTGTGAATATAACTATTGTTAGATTTAAGAAATTGTTAGATTTATTTCTTAACGAAGTTCAAAATAATGGAAGATTGAACTAACATCTACAATAACATGTTGGCTGCTTTTCGATTTAATGGACCTGATCTCATATTAGCTAAGTTATTTATTTTACCTTATGTGACCAGTTATATAGATTATAATAATATAACATGAATTTACCCATTCATAAGTAAATGGGTTAAAATTGTCATCTCAAGTTCCACAACCAACTTAATTTAGATACTCAAGATAGCCGATGTATCCACCACAAAATTCAAATGGTAATCCTTCATTATTTTCTTCATGAATAGATTAAAGTTTCTCGGTTCCTGACACATAAGCATAAGATGTTAGCAAAAAGTTAACAAATTCTAGATTCTAACCATCTAATTGTTATTTGCTTTCAAAGAGGTCCATCTGTTCCACCCATAAATGAAATTAATCTTGCTCTCTTCAATTATGCAACAAAAGAATAATTATACATATGATAGAATATTAATGAATAGCACCCTTGAAAAAACACAGACAAACAATAGATGGAATAAAAAAGTGTTGTTCTAGCCAGAAAAAATGCAACAATTAATGGGCTATGTGTAGGGGTGTTAATTGGGTCAAACGATTGCGTTTCTGGTTAATCGGGTTGAGGTTAGTCGGGTTCTTAAAGAGAATAAGTTACACTTGAAATTCGAACCTACGGGTTAGTTTAGATTCAAATCTAAAGGCTTGAGTTAGTCGAGTTGTTAGACGAAAGGAGGTTCAGCATATTATTTGATCTTGGGGAATTCTTATTTATTAATTGTTCGGAAGTTTTAGGCTATGTCGTTCCTTCTCAGAGAGCTTGAATACTTCTGATGAAGATACGTTTTTTTCATTATAATTCTACACTTTGCGCCTATATATGTATATAATGTTGTATTGAAGTGGGTTTTGTGTTATCTACTTTGTCCCTTATCTTTCTTTTTCATTAATAAGATTTATAGTTATTTGATTTCGATCTATGTAAAATTAGTGATGATATGCAGGTGCCAAAAATTATTCATGTTTTACATTTAGTCATTTTTTCAAACTGGTTATGAACTTTGAGCTGAACTTGACCGAAATTTGACTGAATCATATGCTCTATGTATTTATAGGATCAGATTAATATTGTTTTAGTAGATATGTATCACACACTTCTTTTGAAATGCTATTTGCTCAGCAAGATAGGAGTGTATATATTAGAAAGGGCAAACTGCTTCATAATACAACGAACTTTTACTAAGCTACCAATGTATACAACGAACTTTAAAATTTTGAACTTTAAAATTTTAAAAAAAATACAAACAACTCTGTTATTTGCCCCAATGTATGCAAGTTGTAACCTGCTATACAGGTTACAGGTCACTTTTTAATTTTTGCTTAATTTTTAATTTTTTAATTGTGGTATTCATGATCTTTGTTCTTCAAGTTCAAGAACATTCAAACATTCAAGCTCATGTGTTCTTCAAGTTCAAGAACATGTAAACCCCATACGAAATTTGAAATGTGTTAGAAGATTCAAGTAGGCAGCAACCCAAATAACAAGCCACAATACATCATAGATCTAAACAAAAAACCCAAATAACAAGCCACAATACATATCAAATTGAAGATGAACTTCATATCTCTCCAAGAAAATTCATATCCAAGTAAATTTTTAGATGAACTTCAAAAAACCCAAATAACATTTTTAGAACCAAATCATACGTTAAAATCGAAATTAACTAGTAGATTTGAAGATGAACAATAAACAAAACCCTAAATTGTGGGTTTACAGATCTGAGTATGAACAACTAAAGCCCTAAATAAAACCCTAAATCGCGATGGCGGTTACCAGAGAAAGAAGAAGAACACATCGGATGTGGGCTTCGAATCTTTACACCCTGCTACATCGAAGCTTTTAGGTTGTTTGAACAAGTAATCGCACATCCCAAGGTTGTTTGAACAAGAAATCGGCTGTGGTTGTTGTGATTCGAACTAGAAACCGGTCGTGGTGGTGGTGGCTTGAAGCAGTAGCGGCGGTCGTGGTTTGAAGCTGCGGCGGTCGTGGTTTGAAGCAGTGGCGGTGGTGGGTTGAAGCGGCGGCCGTGGTGGGTTGAAGCGGCGGCCGTGGTGGTGGTTTGAAGCGGCAGTGAAGGTGGAGGTGGTTTGAAGGGACGCCGGTAGCGGTGGGTTGAAGGTGAAAAAGAGTTCAAGGGGGTGTTTAAAGATGAAGGTGGAGGTGGTTTGACAGGAAGATGAAGATAAAAGGGGTTTTTCTAGATCTTCAATATTCTTCAAATTTTGAATAAAAAAAATCAGAAAATAAAAATAAAAATAAGAAAAACTGGTTGGTTACCTGTAAAAACAGGTAACTTGCATAAAATGGGAGTTACAAATGGATTGGTTGTATTTTTTTTAAAATTTTAAAGTTCGTTGTATACATTGGTAGTTTAGCAAAAGTTCGTTGTATTATGGAGGAGTTTGCCCATATTAGAAATATTCTCATCTCTTTCAAAGAGGAATTCAGTTTGTCTTTGATACATATGTACCAAACTGATTGCTTATCAGCTTCACGTATTCAGTTTTAAGTTCACATTACAAACTTTCTTTAAACTTTTGGTTCTTATTTCTCCAATTACAAGTTACATTGGTAACTCTTTTAAGCTCACTCGTAACTTTCTCAAATCACCAATAATTATTCAATTGATGTTTATCTCATTCAGACATTTCATCGAGCGGCTACTATGCGCCTCTAAATTGCCTACTTTTTCTATGAAAGTTTAAGAGCTTCATTTGCAATACAAAACCAAGATCAAAAGGAACTATAATTAAATGTTTCTAACTGTTTAAAATTCTATAAAATCAAACAGAGCCACCAAACAACTAAGCGGAGCAACATATTTAGTAAGTGAAACTGAATCAGCTTTGGCACCATATTCAAAAACAGACAGAAGTTTTCATATATTATTTTGGTGAAAAATAGCATATAATTACATAAAGATTGGGGATGAATGAAGTTAAGAATGTAAAGATATGATAAAAAGGCATAACCTTCTGAGCAAAATCAAGAGCGCTTTAGAACAGTGAATCTTACAACCTTCCTTCCTCCGCATTCTCTCAAAATGATCATGGCGCCGTATCTCTGTTAAGCATATTATTTGCATTATTCTATCAATTGGCACCGTCTACTCCTCAAAATTATCGTCCATATTGTCCCAAGAGTACAAATCCTAACTTGGTTGATCGAAAGCGAGAATAGAAAACACATGTAGATGATTAAACGGATAGGTGTATAAGGACAAAACTTAGTTAAACCCTAAAGATGAGAGAATAGAATAGAGCAGTGGAGGAGATAATTGGGGGATTGAAGAACAAATTGATGAGAGAGATTGAAAATCAAATAGAGGAATCAATCGAAGTTGAAGATGAGAGATACTGAAGATCCGGAATTTCCGTACTACTACGTGGAAGCTTTAGGAGGGAGTAGCTTGAGCGGGAAATCAAAGAAAAGGAGGTCTAAAACACGTGTCCACTTAGTTACTTATTTATTAAATAATAACTAGTTTACTATCCCGTGTATAAATACGGAGATTATTTATATAAATTTTTTATGGTGTAAAATTAAAAAATATAATAAATTAGTATTTCGATAACAAATCAAAAAACTTTCATTAAAATTGAGAGACAAGAAAAGATAATTGATATACTCACAGATTTGCGCTGATAATTGTTAGCCATTTTATAAAATAACTAAGGGTAATTAGTGAGAAAATTCTAGAATAATTTGAAGACATTTTAAAATAGAAGATTCTAATTAGTAAAAGATATTTTTAAAATAGTTTAATAATATCATTAGCTTATTTTTTTAATATATAAATATAACACCCTATATATAAGGATGGGTATAGTAAAATCATTATAAACAATACATAACCATAAAAAATCACCTAAGGTAAATTGGTTAAAATATCTCATAAATTTACAAAATAATTTATTTTAATACGTGACAACAAAAGTTGTTGGTTTACTTTATACAAGTGTGTTTATCTTTATCTAACTTTTAAGATATGTTTCTTGTAATATTATAGTAAATTTACATCACGAAGAAACTTGATCCTTTTCTTATACGGCAAAGGATAAATATATGCATATAAATTTACGTGCTGGGATTTTTAATTAAAACAAATTCTGTAAATATATGTGTGTGCTTTTGTTTGAGGATTCAAGATCCATTTGGCAAAGTGGATACATGTGACATCAGCCTTTTTAAATAAAAAGTTTTTATTGGTTTAATTTCTTTTATAATTTTTTTTTAACTAAAAACTCTATTCTTTTAATATATAGATAAAGAAGATAAAAATTAAAGATTATAGAAAATAATTTTTTGATATTTATTATTGATATGATTAAGCGTTATCTTAAACTAATTCACATAGTTTGACTCTAAAAAGTCAAAATCAAAATTTTAGAATTAAAGAAATTAACGACTACGATTAAATCTTTTATTAAATAAAGGGTCCAGATCATCTAATAATTTTTTTCATATTAGTCTTTTATATATATTAGAAGATTAAATAATAAACTTAATTAGTTAGATAGATAAATATAATTATTTTTAATCTAAACTTATTTCTAATTTAAATAACGTATATGTCTAAAATTTTGTAAATTAATTCAATTTTTAGATAGATATATATTAATTAATTAACATTAACGATAATTTTTTATATTTATTATTGATTTAATTAAAGGTTATCTTTATCTAATTCATATTAGTTTGACTCTAAAAAGTCAAAATCAAAATTTTAGAATAATAAGAATAAACGGCTAAGATTAAATATTTTATTAAATGAAAGGTTCAGATCGTTCAATAACTTTTTTCAAATTAGTCTTTTATATATATTAGAAGATTAAAGATTAAAGATAAAAGATATCAAATAAAAAAATGCTAATAACGGTAACGTGTAACTTTTTATGTCGAGAAAAGATTATAAATTCTAATTTATTATAAAAGAAGATCATTGTTGGTGCATATTTTATGAATCCCTAGTTCGTATCAATAAAGTATATTCATGTGGTGTTAATTAAATGTGTTTTGATTAATGGTTTGCATGTTTATATATTTTTAGTGAGTCTATGTGGTTACCTTAAGCTTACAAGTACTTAACCATGTGTTGGTGTGAGTTTGGAAGTTTAAGTCTGCGTGGAAAAATCACCACTTTGGTGATCAGGTTCACCACGCACGAAATGACCTCACTACGTGCGTAGTGAGTACCACTTCGCACGTGGTGAGAATGTTGGTCAACATGGATTAAATAACAATACAACTTCGTGCGAATTGAGGTCACTACGTGCGTAGTGACTGGCACTTCGCACGTAGTGACTAGTCTGGGCCTATAAATAGTGCTTAATTCGCATATTCGTAGAGAGTGAGCCACGAAACTCGACCTTAAGCCTCGATTAACGCAAACTAGCCCTCGAAAACCGAAATCTAAGTGATAAATACGAAAACCAAGGGCAGCCTAGGCATCTCTGTGTGAGTACTGTGTGTTTGTTCTTCTACTCTTTCTGTGTGTGTTTCTGTGTGCCGGACACCTAAGTAGATCATAGTATCCTTAGGAGGTTTGGGAAATAGAATTCCGCGCTATTTCTCATCTTAGATCAGTCCTAGCATTAGGGTGTGTTAGTTTAGAACCCCCCCACGGTCCTACAAAGTGGTATCAGAGCCTTGTGCTTTGATTGATCACTTTTCCTTAGGATTTGTCGATCTAGGTGTTCCTTTAGGCCTGTGTGTGCCCTCTTGCGTCGATTTTAACCGAAAATAGGTCGGAAATAGGCCTCTTTGCGTTAAAAAGGTCAATTTTTTCGTTTAGGCTCTTTGAGTTTCATCCGTGCGTAGTGGATACCCACTTCGTGCGTAGTGGGCATCCAGTACGTGCGAACTGCCTTTAGTGCGTGCGTGGTGCCGTTTTGCCCATCTAGAACCTTCGTGTGTCTCTCCGTGCGTGTTGTTAACCAGTACGTGCGAAGTGAATCCAGTCCGCACGTACTGGACTGTGTGATCTTTGTGTTTGTTCATACCTCGTTCCGTGCGTCCGTGCCTCTGTGTGTGGTTTCTCTAATCAATCTTTACTCTGTGTGCTTGCTGCCTTGGTTCCTAGCATCAATCTAAATGGCCTCAAAACAAACAACCGTTCTAAACAACCTTCTTCTTGAAACTGAAATGGGTAGCGCCAACAAAGTACCGAAACTGCTAATCATGGAGGACTATCCTATGTGGAAGCCCAGATTTGAGATATTTTTGGATGGGGTTGACTGTAGATTGCGACGAGCCATGAACGTTGAGTATATGGTTCCGAAAGGGGAGGGAAACATTGAAACCCCTTACGATAAGATGACTGTCGAACAGCAGACCAGTTACAATGCCGAAAAGAAGGCCTATGCTCAACTAATTCAGGCGATTCCCAACGAGATTTTCCACCAGTTTAGAAGATATCGAACTTCTTACAGTCTATGGAGAGCCCTTGAGAAGAGGAACGAGGGAAACGCTGCTCTGAAGGAACTAAAAGCAAGTCAATTAAGGAAAGAATTAGACCATTTCATGGCTACAAGAGATGAGAAGATTCTTTCCCTTATTACAAGATACAACCACCTTCTTAGTGAACTGGACAGTCTGGGTGTCACTGTTCCAGAAAAGCAGCAAGTAGAGATCTTGGCGAAAGCTTTACCAAAGAGTTGGAGGCCATTCATCATGATTCTGAAGAATGGTAACGGTTTTGACGGGATGGACCTTAATGACTTCATCACCAAGTTGAAGGAGCAGGAGCAGGAGGAACTAAATCTGGATTCTATGTCTAGTTATCAACAGAACCCCTCACTCTACTACTCCGGAACACGTGTTTCGTCGTCCACCTCGTCACATGCCCCCTACAGTCTGCCTATGTGACCAACGTGAATGAATCGGGCAGATCTACCTCTGATGCTTCATCCTCTGGGCCATCTTATACTGCATCTTCCTCCGGACTTAATGTCGAACACTTCAAGTATGGGAGTACAGATGAGGTTAAGACACATATGAGCATGCTAAGTGCACTAGTCTCCTCTTATGATGATCTACTGAAGGGGAAGATTGGTAATGCTCATATGACTCAAGAGGACTATGACCAGATCGACGAGGATGAGATGGAGAGACAAGATATCCTCTGGTCGTATGCCAACTTAGTGAGAAGGGCAAAAGCTTATGAGCGAAGAACGGGAAAGTCAATATCAGCAACCAAGGATACCAAACTCAGCTTTGATAAATCTGCTGTGACCTGCTATAACTGTGGTGAAAAGGGTCATTTCGCGCGTGAATGTGAAAAGCCGAAGAATTCGGGACCGAGGTATCCATTCAAAACTGGTTCTGGCAGCAGATCATCTACCTCCACAACCATAAAATCTGAAGCAACTCCAACACCGAATAAGGCTATGGCGGTTGTTCAAAGAGATGAGGGAGTGGATTGGTCCGTACAGTTCGGGAATGCTGATGCTGACATCAACTTGGCGAACGTTCATGTGTTGAACGAAGATTCTTCATCCGAGACCGAAAGCTATTCAAGTGAAGAAGAATCAAGTGCCAGCAATGATGATGAACCAGCCTCGACACCAGCTGCAGAAGAGACACCAGTGAATGTCCGTGCCAAAGAGTCAAATCAAAAGGTGTGCAGCTGGGGTCAACCGTCTGCGGATCAGGTATGTACCTTTGGATTACCTTGTGGTTCGTGTGATGAATATGTAAAACAGATAGTGTTCTTAAAGTCTACTATTTCAGATCTCACATCTAAGTTAGATAATAACCTGTTGATCAAAGGAAGAGAAAATCAATTAAAAGAAAAGAATGAAAGTCTAGGTAAACAGGTTAATGAACTAGGTGTGGCTCTGTTAAATAAACAATATGCTATCGTGTTTGACATAAACGAAATCGATAAGCTGAAACGGGACCTTGCTTATGTCGAGAAAAGATTATAAATTCTAATTTATTATAAAAGAAGATCATTGTTGGTGCATATTTTATGAATCCCTAGTTCGTATCAATAAAGTATATTCATGTGGTGTTAATTAAATGTGTTTTGATTAATGGTTTGCATGTTTATATATTCTTAGTGAGTCTATGTGGTTACCTTAAGCTTACAAGTACTTAACCATGTGTTGGTGTGAGTTTGGAAGTTTAAGTCTGCGTGGAAAAATCACCACTTTGGTGATCAGGTTCACCACGCACGAAATGACCTCACTACGTGCGTAGTGAGTACCACTTCGCACGTGGTGAGGATGTTGGTCAACATGGATTAAATAACAATACAACTTCGTGCGAATTGAGGTCACTACGTGCGTAGTGACTGGCACTTCGCACGTAGTGACTAGTCTGGGCCTATAAATAGTGCTTAATTCGCATATTCGTAGAGAGTGAGCCACGAAACTCGACCTTTACGACCTTAAGCCTCGATTAACGCAAACTAGCCCTCGAAAACCGAAATCTAAGTGATAAATACGAAAACCAAGGGCAGCCTAGGCATCTCTGTGTGAGTACTGTGTGTTTGTTCTTCTACTCTTTCTGTGTGTGTTTCTGTGTGCCGGACACCTAAGTAGATCATAGTATCCTTAGGAGGTTTGGGAAATAGAATTCCGCGCTATTTCTCATCCTAGATCAGTCCTAGCATTAGGGTGTGTTAGTTTAGAACCCCCCCACGGTCCTACAATCATAAATTTCAATTTTGAATAAAAAGAGATTATAAATTTTAATTTGTTATTAAAAAGAGTATAATGAGATGCTAAAATTAAGTTTATTTGGTCATGATTCCTTTTTTGTAACAAGTTAAAATTTAGAGTTAATTACACAGATGGTCCCTGTGGTTTACAAAATGTCCCATGGGCAGTCCCTAAACTTTAAAAATTACACCTATAATCCCCATGTTTGTTATTTTGTCCCGTGGGTGGTGCAAAACTAACTGAGCCGTCCAAATGGACGTTAACCCCTCAAATTGTGAGGGTAAAAAGACATTTTTACCCCTAAATTATAATAACCCCCAACCTACACTCCCTTTTCTCTCTCCCATACTTCTCTCCCTCCTTAAAGAAAAAACCAAACAAACCTTTTCTCTCTCTCTGTGACACTCCAGCACCGCCGCCACGACCACCCCTTCGCCGGCCACCACCATTGCGCGACCACACCACCACCACCTATTTTTCTTTCTTCACAACCGCCGGCCAACACCTCTTATTCTCAGTTCAACACCAACAAATCTTTGGCTTTCACCGCCTCTTCACCGCCGGCAACCACCACCGTGCAACTACCACCGCCTCACTGTCTTCGATCTACACTGTCACCACCCCCTTACACACACTTTCTCTCTCTCTCTCTCTCTCTCTCTCTCTCTCTCTCTCTCTCTCTCTCTCTCGCTCCGATCTACACAGGCCACCACCAGCGTACGACCGGCGCAGATCTGAAGAATCCACCACCACCTCCGTAGATCTGAAGAAACAACAACCTCCGCCGCAGATCTGAAGAAACCAATCACCATCACTGTCGTAGATCTGAAGAAACTGCCACTGCCGCCTCAGATCTAAAGAAACTAACCACCGCCGCCACCGCGACTAAAACTACCATCACCATTTCTGTTTCTTCGAGCTCTTACACCTTTTCTTGTTGGGTTTTTTGCCAAATTTTTTTATTTCCATCTATGGATGAAGGTTAAAATAGTGCAATTTTGATTGAAGACGAACGTTAACTCTGGATCAAACCCATATTGCGTACAAACCCATATTGCGTTTTCTTGGGTGCAAACCCAGATTGTGATTTACTTCTTGATTTTGATTGAGTTTTTTCATAATTGATCCAACAGGTTATTCTTATTAAATGAGAAAGAGAACAGTGTGTGTGCATAAAGGAGAGAGATGACTGTGAGGGATTAATTTAGGGGTAAAAATGTCTTTTTACCCTCACAATTTGAGGGGTTAACGTCCATTTGGACGGCTCAGTTAGTTTTGGACCACCCACGGGACAAAATGACAACCATGGTAGGGGTGAGATCGGTTCAAAAACCGGACCGGACCGGAAAAGACCGGACCGGACCGAAACCCGAAATGTAGAGAAAACTAGGACCGAAGACCGGAACGACTCGTCCCAGTCCGGACCGGTCTTGGTCCGGTCCGGTTCGGTTCGTCGATTTTTTCGGTCTTTTAGTTGTTTTTTACATTTTTCAAACAAAACAGGCCCGGACCGGACCGGATCGAAACCCGAAATCTATAAAAAATAAGGACCGAAGACCGGACCGACCAGGCCCGGTCCTGACCGGTCTCGGTCCGGTCCGGTCCGGTTTATCGGTTTTTTCCGGTCTACCGGGTCCCATGCTCACCCCTAAACCATGGGGATTATAAGTGTAATTTTTGAAGTTTAGGAACTGTCCATGGGACATTTGGTAAACCACATGGACCATCTGTGTAATTAACTCTAAAATTTATATTCATTTCTTGGTCAAAAAGATTAGACGTTACTTTTATTGACAAATTTTGATATATATGTTACATTTTTCATCCATTTGCCCTTATAAATATAAACATTTGTTAAGCCCCTAACGCATGTCAAGTTATTGTTCATCTAGTGATTTTTTTAAATTGCTCCTTTTATTAAGTGCTTACAACTGACCACGACAGTAAATAGTAGTTTTACCATCTTGGTATATAATTATGTGTATTAATTTTGCTAAAATAACATTAAAAAAAGATAAATCATCATTAGCGTAATTTAACATAACATAAAATGTAACATATAATTTGCTAACTAATAATTATAAATATAAACATTTGTCAAACCCCTAATATGTATCAAGTTACTGTTCATCTAGTGGTTTTATAAAATCGTGCCTTTAACGTTTGTAACTAAGTGTTGTAGCCATAATTCTTAACTTATGCATAGATGAGTTGTTGGCTATTTGTTTTAAACACATCTTATAATTTATAACAAATATATAATTCGTACAAATTTATTACGCATCTATAAATATAACTAACCTGTAAGAATTATGTCAAGTGTATTGCATCGTAGGAACTTAACGAAGTAAATCTTATGGTGAAGAAAGGAAGCTCAAAAGTCTAAATTGTACAAAGTAACAAATGAAGAAGCATGATGCAGTTGATGAGCCTCTAAAGATGATGAGATTAATTGTACTAGTGTTAGTTCATTAATTCAACTTTATTTTACCATTTCTTTGGATATTGATCTGTGAATTATGTTAGACAACAGTGCTCTCTTGTGTATATGATTTTCATCTATAGATGAAGGAAACATCTTGATGCTTTAAAAAAAAGTATATATGCTTTTGCTATTAAAAAACATCAACATTAAGAAAAAAGAGTAGATAATTATTTTCTTAAGGTATTGCTTTCAAGTTTCAAAGGCAATACATTGTTATCAATAAAATATTCAGACCTATTAGTCTTTAATAAATTTGACCAAAATTTGACGACAGATCAAACATTTAAAATTCAGGATTAGTTAAATAGTTCGTTTGATTACGATTGTCAAAGACAGGTGGACAGTGTATTTTAATTAAACTAAACATTGAACACTTAGTAAACGAAGAATGGAAGAAAACTAGGAAACACAAAACGTGTATTAAAAAAAGATATTCATCTTATCTTTTTTTAAAGGCTGATATTTTATTATAAATAAACTCTTAGATTAAAAGAGTTTTAAAATAAAATATTTTAAAATTTCACATTTAATAAAATTCTTAGTTTAATTATTTAAAATATTTCATATATCAATAATGATCAATGACTTAGATAAAAATTACAATCACGTCTCTTTGTATTATAATATCATGTCTTTCCCATTAAAAAAAATTGATCGTTACTTCTGCGTTTTATAATAATTTACAAACTATTTATTGATCTTTTTAATCTATTGTTTTTCAAACCAATATGTCTAACATACGAAGATTTAATTTAGTAACCTAAAATATTACTAATACGTGCAGAGTGTCCACACCGCCGCCACCTCTAGATAGTTCTTAGCGAGCAAGTATTAAGAATCGAGACATAGATTGTTGTCAACTATTTTTGTCACACTGAGCAAGGACTAAGAATCGAGAATCGACCAAGAATTACGATAGTTCTGAACCCCACTATTAATTTTCACAAAAGCTAATTTTATAACATATTATATGACAGTTTTACATATAACATTGGAAAACCGACTCTAACATCTGGGTTATAATTAATTTATCTTTCTCGTTAAGAATGCAGGTATTTGATTATTTGTTTATGTTAGTTGATTATTTTAGTATTAAATTGAATTCTGTTGGCAATAAATGGTCATACGCGTTTGGAAAGCGATTCAAGCGTGGGGTTACCAGGCCGTCCAGGCGTTACTTGGCATAAGCATAAGGCCAGAAGAAGCCTTTGGAGAAAGAAAAATCGTATTTTTCCTTTTAATAAAATAAAATAAAATAAAATAAAATAAATATATATGGTCGTAAATATGGGTGATGAATTAACGGTTTGCGTTTGGATGGGATTAACTTGTCTGTCAATTGCCGTTAAAAAAAATATAATCTGTCAACTCATATTAAAATGGGTAAAATATATTTTAACCCCTAAAGTTTAGGTTTAAAAATGATTTAACCCTTAAACTTTTTAAATTAACGATTTAATCCCTAAATTTTTTTAATAAATGTTTTAACCCTTAAACTTGTTACAATTCATCGTTTTAGCCACTTGACCTTCTACAGGAAGTTACCAAGCTTTTAAAGAGCATTTTAATCACTAAGCTTGAGGTGTAATTGAATTAAGCCGAACCAAACCTAGTCAAACTCTAACTCTTATAGTTGCACTAGTTTGATGATTGCACATCTTCGACTTCCTCTATCTCTATTTTTGTTTTCCAGTTTCTTTGGCTATCCATGAGATGGTGATTTGTGGCTTTGTAGATTGTCGAACAGCGGTTAATTACCACTAACCAATCGGTTCTTCAATTTTCACCGGCTTAAGTTTTAGAGGCAGTGTAGAGTTAGAGTTTGACTAGGTTTGATTCAGATTGATTCGATTACACCCCCAAGCTTAGTGATTAAAATGCTCTTTAGAAGTTTGGTAACTTGCTGTAGAAGGTCAAGTGGCTAAAATAATGAATTATAACAAGTTTAGGGGTTAAAACATTCATGAAAAAAGTTTAGGGATTAAATTATTCATTTAAAAAGTTTAGGGGTTAAACCATTTTCAAATCTAAAGTTTAGGGATTAAAACATATTTTACCCTATTAAAATTAGAAAGTGTGTGGTGGTGCTTCTTGTAATTAATTAATACTTCTAGAATATTAAATTATTATATAAATATAACTAATTTTATTATTAATATGATAATTAATTACTTTCTTACATGTTATTTCAAGTTATATATATAAATAGTTTATATAGATTAATAATATTGAATTTTATTTTCTTTGATCGTTCTTCCTTTTTTTTATTTACTTGTTATATTTATCATATTTCGTCATATATTATTAGCGTAAAAAGGGTCAGAAAAGAGATAAAGATGAACGGTTGGAAGGAGGGAACACGACGAATATAATTTATGTTATTTTTACTCTAACGCCCATCATTATATTTTCACACGTATATCAGTTTAATTATTAAACTTCTTTTTTCACAATAACTAAATGATAAACTGATTTAAGATATAATAAACTTTGTCTAAGTTACTATTATATACAACGAATTATAAAATTTTAAAATAAATACAACTTGCTTATTTACAAGTTGTAACATATATAGCAAGTTAAGGGTCACTTTTTAATTTGTTACTAAATTTTTAATTTTTCAATTATTGTATTTATCATATGTGTTCTTCAAATGCAAGAACATTCAAACATTCAAACTCCATTAAATTTCAAGAACATTCAAACCACAAATCTGTAATCAAATCATACATTCAAGCAAAAACCATAGATAACAAAGTCCTAATACATATCAAATCAAAGATGAACTCAAGATCTTACTATAGTCCAAGAACATTTTTTAGATATTATGTTCTTCAGATCCAGAGAGAGAGAGAGAGAGGGAGAGATGTGAATTTGAAATCCTAATCACATAGGGGATGACGGCGGTGGTAATCCCGAGACATATGAATTTGAAATCCTAATCACATAGGGGATGAAGGTGGTGGTTTGAATAAACCCTAAACGCAACGCGATGGCGGCGGCGGTTGTTTGAACCGGACACAAGAAACCATAATCGTACACTTCATCATTTTTTTAGATCTTAATTAAAACCGTCTTCAGATCTTCAAGCTTATGTCGTTAATGGTGGTGATTTGAAGAAAAAGAGGGCGGCGGTGGTTGGTAATGTTGGAGGATGTCCACTGACAAACGTACGCCAAATGATCTTTGCCGATGACGTATGGGCCTATCGGGTCACACGCGGGGGGTTGATCTTGACAACAACCTAAAAGATGAGAGTGAGAAAGAATAAATAATGATAGTTGAATCTGGCCAGAGTTAGCGGCGCTATCTCTACCGTCGCTAACTCAGTCGCATTAGCGGCGCTAACGTTGGGCGGTTAGCGGCGCTATCCCTGGGAGGGTAGCGGCGCTAACCCCTCTGACAGATTACAACTTTATTCTTTTCACTTCCACAATCCACCAATGCATGGCTTTCTGATCATTCGGCCTTGGCTGACCTTGGGGAGTCCTGGGGTCATGTTGAGCTCTATAAAAGACATGTAACTCTCTCTTGTTAATACTCTTGCCTAACTTGAGTTTGAAAAACACTTAAAAACATTTGTGAGTTGTCTAAGCAAAAGAAGAGAGAGTTCCTTGTGAGAGTTCCTGGTGGTTTTTGTTGTTGTTCCAGAATCCAAGATCAAGTATCAATTTGGTTGAAGGGGTGCTAGTACACCAAGGCCACCAAGTTTCTCGGGGTGGACTTTGATAGTGTAACAACCGGCCGGCGCCTACCGGTCGCATACCGGCGCTACCAACTCCGGCGTCTCAGGTCTGCAGCCCAATACACCCCAACCCTTCCCTCTGATCCCAGATCCAGAGTAGGTTGTTGCCATGGTTTGAACCCATGACCTTTTATACCAATCCTGCCAGAGTGATATCACCAATTGAGCTGCAGCTCAATTGGTGATATCACTCTCGCAGGAGTGGTATAAAAGGTCATGGGTTCAAACCATGGCAACAACCTACTCTGGATCTAGGATAAGAGGGAAGGGTTGGGGTGTATTGGGCTGCAGACCTGACATGCCGGAGTTGGTAGCGCCGGTATGAGACCGGTAGGCGCCGGCCGGGTGTTACAAAAAAAAAAGCTCAATTGGTGATATTACTCTGGAAATAGTGGTATAAATGGTCATGGGTTCAAACCATGGCAACAACCTACTCTGGATAATGATTAGAGGGAAGGGTTGGGGTGTATTGGGCTGCAGACCTGAGACGCTGGAGTTGGTAGCGCCGGTATAAGACCGGTAGGCGCCGGCCGGGTGTTACAAAAAAAAAAAGCTCAATTGGTGATATTACTCTGGAAATAGTGGTATAAATGGTCATGGGTTCAAACCATGGCAACAACCTACTCTGGATAATGATCAGAGGGAAGGGTTGGGATGTATTGGGCTGCAGACCTGACACACCGGAGTTGGTAGTGCCGGTATGAGACCGGTAGGCGCCGGCCAGGTGTTACACTATCAAAGTCCACCCCGAGAAACTTGGTGGCCTTGGTGTACTAGTACCCCTTCAACCAAATTAACACTTGATCTTGGATTCTGGAACAACAACAAAAACCATCAGGAACTCTCACAAGGAACTCTCTCTTCTTTTGCTTAGACAACTCATAAATGTTTTTAAGTGTTTTTCAAACTCAAGTTAGGCAAGAGTATTAACAAGAGAGAGTTACATGTATTTTATAGAGCTCAACATGACCCCAGGACTCCCCAAGGTCGGCCAAGGCCGAATGATCAGAAAGCCATGCATTGGTGGATTGTGGAGGTGAAAAGAATAAAGTTGTAATCTGTCAGAGGGGTTAGCGCCGCTACCCTCCCAGGGATAGCGCCGCTAACCGCCCAACGTTAGAGCCGCTAATGCGACTGAGTTAGCGACGGTAGAGATAGCGCCGCTAACTCTTGCCAGATTCGACTATCATTATTTATTCTTTCTCACCCTCATCTTTCTGGTATGATATCAGAGGGAAGGGTTGGGGTGTATTGGGCTGCAGACCTGACACGCCGGAGTTGATAGCGCCGGTAGAGTTCGGTAGGCGCCAGGCCGGGTGTTACAACCTGCTTCTTCTGCGAGGAGAAGGGACACTACCGGCGTAGTTGCCTCAAGTACTTGGAGGAGCTCAAGAAGCTACGAGGAAAGGTGTCGCTGCCTCCGGTACGTACATGATTTAACTCCATAACACCTTTACTTCTAACGCCTGGGTTTTAGACAGTGGGTGTGGTACTCACGTTTGTAATAATGTGCAGGTACTAAGAAGAAGTAGGGATTTGGTTGATGAAGAGCTGGATCTCATCATGGGAAACAAGGCGGTTGTCCCGGTTGAGAAGATTGGGAGTGTGGAGCTCGCCTTTCTATCCGGCTTATATGTTGTTTTGTATGATGTATCTTATTCGCTACATGTGGCTAGAAACATTATTTCCTTATATGCTTTGTATGACAATGACTTTGATTTTAAATTTGAGAATGGTAGCATCTTATGTTACAAGAATCATGTCTTTTATTTTAAAGCATTTCCATGTCATGGCATATATGAGACAAGCGTAAGCTTGCAAAACAATAGAGCAATCATGAATGTTGATTCAGGATCAAAAAACGCTTTGGATAAATTATCTCTATGGCATGGTCGGTTAGGCCACATAAACAAGAAACGCATCGCCAAGCTCCAAGCAGATGGGATCTTGGAATCATTTGACCACGGGTCTAATGAAGTATGCGAATCTTGTGTATTGGGCAAGATGACCAAAGCACCCTTTACCGGTGTGTGTGAAAGGGCGCAAGATTTGTTGGGTATCGTACACACGGATGTGTGTGGTCCGTTCAAGCATGTCACAAGAGATCATTCCCGCTACTTCGTTACCTTTATTGATGATTATAGTCGATACGGGTATGTCTACTTAGTGAGACAAAACTCGGATACCTTTGAGGTATTTAAGACTTATCAGAATGAAGTGGAGAATCAACTAGGGAAAAGATTTAAGACACTACGATCTGATAGAGGCGGTGAGTATCTTAGTTCTGAGTTCCGTGAACATCTTAGGAATTGTGGGATTGTCTCGCAATTAACCCCTCCTAGGACACCACAATTAAATGGAGTCACCGAGAGGAGGAACCAAACATTATTAGATATGGTTCGGTCAATGATGTGTGATTCGGACGTTCCCGTTACATTTTGGGGATACGCAATTGAAACCGTGGTAGAATCCTTAACCTCATACCAACAAAGAAGGTTAAGAAAATACCGTATGAAATATGGCATGGAAAGGTTCCATCTATTTCATATTTAAAGGTTTGGGGTTGTCCTGCCTACGTGATACGTGAGGTTGAGGACAAGTTAGAGCCCAGGGCCGAAAGGTGCTTTTTCATTGGTTATCCTGCTGCGTCTATGGGATATTTGTTTTACAAACCTTCGGAGAACAAGGTATTTGTTGCTCGAAGGGCAGTGTTCCTTAAGAGGGAACTGCTATCCAAAGACGCTAGTAGGAGGAGGGTTGATCTTGAAGAAATTCAAGAACCTGCCAATGTAGAACCTGATGTTGGCACTAGCTTACAACCTGCAAAGGTTGATTCTCAGCATGATGATGCTGGAGATGGTGTAAACCCATTGCCTCTTAGAAGATCTGGTAGAATTCGTTATGAGCCCGAGAGATATGGTTTTCTCATGTCTGAGGATACCGACATGGTGTGGTCTCTGATGAGCCTACCAAATACCAGGACGCTGTGGTGGGCCCTGAGTTCGCCAAGTGGCAAGAAGCAATGGAATCCGAGATAAAATCTATGTCCGATAACCAAGTTTAGGACATGGTAGATCCTGTGCCTGGGTGCAAACCCGTAGGGTGCAAATGGGTCTACAAGAAAAAGGTCGGTGTGGATGGCAAGGTAGACACCTTCAAAGTCCGACTGGTGGCTCAGGGTTTCACTCAAACTCATGGTGTAGACTATGAGGAAACCTTTTCCCCGGTGGCTATGTTGAAGTCTATCCGGATACTCATGGCCATTGTTGCGTTTCATGCTTATGAAATCTGGCAGATGGACGTCAAAACCGCGTTCCTTAATGGAACACTTTCAGAGGAAGTGTATATGACACAACCTGAGGGTTTTGTACATCCAGAGTTTCCGGATAGAGTCTGCAAGCTTAAAAAGTCTATTTATGGGCTTAAGGAAGCTTCTCGGAGCTGGAACCTATGCTTCGACGAGAAGGTCAAAGAGTTTGGCTTCTCTAAAAGCAAGGATGAGCCATGCATTTACATTAGAGCTAGTGGGAACATAGTTGTATTCCTAGTTCTTTATGTAGATGATATTCTACTAATTGGGAACGACGTCCCAATATTACAAGGTGTAAAAGCCTGGCTAGGGAGTTGTTTCTCAATGAAAGATCTAGGGGACGTGGCTTATATCCTTGGGATAAAGATCTATAGAGATAGATCCCGCAAGTTGATCGGCTTAAGCCAGAGTACATACATTGACAAGGTCCTAAAAAGGTTTAGGATGGAGGACTCCAAGAAGGGGTTCATACCTATGTCACATGGTTTAGTGTTGAGCAAGGCTCAAAGCCCGAGTTCCCCAGAGGAACGGGAAGTAATGAGGCGAGTTCCTTATGCTTCGGCAATAGGCTCGATCATGTACGCCATGTTATGTACTAGGCCTGATATATCTTGTGCATTGAGTATGACAAGTAGATATCAAGCCAATCCTGGTGAGGCACATTGGACGGCAGTGAAGAACATTCTCAAGTATCTTCGGAGGACAAAGGAGATGTTCTTAGTATATGGAGGTGCGTAAGAGCTTCGGGTAACTGGTTACTCCGACGCCAGCTTCCAAACCAATCGGGACAACTGCTGATCTTAATCGGGGTTCGTGTTCCTGCTAAATGGTAGTGCTTATCCTGGAGAAGCTCCAGGCAAGACACTGTGGCTGATTCTACTACCGAGTCGGAGTATATTGCGGCCAATGAAGCTGCGAAGGAGGCTGTATGGATGAGGAAGTTCATCCAAGATATGGGAGTGGTTCCTAGTATTTCCGACCCTGTTGAGGTGTTTTGTGACAACGAGGGTGAGATCACTCTAGCGAAGGAACCAAGGTCTCACCGACGCACGCGACATATTCCGTAGAAGTATCATTACATCCGGGACGTGGTCGATAGTGGAGACATTGTCATTAGCAAAGTACACACGGATAACAACATGGCGGATCTGTTCACCAAACCATTATCGCAAGCAAAACAAGATGCTCACACATGTGCTATTGTGATTAGATTTGCTAGCGATTTAGTTTGATCAGGTATTTATATTTTGGTTAGTTTATTTGATGTATTTACCCTTTTCGGGAACATTCAGCAGTATTGTATTTATTGTATTTATCGATTATTAAATGGAGATTTAGTAATGCGCAAGTTGCGGATATTTCTTTAAATCTTTACTGTGTTCCAACTTAGCATGTTTTATTATTCCCTGAATGTGTTAAACATTATAAATGTCCACAGTCGGTCATTCTTCTAGGGAAGGAAGTCTGAACTAAGACTGAGGGAAGTGATTGGTCATGTGTTCAATAGGGATTGAAACACCGGGACACAATACTTCGCCTGTACGTGAATTGTTCAAGTGACTGGACGACCCACACCTGATTTCACTTCATGGTACACATCATGAGTAAATCAGGATGATAATATCAGTTCATCCTTATACCGGAGATGCATGTGTCTGCATCACTTTGGTTTGCTTTGTTCTAGTTGCTTTCAAACGCAGTCCGTAACTGGCTGTTATAAAGGGGAGTAATTGGACAAAGTATGATCACTTTGATGGGCAGTCTAGTCAAAAGGAATTTGTTCCTCTATTTAGAGAGATATCCCTGGGCACCTCGATGATTGGTCGCTGATACCAAAATGCATGGCCATGCTCAAAGCTTGCAATGATTTATGATCGATTGCAACTTGTATATTATGGTCACCACCAATCTAGATCGAGAAACATAATCATGAATGAACGGAGAATGAATAAGTACCATGTCTCGTGTTCACACGGATATCGCGAACAAAAGGATGTTTGATCCCTTATCTATAGGACCATTTCACCAGGGCTGCAGTTTGGTTTTTGTGCTAAAGACAAAACCCATACTGACTTGGGGACAGAGATGTCTTACTAAAGGCCGCTCTCTGTCTGTGATGCATTGGGTACGGTGAGTCATGTGCAAGTGGGAGTTTGTTGGAGTACGCCCACTGACACACGTACGCCAAATGATCACTGCCGATGACGTATGGGCCTATCGGGTCACACGTCGGGGGTTGATCTTGACAACAACCTAAAAGATGAGGGTGAGAAAGAATAAATATGATAGTTGGTAATCTGGCCAGAGTTAGCGGCGCTATCTCTACCGTCGCTAACTCAGCCGCATTAGTGGCGCTAACGTTGGGCGGTTAGCGGCGCTATCCCTGGGAGGGTAGCGGCGCTAACCCCTCTAACAGATTACAACTTTATTCTTTTCACCTCCACAATCCACCAATGCATGGCTTTCTGATCATTTGGCCTTGGCCAAACTTGGGGAGTCGTGGGGTCATGTTGAGCTCTATAAAAGACATGTAACTCTCTCTTGTTAATACTCTTGCCTAACTTGAGTTTGAAAAACACTTAGAAACATTTGTGAATTGTCTAAGGAAAAGAAGAGAGAGTTCCTTATGAGAGTTCCTGGTGGTTTTTGTTGTTGTTCCAGAATCCAAGATCAAGTGTTGATTTGGTTGAAGGGGTGCTAGTACACCAAGGTCACCAAGTTTCTCGGGGTAGACTTTGATAGCTCAAGAAGGAGGTTACAAAAGCTTGGAGCTTAGCACACAACAAATCCAGAGACATGAAGGGTATAACTCTTCTCTCATTTCTGTTTTAGTTGCAAATCTTAGTTGAAGAGATTGGTACTTCATTTGGGGTTTATCATGTGGTTCTTGTTCATGCTTTTAAAATTCGATTTTGTGCTTGCTTGCTTCCATTGTGCTCAACCACGAACCCCAACAGGTAATACGGTGGCGACGTTGTTTGTTATTTGAACCCCATGGTGGTTTTCGTTTGAAGGCTGCAAAAACACTCCTTAAGGTAGCGGCGGCGGTGGTGGTTGTTTGAAAGATAAGGTGGTGGTATTTGTTGTTTGCAGCCACCACATGATTCTCTGACGACACCACACATCATCACCGCCGTCTTCATAGAACAGTCGTCGCCTTCTTCAAGAACCGCCATCGCATTCTTTAAACAACCCTATACCACCGCTACCATCTTCTAGAACCGCCGCCGTCGCCTTCTTCAAATGGTTTTTAGGGTTTGGGTTTTTATGGTTCTCACAAGAACCGCCGCCGTCGCCTTCTTCAAGTGGTTTTTAGGGTTAGGGTGTTTATGGTTCGCACAAGAACCGCCACCGTCGCCTTCTTCAAGTGGTTTTTACGGTTAGGGTTTTTATGGTTTGCACAAGAACCGCCGCCGCCATCGCACAAGAACCGCCGCCATAGCTGCCATCATCGCCTTCTTCATAGAATCTCATAGGTTTGATTTCAGAATCTCGTGATTCAAATGTAAGTGTTTGCGATTTTCTTTGAACCACCACAACCGCCGCCGAGATTAGGGTTTCAAATTCAATCTTTGGTTTCCAGATTCGAAATCTTTGGGGTTAAGGTTTTTATGATTGGTTTTGATTTTAGAATCTCGAGGTTCAGTTGTATTCTTTGATTATTATTTTCTTCATACGATTTGAATGTGTGAGTTCTGTTTAAGTTGAGTTCATCTTCATCTTCTGATGCTTTGTTTAGCATGGATTGATAGATTCTTTGTTCAGATCTAGGATAATATTCATGGTTGAAGGTTTAAATGTTCTTGAATTTGAAGAACAAAGATGATGAATACAATAAAAATAAATAAAAATTCAGCAAATAAATAAAAAGTAACATGTAACCTGCTAACTTGCATACAATAGGGGTTATAAGCAAAAGTTTGTTGTATACAATAGGGGTTATAAACAAAAGTTGACTACCGAAAGAACAAGACAAACAATGACCATCTTCGAGCAATCAGCACTACCTTCTACGTCGGGAACCTGCCAGACCAGATTGATAACAGGAGTTTATGGAAAGTAGTTGAAAAGATTGGAGCGCTGGTGGATGCATACATAGCAAATAAGAAAGGAAAAAATGGTGGAACTTTTGGTTTTGTGAAATTTGTAAGAATACAGAATATTGATGAAACAGTGAGGAAGCTTCGAAGTGTGCTCATTGATGGTAATAACATATATGCAAACGTAGCTAGATATGATAGAAGAACTTTTATGAAGAACACAAAGACTAATGAAAAAAATGTGGTGCAAGGAAGACAAGAGAACTTGAAATCCAAAGACACACATCAATGGTGGGATGGTAAGAAGAAATCATATGCTGATGCTGTATCCAATAATAAAACTATGAAGGAGGCACCACTTCATTTTAGGAAAACCATACATCTCACTGATAATGCAGAAGATGTCTGCTTCAAAAATGCTTCAAATGTTCTAATGGGGGAGGCCAGAAACTTGCAAGTTCTCAACAATCTAATGGACCTTCTTGAAGCGGAGGGAGTGGCTTTCGATTTCGTGCAATACACGGGGGGATTGTCGTTTATCATTATGTTTGTATCATCGATTGCGGCTAACAACTTTCTTACGAAAAATAAAAACACATGGGTACATTGGTTCTCATTGCTACGTAGTTACCATAAACTCCCGTGAAACACGAAGAAGGTTGTATGGGTTACTTTGAGAGGGTTACCTCCTCACTTATGGACTGAAGATAACATGTATAAAATCCTCGGTAAATTTGGGCGGGTGTTATTAGATGTTGATATTGAGAAAGGTACATCTAATCTCTCAAATTATAAAACATGTTTATTGGTGGATTTACACAAAAGAATTGGGAAAATTTTGAAGTAGTTTGGAAGAAAAAGACTTATAATCTTTGGATTAAAGAACTCCCAGATGAATGATGTCCAAACTTTGCTTCTGATAATGACATGGAAGAATTTGATGATTTAAACATGGATGTGAACGATAGTGATGATGAAGATAAAATCTGGGAAGAAGATTCAATTAAGGATTTTCCGGTCAAGAATGATCAATTTCCGGCAGGAGGTGCGGGAGGAGCTGAAACGTCTCCGGGTGATACAATAATTGAAGAGACACGCCTTGAAGAAGGGGAGTTAATCGAGGATGTCACTCCTAAAGAATTTAATGCCGAAACGAGTGTTCCCAAGACAGTTGAGGGGGGATACGATTTAGCATCTCCTGTTGATTCTCAATAAATTAATTCCAATTTGGGCCCAAGTTATGATTTGGATTCTAGTTCGTTTATTGGGCCTGATTCTTTTAACAACTCACTTAAGCCCAATAAACAAGTTGTAACATCTATGGAGAATAAAAATGGGCTTAACTCAAGTCCAAATAAAGAATCGCAATATGTCCCAGGCTCTGTCGGTTTAGGCGTTGACTTCAAAGCTCCCTCTTTCGATCTGAATATTCCTCCCAGGTCGAAAAACTCAGATTCTTCTTCAAGCCATAATCGAAGATCGACCCACAGATTGAACTTGAAATCTCAATCGAGATTAAGAATCCCTAGATCCCACGTTAGATGGAGCATCGAAAGGAATAAAAAGCTCCATAGCAGCAGAGTCAATTTAGGGGCTTCAAAGAGGGCTTCTTCTGGAACTTCTCTTAGTGAAAGGGGATCTGACACAAGAAACTCAAAAGATAAAAGAATTGAAGAGGAGGTATAGGAAACTATCAAAGTGGGAAACCACGTTGGGTTTCAATTGAATGGATTTGAGGAAGTAATCAGAAGGCAATCGCAGAATCACAGGAGAAGACTACAGGTATCCAATGAATTACTTATCCTTAAACATTCGTAGTATTGGGGGTAATCAAAAGGCGGAGTGGATTTGAAAGTTACATCATAACCATAACCTTCAGTTCTTAGCCATTCAAGAAACTCAATTTGCTAATCCTGAAAATATCAAAATTAGCTCTCTTTGGAACTCTGATACGGTGGAATACGATGTAGTTGCTGCTCAAGGGAGATCTAAAGGTTTGATTAGTCTCTGGGATTCTACTTTGTTCACCAAGTCTGGTTGTATCAAAGGTACTAATTTTCTTAATACTATTGGAAATTTAAAAGGTTGTGTTGGTCAGATTTATGTTGCAAATGTTTATGCCCCACGCATAGTAGCTGCTAGACAAACTTTATGGTCTGATTTGGTTTCTGTAATTCAATCCCATGGTGGTAGCTGGATTATGATGGGTGATTTCAATGAATTGAGAGATAGAATTGATAGGGTCGGGCAAACTTTTTCACAATCTGCTGCAAATAAGTTCAATAGCTTCATAAATGATTCTGGGATGATGAAATTGAACCTGGGTGGTAGAAAATACACATGGATGGGGGAGAATGGAGCTTCATTAAGCAAAATAGATAGAGTTTTTATTTCTTCTGATTTTCTATATATTTGGCCAGAGGTTTCTGCCACAATTTTGGCCAGAGACAAATATGATCATATTCCGATCATAATTACTTGTTTGGGGGTAGACTTTGGTAAAACCCCATTTAAATTTTATAATTCTTGGTTGTATCACAAGGACTTTTTTTCTGTTGTTGCAAGTACATGGTGCTCTCATTCAGGTAGAGAAAAAACGGATAAAGTGCTTGCTAACAAGCTGAAAGCAGTTAAAGAGTAGTTAAAAAGATGGAAAAAAGTTACAATTGATAAAGAACGTTTAACGATTTGCGAAAAGAAAAAAAGAATTGATGAATTGGAGATAATCGCGGAGTCTAGACCCTTATCAGATGAGGAGCTGGAAAACAGAAAATTATGGAAGAAAGAAGTCAAAGAACTTGAATTCGTCAACTCTTTGGACCTTAAACAAAAGGCCCGAATTAAATGGTTGGTGGATGGGGATGAGAATTCAAGTTACTTCCATGGGATGATCAACTCGAATAAAAGTCGGAATAGGTTACATGGCCTATCAATCAATGGTATATGGTTGAATGATCCGGCTTCAATTAAAGAGGAGACAATGACTTTCTTTTCCTCTAAATTCAATGAGCCGTGCAGAGGCAGGCCTAAGTTCGTGAGTAGTCTGTTCCAGAAACTCTCTGATGATGATAACACTAATTTGGTGGCTTAATTTTCTCTTGAGGAAATTAAACATGCGGTTTGGGAATGTGGCAGCAAGAAAGCCCCTGGTCCTGACGGGTTTACTTTCAAATTTTTAAAGCAATGTTGGGATATCATTAAAGAGGATGTGGTGAATATGGTGAGAAATTTCGAACATTACGGGTCTTTTTCATCGGGCTGTAATTCATCTTTTATTTCTTTATTTCCAAAAATGAAGGATCCGCTTACTTTAAAAGACTACAGACCAATTAGTCTTATCGGTTGCATTTACAAGATAGTTGCTAAACTTCTCACCGGAAGATTGAAAAAAGTGGTCGATAAAGTTTTCAGTATTAAACAATCGGCGTATGTAGAAAGCAGACAAATTCTGGATGGTCCGTTAATGATGAATGAAGTTTGTAGCTAGGCGAAAAGAACCAAAAACAAAATGCTCCTTTTCAAAGTCGATTTCAAGAAAACATTTGATAGTATTAGTTGGGAATTTTTAGACTCTATCTTGCTTCAAATGAATTTCTGTTCGAAATGGCGTGGTTGGATCAAAGGCTGCCTCTTATCTGCTCGCGCTTCTGTGTTGATAAATGGCTCACCTACGTGTGAATTTAAAATTTCCAGGGCTCTCAGACAAGGCGACCCGCTTTCTCCATTTTTATTTATTATTGCAATGGAGGGTCTTCACATTGCTATGTGTGAAGCTATTAGTAAAAACATTTTTTGTGGTATCCCTCTTCCGAATGACGGCCCTGTTCTTTCTCACTTGCTTTACGCGGATGATGTGTTGTTTCTTGGTAAATGGTCTCACTCGAATATTTGCAATCTCAAGCGTATTCTGAATTGTTTCCATCTAGCTTCGGGTCTTAAAGTAAATTTCTCGAAAAGCAAAGTTTTCGGTATTGGAGTGAATGAATCTGAAATTCGAGATTTTGCTTGTATTCTTATATGCGAAAATGCGAGTCTACCGTTTACGTATCTGGGGGTCACAATTGGAGCTAATATGGGGATCGCAAGCAACTAAAAACCGGTGATTGACAAGATAAAATCAAGGTTAACAATGTGGAAAGCCAAGAATGTTTCTTTCGCAGGAAGGGTTACTTTATGTAAGTCAGTTTTAGGTAGTTTGCCCCTTTACTTCATGTCCCTATATAAGGCTCCTCAGAAAGTTATAGAGGAAATTGACAAGTTGAGAAGGCGATTTATCTGGAGGGACGTCTATTAATGGTAATTCCAAAATTTGTTGGGTGGATTGGAATAAATCGATGGCTCCGAAACATTTAGGAGGACTTGGAATTGGTTCTCTAAAGAATGCAAATCTGGCACTTTTGATCAAATGGTGGTGGAGGTATAGAAATGAAGAAAATGCATTATGGAGAATGGTGATCAAAGCGATTCTTGATGCGTCCGGAAGTGATTCAAGCTCCATGGCGAATCGAAGATGTCCGGGTACGTGGTCAAACATTGCTAAGGCTGGGTTAACTCTCTCCTCTATTAACTTACATTTAGATGATTTTTTTACTAAAATTGTTAATAATGGTGCTGCCACGAGATTCTGGCCCGATAGATGGCTTGGTAATGTTCAGTTAAGTAGCTTATTTCCAGATTTATTTGCATTGGAGATTGATAAGCAGTGTCTAATAAATGAAAGATGGTTGGGTTCGGTGAATGGGGTAGCAAATTGGAGCTGGTCGTGGAATACAGGCGACACGAATGGCTTAATAAACAGAATTAAAGTATTGGAGGATCTGGTAGCAAGAGTTGTTCTCACGAATGGGAATGACAAGTGGAAGTGGGAAGGAGGCGATCCAAGTGGTGTGTTTACTGTTAGTTCGTTAAAAAGTATCATTGATACTTTATCGTTTTCCCCGGGTAATGATGTTTGTTTCTGGAATAAATGGATGCCCCCACGGGTCAATTGCTTTGTATGGAGACTACTGTTAAATAGAATTCCTACGAGAGTAAACCTAAGTAAAAGAGGTATTAGCACCTCATCGGTGACATGCCAGTCGTGTGGTGTTGTTGAAGAATCGGTAGATCATCTATTTATTTCATGTCCAATGAGTGCTGAACTGTGGTCTTGGTTTTTAAAATGGTGCCAAATAGAGATTAGAGTGTTTGATACCTTGGGGCAGCACATTCACGCCATTATTGCATCGGGCAAGTCTACAAGGAGGAGGAAATTTTACGAAGTAGCGGTTAGTGGTTTGACATGGTTGATATGGAAAGCAAGAAATAATTTGATATTCAACAATATAAGATCGTCGGCATCAACAATCAAAGACGAGTTGCAAGCTATTTTATATACTTGGATGAGATATAGGGCCGGTTGTAATAGTTTAATTTGGTCGATGTGGTGTTTTTGTCCTTCTTCATTCTTTTGATTGTATTGTACTGTTCTTGTTCAGCTAGCATCTTGCTAGTTTTTTTATTATATATATTTCTTGGGTTGCTATTGGGGGTGATGGCCATGCCGAAACTCCCGTTTAGTTTCCCTTTGCCGTTAAAAAAAACAAATGAACCGTTAAACTATTATTACCGGGTTAACTACTAAATTATTGTTATATTAATTTAACCACTAAGCTTTCTATCTATTAATTGTTTTAAGTTTCAACTACAAAACTATTATGCATATTAGTTTAAGAGAGATGTTGCATATAGTTCATACTTAATTCATAGCCCCGATGGACTAATCTTAGTCTTTGGATTAGCCCCATCAATTATTCAGGTTGAATTTTAAAAATTTAGACGGAGTGACATGTTGGTAGTTGAAACTTTACTGAATCACATATAATTGAATATTAAAATTTCAGAACTATGTTTTATATGAACTTTATTGAACATAACTCATTTATTTAAAACTTACACTTATTTATTAGTTTATTAATTTATCAGTTTATGCATATGGTTGTATTACTTTATGCATATTTATTGTTGAATTAATTTAACAAAAAATTATTGTTATATTAATTTAAGTTTTATCACCACACTTTGACCGGTTGACCCTTTTGTGAGCTTTTATGCTTTTAGATATTTTAAACTTGTTTCTTGACCAGACTTATTCTGTTTGCATATTAACTTAAAGAACATATCAATCTTTTGAATAAGACAAAATTCATAAAGTGATCGATTAAATCATTGTGAAAAAATGTATTGGTTTTACTGTGAATTACTGAAAGTTTAATATATTGATATTAAACTTCATCAAGACAAAATTAATATAGTGAAAGTTGTTTAATTAATTCGAATTTAATAATAATATTATTTAAAATGACTGAAATGGTTGAAAATAACTTATTTACTTGACATTCCTATAAAGATATAAAATGACTAAACGATATTATTTAAAATGACTGAAAAATATTGTAACACTGCTAATTTTTTTAAAGGTTTTATTGCGGAAGTGAAAATACATACAAACATAAACCTATACACATAGGTATATAAAATAATAAATGACTGACACAAAAGATTAGTATCTCGAAAGCTAGTGTTACATAATTTACAAAAAGGCTCTTCGGTCAAAAATATATCATAGGACTGTCATACATTCCCAAAAGAACAACAACCACTCAAAGCAACCATCATAACTTACCACAACCTGCAAAATGGAGTTTAATGTGGGGGATTAGCTTAAAGATAAGTGAATGAAAGTTTAACAAACGAAAAGCATCAGAAGCAACAAGTAATGATATAACAACATCAGATAATCAAACAACACAGAGGACCGACGGTTCGGCCAAACCTACAACCAAATGTTGGTCTAGCATAGGTTTACCGATAGCCTACTTGTCATCACACAGTAAAATCCCTTAAGTTGCAACAAATACATCAAAAGATCTAGTACTGACTAGCCGATGACAAAATAAGCTCAGCCTACACATCAAGGCTGGCCCCATCAAAACAACCTAGTTCCATCGTACAACTGTTCACAATTACAAAGTATATACAAATATATCATAGAACCAGCAGATTAATTTCTAGACTACGCAGTCTATCAAAGCATAAAACAGTATAAACCGTTGCAACCAAAACCGTTACAACTAATATAGTCCGTGAGTTAAAAGTCCACTCACATGTGTCCTCCAAACACCGCGCTCAGTTGTCTTATATCACTGAGTCTTCGGATCCCTGACAACACAGTACAAACATATTAGTAAATCAAATCTCAGTTAACTCCAAAAGTCAAGTAATGACGCAAACGGGTCAAACCTAACCCGTTATGCAAAACACATACAATCACTATGAAAAACATTTAAAATTATTCAAGATATCTATATGTGTTATAAGGAACATGTAATAATCAACAAAACACGTTCAATGCATATAATTACCAATTTAATTCACAAACGGGTCAAAATCAACCCCTTAGGTTTAATACACCAAACTAACTTGAAATACACGTTCAACACTTTAAGAACTCTCTATATATTGTGGAAAACATGTATCAACCAATGAAACGCATAAACATTGCATCTAAGTCCGTTTCTTGAAATTAAAGTAGGTAATTAGCATTAATAAATCAATAATTAAATCAAACCTTTCCTACACATAATTCAACATCAAAAACATCCCTAATATAACCTATAAATACCTACTAACAAGTAATAACATCATACATCAACATACGAGTCAACGCGGGACAAACAAACGAAGAAACGCGAGTCTGAAGCTAACGCGTCGCGTTTTGGCTTATCAAACGTGTCGCGTTTGACCTGCAGTGCAGGCAGTAACCTGTTTTGCTTCAGTTCGTTCCAACAGCCAATAAACACACACAAATTCAATTTGCAGGTATGATATGTTAAGTTTAAACACTTCTAAACATCATATAACTTCAACTAACATATAACTTACATAAAACTAACATCAGAACAATTTACTAACATCAAAATCATGAAAACCCAAGTTCAAGATTCACATCAACCTTTGTTGGAAAAAATAGGAATATAAATTTATATCCTCTTTTGTTGACACAAAAATATACAATTTGTTTATATAATTGTATCTATTAACATTAACATATGTGCACATATATATATATATATATATATATATATATATATATATATATATCAAGCAAATAAATATTTATATTTATTTGTTACAAATTGTTTTTGTACAAATCGTCAAAAATCCAATCGTCAAAGATCAATGTCATCAACGCTCAAGATCAAGTCTTTGCTGAAGATACCCACATGAATAAATTCGAATTATATGAGCTTACAAATAAAATAATTAAATAAGTTTAAGTTTTTATAAAATAAATTTTATAAAACCTTTTATAAAAATGGACAAATATTTTATAAACTTATTTGTGTTGGTTGATTAAATCTATGACTTCTCATTTAAGCAAAAACTAAACACAATCTCACTTTGAAACAATACAACTCTATATTTAGCAAAGGAATCTCCCAAAGGGGTAAAATTCCAACATGCTTTGTGCATTAGTTTCCAAACTACCATTTTTGTGTTTAAATTCAAACATAAGAAGTATGGGATCAACCAACCTTTTATAAATCTTCTTTTCAGTAGATTTTTAGAGTAAAAATGTGTTGTGTATGGTTTTGGACAAAGCCCAACGTCTATATTGCAAAAAACAAGTTGTTCCAGCAGACCTACGGTCGAAGCCATGGTCGACCGTGGGACGTCTGGACAGCTTTTGAACTTGCACCTTTTTCCTTATTTAAACCAACTCAAACCTCATTCATTACTCACCTCTTGCAAACAGAAAAATACTGCATACTCTCTAATACTTGTGAGATCGTATTTCTTGATTATTCATTCAACTCTCAAGATCAAGATTCAAGCAAGAGTCAAAGTCTTCAAAGCTTAAACACTACTACAATCTTTCATATACTTGTAATAGTGTTAGGATCATCTCTAGCATATAAAATTAAAGAGAAGTGAGGATCAACTCTAGCCTTTAGAATTATAGTGAAGCAAGGTTATCTTTACCTTACATGCAAGTTTGAAGTGTTAATTCTTGTAAGTGAAAAAGAAAAGTGTAAAAGGTTTATCTCTACCTTCAAAGAGAGAAGCTAGTGGAGCAAACTCTTGGTGGGTGAGGCCAAGGAGTGGATGTAGTGCAAGTTTGTTAACACTTGCATGAACCACTATAAATCATTGTGTTCAACTTGTGATTGGTGATATCTTTTTAACTCTATCTCTTTTATTTTCTTGCAAGAACTTGTAAAAACTTCAAAAATTGAATATATAACATATTCACTCCCCTCTAGGTTCTAACATCTATTAATGGTTTTAAGTTCTACATCAGTAGAAACAAGGCATATCATCATAACAATGAAGTTGAATCAGTAAATAATATTCTATGAACTTGTATAAACATCAAGCCATGCTCAAATCCTCAATTACTCAATTAAATCTCAAGCCCTAGAAATCAAGAATGGGCATGTTTAAGCAAGAACACATCAAACAAGTCAAGAGTTATTCAAATCAGATTATACATCATATCTAACCTGTAAATTGAAGCAAAGTCCACACAAATTCAAAGATTTAAGGCTGGAGCAATTGTTCTTGAGATATCTTCCTCACAAAGAAAGACACACACACACACACAATGGGGCAAGAGATTGACTTCTCAAAGTCAAAAAGACTTAAGGTCGGCTAATGATTAAATTTAAACACCCACACAGTGTTAAATACTGTTATCTGACGTACAGGAACCTAAATAAAACGATCTTACTCACTTCATTAACAAACAACGAGGTATTATTTGGGACCCTCGTGTAAAAACGAATCATATGGTCCAACTAACATAAAAAAATATTAAATTAATCTTTTTACCTCTTACCTCGCGGTTCAATTCAAATTCAAGTAACCATCAAATAGTAATCAGATAAATAAGATATTAATAAACAATTAATTAACAGATAAATATAAATAACTTACCACTGTCACGAAACGACTGGATCCTAAACGCGAATGTTACAAATATAAACAAAGTTTTCTTGTAATAGTAAGATTATAACGAAACATAATAATTTTAAGTAATAGATATCAAAGTAGAATCCTATAGATAAATATAGAAATAAATGTGCATCTCTATATTATGTGGAATATATGAATATAATATTATTAGTAGCTATACATTAGTACAATGAGGCATTACTTTCTTGAATGTTACTCTAAGTTGTACATAAGATGTGTGTGTTTAGCGGGAGTAGTTGTTAGTTGTAGTTAGAAGCTAGTAAGTGAAGCTGAAAGATGTATTTTTATTTGTATGTGTTTGTTAAAAAAACTGCTAGCTAGAGCTGGATAGTGTAGAATGATAAAAAAGGATAAATAATAAAAATAGAAGAAATTGTAAAACAAGTAAATAAGATATATAATTATGTAATTTAATATATAAAAAGCTTTCAGCTATTTTTAAAAGATATTTTAAGAAATTTTCATTTTAGAGTTTTGTTTAAAAAAAACTTTCAGTTTTTTCATTCAAACAAGAACAAAAAGCTACAAACTCTAAATAACTACGTACCGAACACCCAATATTGATTCATATTCTCATTTAAATTACGATTAATATAACTGGGTTAAGATTAACTCATATTGTAATAAAAAAGGACCAATCGTATTCTTTTACAAATATCAGAGTTGAACCCTTATTTTAAATCAACAATGAATCTTTTTACATGTCTTAATCTCATATTTATAAAAAAATATAATTCGTCATGTTTGACCAAACATGAAAAAAAAAAACCTAACCCAATATAATAACAACTCTCGTTTTCAAATATATATATATCCGCTTATTTTTATTCTTAGTCTCTAAATGAATTAAATTGAACCTTTCGTTTCTTAACGGACCTTTTTTTTTATTTCTTACACTCTAAGGCCTGATTTTTTTTAAAGGGAACGAAGAATCATACTTCAACAAATATTTATTACTTTTGAAAAGCTATCTAATAAATCACTTAGGTTTTTTGTAAAATCTTAATATTAAGTAATTTTAAATTATTAGTTTACTCTTAATATTAAACTAAATTAAAACTATTAAATACAGAAGCTATTTGGTTGAGTTAAATGACAATATCTTCTAATCTTGTAATATATATAAAAATGAATTTGAAAAAAATTATTAAATGATCTGCACATTTCATTTAATAATAAGTTTAATCATAACAGTCAATTTCTTTAATTCTAAAATTTTGATTTTAAATTTTAAGAGTCAAACTAATGTGAATTAGTTAAAGATAACCCTTAATCAAATCAGTGATAAATATTAAAAGATTATGAACAATTAAACAATCGTAAATGTTAAAAAAAATCAATAAGTTATAAGCTATTTCAAAATCGTACTTCTTTCTTTACATTTTTCATATAAACATTAATAATGAATATTTTTGAATTAAGTAATATTTTTTACCTTTTAGCTAATTTGAAAATTTAATTTGACCTTAACTTTTATAAGTCAAAATTCTGTAAATTAATCAAGACTATTAAATAATTTAATATATATCTTTCTTAAACTTTAAAATATTTTATTTGTCCATCAAATTTATAAATGATATATTTATCTCTTGTAACATTTTAAATTATCATATTTAACCAAGTTTTTAGTTCTATCATTTTAAAAAAATTATAATTATTATAATTCTTTTTTATTATAACAATAAAATTTGACCTTATCTATATATCTATATATATATATATATATATATATATATATATATATATAAAAGAGATGCAAATTTTCTAAAAATAACTATTAAATCAAGTTTAATCCACCAATAGAAACTCTCAATTGCAAAATTAATCAATTCTCAAAAGTAATTTTAGAAAGATTAAAAATCATCGATAATTTGAAATTCAATTTTGAATCAAGAGGGGGCTTGATGAAAATTATGAGGGGTTTAAGAAAATGTGAGGGGGTTTTATAGAAATATTATATTGATGTAATTAATTATAAGTTGTTTATAAATTATGTTTAATAACTTGTGATATATTTTGTTTAGAGAAAAAATAATTATATATTTACGACCGTCTCATTTTTATCTACATTTCGGTATAAATTTTATTGTAATGTGACACTTTTTTGAAATTAGTATATCTTGATTTTTTATTATCGATTAATAGTAGTGGATATGTAGTTTCAAAAAAGACACTTTTTTGAAATTAGTATATCTTGATTTTTTGTTATCCATTAATAGTAGTGGATATGTACTTTGCTATAACGATTAACAAAAGTCAAAGACAGTTACTTTCAGAAATTGGTTTATTCCTCAGGAAACTTGTGTTTACACATGGTCAACTGTATGTTTCCGTTCCACGTGTTAGAAGTAAAAAATATTTAAAGTTCTGGTTTGGGACAACAATGATAATTTTACAAACAAAACAACAAATGTAGTCTATAAAGAAGTGTTTCAAAAAATTTAGTTATGCCCTCTTTGTTAAGAATTCTAACATATGTAAGTTTTCGGTGATATTTCATTTATCGCATTATTTTTATTCGAAATTATAATATCTCAAATATAGTTTCGAAATACCCGTGCGTGCACGGGGCAATAAACTAGTTGCTTATAATTGTAAATATAATGATCGATAACATGTACAAAAAATTTACTCACGTCTTTTGGTATTTCTTTAATCACGTCTGCTCTCTCATTTCGCGGTGCTTCCATCGCTGGTCTTGGAATTGATGCTGTCTGTCGTCATTTTTTAACTCTCATTTTTACGTGTAGTGCAAACAAGCAGAAAGGCTATGCAAACAAGCAAATCTGCTAGAGACAAAGTTAAAGAATAACGATCAGAAAGGCTATGCAAACAAGCACTAAGTAGCAGAAAACGAACAAAACAAGTTGACGAATCCAAATGAAATAAACAGCACATCTTTTGGCTATGAGATCTGGGGATTGAAGCCATTATTCCTCATGCGCTAAAGTGCAAGTTCTAAATCTCTCTTTAATCTAAGCGAACGAGCGATTCTAAATTTTCCCAAACAAATTCCTGTCAGAAAGTTTGAGATTCTCGAACACCACTTTGTTTCGACGTTTCCAAATGAAATACATGGAGGTCCGGACAATTAATTATAGGGATCTAAGAACCGCGGTAAGTAAAAACATCACGGATTTTATGTGGTTCGTCGGTCAAAGCAACAATCTACGTCCATGGTTAAGAAGACAAACTTATTTAAAAGAGATTGAGATATGGCCTCGTGTGGCGTAAAGGACCATTTACAACAATGGTGCACTGGTGTTAAGGTTCAGCAACGATGTTGGCAATTAATGGATATGTCATAGCTTTATTTTAATGAGTGAGATGCGAGGTAGAGAGATGTGTGTTATGTTGATGTAAGTTTTAAGGGGTATTACAAATATGAGATTCTATATGTCTTAACCTAGTTCATATTAGGTTTTCGATTTCAGTTTTTGGTACGAATGTTTGTTACAAATCTATGCTTGAGTTTGTTTTGTTGACTTGTTTTAGATTCTGGTGTTTAATTTGAATAGGTGTTATAATATAGTGGTCCAATGTTGCAATAACTTATAAAGATATAAACTCAACATTGTAATTTGAAAATTTTAAGAACCTAAATTACAATGCAAAACAAACCAAAGGGCTGAAAGCTATAATTTACCCAAGAAAGTATTACTATCATAGCAAATAGAAAACGTGAAAGTAAAACAAGATAAATCTATTATTTGTTATATGACTTCAGCTATATGATACATCACACTATTACTATCTTATCATACTGCTACATTAGTATTTTTTTTAGCCATTCACAATCACAAGAAACCTTATAACATGGTGATGATCCGTAGGACCTAATAACATCAACGATAACTTTACCATAAAATATGACATCACACCAAAAGATGAGCATGGTTAAGGGATCATGGACTCCATACCGCCCCTTGCCCCCTTATCATAAAATTATTATGTGACCCTTCAAGAAGATGGTAACAAAAAAATAAAAATAAACATAAAAAATTGGTAGAAAATATACAAGTCATCATCCACGTGGCAAACCTTCCCCAATTAACACCTTCTCCGAACATAGGCGATCCGAACCAAACCGTCGTTCCTGGTCCGTCAGCTCGCCGCCTTGTTAATCTATATATATTTCCACCCTTCCCCTGCTTTCCATTCATCTCATTGTTCTTCTCTGTTTCCGATTACACCTTTTGATCCTACTCTTCATTTTCAACGCGTCTTTCATTTTTCCCACAAAATATGGAAACCCTCACCGGATTACTCAAACACGTCGCCCACGAATTCCCTGATCGCCGTGCTATTTCCGTCTCCGGCAAGTTTGATATCACACACTCACGTCTTGATCAACTAATCGACCATGCTGCTTCCTCACTTGTGGCCGCCGGAGTGAAACCACATGATGTCGTTGCCCTCACCTTCCCCAACACCGTTGAGGTATGTAAATCTATAATTGAATTTACTTGAAATTGAATTTTTTAATTTAAGTTTAGGATGAGTTTTGACGCGATTTTCGATTGTTTTCAGTACGTGATCATGTTTTTGGCCGTCATCAGAGTCAGAGCCACGGCGGTGCCGCTTAATCAAGCTTATACCGCCGACGAATTCCAGTTTTACTTATCGGACTCCGAATCAAAACTTTTACTAACTGCCAAAGAAGGAAATGAAGCGGCCGAATCCGCCGCCTTAAAAGTCGGTATCCGTCACGTGACGGCAACCCTAAACGACGTCGAATCAGGTATTAACCTCTCCGCCGTGTCAGAATCGCACTCCGATTCCTCCGCCGCGAAAATCGTTAACGAGCCGTCCGACGTCGCGCTTTTCCTCCACACTTCCGGCACCACCAGCCGCCCAAAAGGTGTTCCGTTGACGCAACTCAATTTAGCCTCTTCCGTCAATAACATAAAATCTGTTTATAAACTCACCGAGTCTGACTCGACGGTAATCGTCCTCCCGTTGTTTCACGTCCACGGTTTGCTCGCCGGATTACTAAGCTCGCTCGGTGCCGGAGCCGCCGTGACTCTTCCTTCCGCCGGTCGTTTCTCCGCCACGACGTTTTGGTCAGACATGAAGAGATACAATGCCACCTGGTACACCGCCGTCCCCACCATCCACCAAATCATTCTCGACCGCCACTTAACCAAACCCGAACCCGCTTACCCGAAGCTCCGGTTCATCAGAAGCTGCAGCGCGTCGCTCGCGCCGAGTATATTAGCTCGGCTTGAGGAGGCCTTTGATGCGCCGGTTCTGGAAGCTTACGCCATGACCGAAGCCACCCATCTCATGGCTTCCAACCCGTTACCAGAAGACGGGCCCCATATTCCCGGGTCGGTAGGTAAACCCGTGGGTCAAGAAATGGCAATCTTGGATGAAAATGGTGTCGAACAAAAGGCTGGGGGAAATGGTGAGGTTTGTATTCGGGGCCCCAATGTGACGAGCGGGTATAAAAATAACCCGGAAGCAAATAAATCGGCATTTTTATTCGGGTGGTTTCACACGGGTGATATCGGGTATTTTGATTCCGATGGATACCTGCATCTTGTGGGCCGGATCAAGGAACTCATTAACCGAGGAGGTACTATATATTCACCCTTTCCATTTGTCATTATCAGTACTATTAGTACCATAATAAATCTTAACCATACAAAATAATAATAATATTTTTGATTTCTTTAACCATTCAAAAATAGTTGAAACTCGTGAATTACATAGGTTCGATTTTTGCTAGATAAACATCTTGAACGGTGAGATAAGGATAGATTATGGCAATGAAAACTATTACATTATGTATTTTATAACCCGACCTTTTATTTTTAAAAGGTTTTTATACAAGTTCTATATCTGGGTTTAGCCCGTGAATTGTGGCCTTTATTTAGTATGACTTGTGGACCTTAATAATTGGAATTATGAGTTCATGATGAGTCATGACCAAATATTATGTGCCAAGCAAGCCACAAATCACCACATTCCAAATTATTTTGTCTTTTATTTTTAAGTGGGTGTCACTTAACTAAATCAAGATTTCATTTGTTTGGCATGACGTGTTAATATAATGTCTTTCGCTTAGGAAAGTTCACTCTAGTAACATGGGGCCGGTCTACCAAAAGATTTAACGTTAAAAAAATATGTGTATACGTGTGCGTGTCGATAATTACAAGGTCCTAAATTTCCTATTAAAGAAAGAAAATAAAGATGAAAGTAATTCTGGCATATTCTTTATGCTGAATTTTATTAACTTTTTATAATTAATTAACATCGATATTCTTTAATTTATAAGAGTTGATCCCTACATAATAATTTTTGGTCATACATAACAAAGTATAAGTTAATGGTGCATAAAGTTATTGTGTTTGGTCATTTTTGTTGTGTACGGATCACCTCCTTAATTTATTGATTCTTTTTGTTGTCAAATTCAAATTGTTGATCTATTGATTCTTTTTGTTGTCAAATTCAAATTGTTGTTAAAAAGTCTGACTTTGGTTTATCTTGTTGACTGACTGACTACAGGAGAGAAGATATCACCTATTGAGGTGGATGCCGTCCTGTTATCGCACCCTGATGTTGCCCAAGCTGTTTGCTTTGGTGTGCCTGATGACAAATACGGTGAAGAGGTATGACCAGTCAAAATCACCATATTAATTTATTCATAAGATTTATAGTTCTTGGTGACAAGCTCTGTCACGAGAGTCTCGTCACTGTCAATTTTGCTCGTTGTCCATCACGCCTTTCTCGTCGTGGTTAGCGTTAACAGTCATGACTAGAATTGTTTATTATAAGATAATTAATAGACTCTAAAAACTGATATAACAGTCAATCATAAGAGTTATGCATATCATTAATACAGCTGGTTTAATCTTATAAAAAGAAAAAAATTAAACTTTAGAAGAGAATAACGATCTTTATTGTCACAGTCCTTGAAATGGCAAATGGGAACCACTTTTGGGTGGTTATATATAGTTGGAAAGTGTGATTATAGCTTTTTATATATCACGGAAATCATTATATTTTAATAGAAAGTGTTAATTGATATAATATTATCAGTTATACCACTTTGAAAATTATATTTTTTAGTGATCATGGAACTCAAACATTCATCTTGCTTGGCGTATATGGCTTTGTATCTTATGGTTGGTTGGTTGGTTGGTTGTGTTGCAGATAAACTGTGCTGTGATACCAAGAGAAGGATCAAACCTCGATGAAGAAGAGGTGTCGAGATTCTGCAAGAAGAATTTGGCTGCATTTAAGGTTCCTAAGAAGGTTTTCATAACAGATTCTGTTCCAAAAACCGCAACAGGGAAGATCCAAAGGAGGATTGTAGCAGAACATTTCCTTACACGTATCTCCACTGCTAAAGTCCCCAAGTTTGGAGCTTAAATTCGCCCGATATTTTATCACGAGCGATTATATGAAGACGAACTTAGATATGCCATCTTCGAACATGTTAATCGGGACTCCTAATTCTTTCGATATGTTCTTTAGAAATCGAAGTTGCTTTTACTTAGAAACCGATTTCTGTCTATCTACATGTTCTACAGATATAAATTAAGTAGAGTTTACATCATGTTATAAATTATATACGATTCGCGTTACCCAAAAGAGAGTTACAAGCTTGCAGTCCAACCCTATTATAAATTAACTCGAAATATACTAAGAACAGAGAACCAACTACGGTTACCGAATCTCGTCGTTATCTGAGAGAAAGTTATGAAAGTCCTCAATTCTATTAGCTTTCACGTCGACAATCAACTATGCTTAGAGATTTATAAAATTTCTCAAAAAAAGTTATTGAGGAAAAACATGTAAGTATTAGAAAGAAAAAAAACCATCAAAAGAACCACTTAACTATTAAGATAAAAGCACGTAAGTATTAGTATTTCAAATAACTCTCAACAAGTTGTTTTACTTTTAAAAAACAAAAAACTGATCACAACTTAGTATAATTTTTTTTTAAATTAAAATTCACCATTCAAAATCAATTTATTAATCATGTACCTGTATTATTATAGTTATGAAAAATGATATTGTTGTCATGAAAATCAATTAAAACTAAACATTAACAGTTAACTTTAAACAACAATAATACAAGAAAAGAAAAATTAGACGAAGAGAAATTCAATACGCCAAGTTTTATTAACATTTTTAATTAGTTAATATACTTAAAATCATAGTTAATGTTTTTTTTTTTAAGGCAAATACCATACAATACCAAAACAAACAACTACAGAATTTCATTGCTTTTGCAAGATGCAAAAGCATTACATAGCAGCAACTAAAAGCAAACATGGTACCAAATAAAGAAATATTCTACTTGTGATCTAACCCGCTAAACTACTACTATCCAACTTCGAACTAACCACGATCCACATGACCCACGAACTAACCACGGACCACACGGACTAACCAGGATCTAACTACAAAACAACGAACCCACGAACCACAAAACCACGTACTAACTACAAACCACACGAACTAAGCACGGAAACGAGATCTGAAGCACGAACTTACCTCGAACCAACCACAATCTGAACCATCCTCAAGATCTGAACTTGATCTGAACACTCGACCAAAGCAAACGAACTGTAATATCGAACTAAAACTTGAAAGGACAACGAACCACACGAACCAATAACAGCACACGAACCACGAACCACACGAACCAACGAACCAACTTGAAAGAAACAACGAACTACACTGAACTTGATATGAACCAACCCTTCCGATCTAAATTCTCGAACTGAAAAATCGACCAAAAACCCAAACTTGTACACACTCCGATCTGTACTGGAAGGGGCAACGGCACACGAACCACGAACCACGTCGAAAAGCCAAATTGCATTCAAAGATCTGAACCACGAACCACAAACCACGAACCTGAGATCTGAAAACGAACCACCTAGATCTGAAAAAACACGAACCAACCCACAAACCAGAGATCTGAACCACGACCACGAAACAGAGATCAGAGAACGAACAAGAGATTTGAACCACGAACCACGATCTCGAACCACATCCGTATCTTGAACCACGATCTGAAACACGAACAATGGATCTGATACTTGAACACGGGATTTGAACTCGCACCACGATCTGAAAAGAAACCTAGCTCCGTCGCTTGAAAAGGGATCTGAAAACTCGGGCACTCGAACATTAACCAGGTCTTGAATCTTGAAATGCGACCCACGAACTGAACTAGATCTAAACTTCTCGACCACGAACCGAACCTTGAATCTCGACCACGAACTGAACCAAAGATCTGATTTGAAAATCGACCCACGAACAGAAACTTGATTTGAACTTCTCGACCACGAACTGAACCTTGAATCTCGACCACGAACTGCGCCAAAGATCTGATTGACCCACGAACAGAACCGTGTAATGCGAACTTGTGCTTTATTTCTCGACCAAAGATCTGATCGACCCACGAACAAGAAAAGGAAAACGAACGAAGATGAAGAAGGAGGTTCTCCGGACCGCCGACTAACGCAGACGGCCGGAGGAGAAGATGGTGGCGGCGGTTAAGTTCAAAATTAGGGTTTTATCCGGAAGAAAGAGATACGCTTGATTACCTTGCCTAGAACAAGTTGAGGAACCTATATTTTAAAATCAAATTTAATGTTATCGGTATAAATCTTTTTATATGTGTAAATGTATTTAAATAAAAAGTGAGAAAATACAATAATACACTAGTGTGTGTTTGGTAGAGAGAAAAGAAACGAGGAAAATTTGTTTCTCTTGTTTGAAAGAAATGGTTATGGTTTTGAGAGGAGAAATGGTTTAGGGTTTCTCTGCCCATTTCTATTTCTCCCCTTCCTTTGTATTATAATTTTTCTGCAAATTGTGGAGAAATGCTAGACAATGTCTACTTATTATCGTTAATGTCCAATTTCGCTCCCAAACACCCCTAAGGTTTTGATAAAAACCAATTCTTCCGAGTAAGCTTTGAATTTGATACCAAATATTTATATTACCCATCTTTTAAATACTTTTACTTAAACAGTCAGTAATGTATTTTACCCTAACACCCCTTAGGTTTGATAGGCTTTCTTGAGTTCATTAGGAACACATATACTAACTCCCTAGTCCCCTCCCAACCCAATTGATGTAAGGATCAAATCGTTACTTGAAAAATCGGAATTTCAAACTTTTACAAGAACATATTAGAAGATGCGGATAACAGAATCAAGATAAACACACACTAAGAATTAATGGTGGTCCGGTCGTCAAGGTCACAACATACATTCATGGGTAGATACCAGAGACTTCTTTATTATAAAACTGAAAGTTTTTTTATAAAATATCACCCCAAAGATACATATGTATGAAACAAAAATGTTAAGTTACAAAAAACCTAACTAGTATATTTATAGAACAAACTAGAAACCTTAAAAAAATCCTAATTATGAATATAGGGCTGCCATACAAGATATTTACCAAAAAACATAAGATTTTAACGAGATTACATGCTCAACATCGTGCCCCATTACACCACATTATCACCCTTTGAGCCGAAAACCCAAAACACTGTTCTCAATCTCCACCTCGTCCGCCCATGCTCCACATTGAAGTCCTATAATTAGGTCATAGTTTCATTATTCAAGCTAATTCAAGTCATATCCTAATAACCGGTTAATCTTCCGAGCTCCCTGACACGAGGGTTACCTTCAATTCCCCCACCCCATCCCACTTCCTCTCTGACTCTCGATTTTTCACTCTCTTCTCTCTTCCCCTTCTCTATATATCTCTCAGTATATATTATAAAATAAAAACTATGGGTAAAATTGATAAGGTTAGATTAACTTTTGGGGTGGGAATGAAAAAAAGAAAGATAAGGTAACGTGACGATTAATATAACACGAGAAAAAAAGAAAACCTGGGAAATCTTCCTTGTCACGATAATTTCCAAAAGTTAACACCACTATGAATATTTGTGTTGGACAAATATCGCAAAATTTCAAAGATTCTAAGCAAGCTTCCAATTCTTCTTTTATTTCTTGATCAACTAAGTTTCACAAACTAAGCCAAGATCATTTTTTGGTTGATATGGTCAATTATACATTTTCTGAGGATGATAATTTTGGTGTTTGTATCATTGATAAAAGGTACAATGTGTTTTGGACCTATCTCAATCGCTATAAACAAACTAACAAAGATGCCAAAAGGTTCTCTGACATGGACGTGGGACCATGATCTAACCGTGGTTAAGCCATGTCCACATGTCGTGTACAACTTCAGATTTTCGATGTTTTTTTTATAAATAGGCACTTGATCCTTTGTTCAAGCCAACCATTTGCATAAAGAATACATTCTTTCATACTCTTTCTGTTGATCACATATCTATAACCACTTTTTATACTAGAAGAAAAGGATCATTGGATTAAAAAGAATAGTTGTTGATGGGTTAGATTGTTATATTCTCACACCTTTTATATATATATTAGAGAGAATATTGATAATTCTTACCGAGTGAATTAAAGAGAATATTTTATGATCTCTACCACATTAGAGAATATACAGTTCATTCTTACCGACTACCAAAGAGACATGTTTTACAGTACTAGATTTAGAAAAAGATATTATCCAATCGTAAAGTTGTAAGTTCAAGTCCCGATAATGAATATATAGTGGAAAATTAGACGAGTATATATGTTTAGATGTTAAATAGAAAATCTTTCATATATTGATTAGAGAAGATTGTCAAAGGTAATCTCTATTTAATGACAAGTTAGTATTTGGTGAAGTCAAAAAGTGAATTAGTTAACATCAATCTCAAACTCATATGCATTTATGTGTTTATGTGCTTCCATGGAAAATTACGAATATAAGCATTTTTTAAAACGAGTAAAATTAAGCTATGAATTTTTCAAAATTTTTTGGTATACATGGGTATCTGATGTATGTGACAGTCTCGATTAATCTCAGGATGACTAAGTGGTCTGTTTTATGATTTCAAATAGTCCAAACTTCTCGTAGATAAATCTTCATGGTCTCAAGAGTACCAAGGATTCGAACTTGAGAACTCCACATGACTTTATAACCGTTTAAAATCTAAGCCTTACTACTAAGGTAACACACTTGTGATTCGAATTTTCCAAATTTGACAAAATAGCCAACCGGCCTTGTAATTTTTTGCACTTTTGGTTTATATCAGCCACTTCTTGACACGTGGCATAAAAATCTTGAAGCCCACTTTAGGGTATGTTTGGCGAAAGTAACTGATAGTTGTAGCTGGAAGATGTTAGCTGATAGCTGGAGCTGTAAGCTGTTTATTTTATTTATGTACGTGTTTGGAAAATTAGCTGGTAGCTGGAGTTTAATAGTGTAAAATGACAAAAAAAGACAAATTATAAAAATAGGAGGAATTATAAAATAATTAAAGAGGGTATTTAAGTAATTTGGTATATAAAAAGTTTTCAGCTAGTTTTAAAAGCTACCTTAATTCAATTTTTTATCCGAACATGACTTGTAACTTTTTTTTTTCAAAATAAAGAGCTATCAGCTTCAAAAAGTTCTATACCGAACATACTCTAAGGTTTTGATAAAACTCATTGAATTTTGTTTAGTCCATCGACATCTCGACACGTGGCACTAATCTCGCGATGATGATTTTCTACTGATTTGAAAGTTTTTTAAGTGAGTTCTACTAGCTTTTTACAACGATAGATGAAGTACTTTTATATGTATTTTTATTATTATGAGGTGAGGTTTGATTCGTTAAAATATTAAAAAATGAAATTAAGTGAGGTTTTAACTCCTTAATTAGTATGTTTGGTAAAAAAAATAGAATTTGAAGGTTAGAGAAACCATGTTGAACACATGCACTTAATTGGGTTCTTGCAACTTGCCTAAAATATGTGGTTTAGGACTAGTATACGAGTATCATATCCCAAACCAACAAAGACATGTGTGACCGAGTAATATTCGAAGCCAATATAGTAAAATGTATTAAACTATACACGTTTACTATCATGTATATTACATTTTAAATATAATATTTAAATGTAAAATACTGTTAAGACTTAAATTTTAAATTATTATAGTGAAAATACACCTTGAGGAGAGTTTTAACGTAAAATTGGTGAGTTTTGGTTCAGAATTACGATTTATGTTGATGTAGATTATGGTGTTTAAATATAATAACGATTAAGATTATGGTTTTTGTGTATAAAACTAAGTTTATGAGGGTTAATGTTATTATAACTTTTTCCAACACAATTTCTCTTAGCTTTGTTCTTATATATTGAAAGAGGGAGACGGTTATACCCGTTGCAATTCATTGAATGTAGGTCATCCGATCAAATCAAATAAAAGATGAGGATTCCTTCATTTTTATATAAATATTCATTCTTATTTGAACTATCCGGACATATTGGACAACAGCTGATACTAGCCAACACACAATCAAGACACTTGACTCAATTGTATATTTGTATAAGCGGATTTTCATGTTATTTGAACTTTGTATCAAGAGTACGCTACATTTTCTTTTTCTCTACGAGGTTTTATACACATAATTACGTCTAGAAGTTGCGTTCACGTTGCGCCTTAGTACTTGGATTCACCATCTGCTTGTGATCTTAATTTATTTCTTAAGGGTTAACCTCACAAGTTGTCAAACACCTTTACCTAAAAACTAACTAGGAAGAGGATGTTTCATGTGTCTGACCACAACACATCATGTATTTTATTGATATCAACTGTAAATGGATTTGCATAGAACAAACTAAAGTTGCTATATGTGAAAACTGTTCAAAATTTATTTAGACCATCATCATCAATCATATGGTTTCACATACTTTTTGTCTGTCATATCAGCGTCATATCATTCCCCCATTTTATCACACAAACCCATACATCCATCACATCTCATCACGTTGTTTAAAAAACAAAAACAAAAAAGCAAAAAAGCAAAAAAAAAAAAAAAAAGAAAAGAACCTCTCACCCTCGTGACCACTATCCCATTCGTGACCATGGGGCGATGGTATACGTGGCCATGAAGAGCCCTCACGAAGCTCCCTCACAAATGGATGCTGGTGGTCTTACTATTAGCCAGGGGTGAGTACGAATCTATCAAAACCTGCCGAACCATTCAAACCGAGGCTAAGTTTTTTTTTTTTTTTTTACTATTCTCAATCTCACTATTATGTTCTTATGAAATTTGATTGTAATCGTGAATATGTTGATATGTAATTATTAGAATGTTGGTAATTACTAGTGTTTCTTTACAAGAAGCACTGTTGGATTATTCATGACAAATTAATGAAGCAAATAATGAAGCCATATAGAGAAACAAGATGTAACAAAGCAGATGACTTCAAAATTATCACACAATCATCATATCATGTCCACAAACAGCATGACCCAAAACATGACTCCTCCTACAATGTATGTAATTAAGATAGACTTTAAAAAAAACATAGTAAACTACCTAACATCATCAATTCAATTCCATGCCACTAAGCAGGTGGCAGATGCCTCACAGAAGTCAAAACACAGCAGCAAACAAAATAAAGCAGAAAGCAAATGCCACCTCTGTTAAGCTCCTTCCTGAAGTTCTTCCTCTTCATCTTCATAATCATAACCTTCCTCATCAGCGGTTGCATCTTGATACTGCTGATACTCAGAGACTAAATCATTCATATTGCTCTCAGCTTCTGTGAACTCCATCTCATCCATCCCTTCACCAGTGTACCAATGCAAGAAAGCCTTCCTGCGGAACATGGCAGTAAACTGCTCGCTCACCCGTCTGAACATTTCCTGGATGGATGTCGAGTTACCAATGAAGGTTGAAGCCATTTTAAGCCCGGTTGGAGGTATGTCACACACAGTTGACTTAACATTGTTCGGGATCCATTCTACAAAGTAAGAAGAGTTTTTGTTTTGGACATTAATCATTTGTTCATCAACTTCTTTTGTGCTCATTTTACCACGGAACATGGCTGATGCTGTCAGGTAACGCCCATGGCGAGGATCCGCTGCACACATCATGTTCTTGGCATCCCACATTTGTTGGGTGAGTTCAGGTACAGTTAGTGCACGGTATTGTTGGGACCCACGTGATGTTAATGGTGCAAATCCAACCATGAAGAAATGTAGGCGAGGGAACGGGATGAGGTTGACTGCAAGCTTTCGGAGATCTGAGTTGAGTTGGCCAGGGAAACGAAGGCAGCAAGTTACTCCACTCATCGTAGCAGAAATCAGATGATTCAAGTCTCCAACTGGTCAAATATGTGAAGAATAACATCAAGATATATCAACTTAAAGAAGTGTTGCTCTAAAGGTAAAGAAAGAGCTTACAGCTTGGTGTAGTGAGCTTCAAGGTTCTGAAGCAAATGTCATACAGAGCTTCATTGTCCAACACCATACACTCGTCTGCATTCTCAACAAGTTGGTGGACCGAGAGGGTTGCGTTGTAGGGCTCCACAACTGTATCAGAGACTTTTGGAGACGGGAATACAGAGAAAGTAAGCATCATGCGGTCTGGATATTCTTCTCTGATCTTGGAAATGAGAAGTGTTCCCATTCCAGAACCAGTCCCACCACCCAAGGAATGACATACTTGGAAACCTGATAGTTAACCAACAAAAATCAGCACTACAACAGGTTTTTTGAAAAGAGTAATTATACATGTACCTACTTTTTGTTCCTATGGGCTATCCCAAATTCTAAATCTGCTTTAAGAAACAAGTTTTCAGCCACAATTATCAACAGTGTCAAACATTGTTGAATAAAATTTCCTCAAGGTATTCACCAGCCAAATCAGTTAGGTCAAGAAAATTTTCCACAACTAAACGCATAAGCCTCTTTAGAATCAAGGAAAAGTTTTCAGCATCACTCGTTTCAGAGATGGATAGGCTTTTTTAAAGGTAAAGTAAAGTTGAATTGATAAATGAATAAAATAATCACATCAAAGATTGATTGGCATGCAGATCAGAGAATTTCATTTAACCTACAAACGAAATGAGTCTAACAGGGGAATGATGCCAACGAAATTCATTATACGAGCATAATCTAGCTTGCTTAATAACCAATGAGATTACGGAATCAAATTGAATCCGATTTCATTTAGCCAAGTCATTAAATTCCTTCTGAATTAAAATTTAACTAAAACCTAAACATTAATCAGTGCATGATGACCCCAAGCTTATGAAAACGACAGCGCATCTACATCAATACCGGAGAAAAAACTCAAAAATCGCAAGATGTTGAACGATTCGACTTTGAATACCTAAAAACACCAGCATTAAACATGAACCATAACGCCAACAACTACAGTAACGAAAATCAAAACGCAACAGGCGATGTGCTACACTTGACAGAAAACATAACGAGCGACTTTCTATCCATAATTAACTCGATTACACTCAGATACTTGAGATGAAATTATACCTTGAAGACAATCGCAATTCTCAGCTTCTTTCCGTACGACATCTAAAACCGAATCAATAAGCTCAGCGCCTTCAGTGTAATGACCTTTCGCCCAGTTATTCCCCGCACCGGACTGCCCGAACACAAAATTATCCGGCCGGAAAATCTGACCGTAGGGACCTGATCGGAGGCTGTCCATAGTACCAGGCTCCAAATCCATGAGAACAGCGCGTGGAACAAACCTACCACAACTGGCTTCGTTGTAGTAAACATTAACACGCTCGAGTTGAAGATCGTTGTCTCCGTTATACCTTCCGGTGGAATCGATACCGTGCTCCGCACATACGACCTCCCAGAATTTAGCTCCGATCTGATTGCCACACTGGCCTCCTTGGATGTGCAAGATCTCACGCATTTTCGATAATTCTAGAGAGGAAACTTCTTGTATGTGTGTGTGTGAGAGAGAGAGAGAGAGAGAGAGAGTTTGTAAATTGTAACAGAAGGAGGGAGATAAAGTGAAGAGGGGAGAGAAGGGAAGGGGTGTTATAAATGGGATGGAGTAACGGAGATTTCTGATTGCTGTTAGTTTAGGGTTGAATTAATTGAAGGGAGGTGGTAACGTGCCGTTAGGTTTTCTATTTTAGGGGGAATTATTTGAATTTTGAATCTTTTGTTTTGTTTGGACACCGGAGAGCAGGTGAATCAGGGTGTTTGGATATCTATTCTTTGGTGTTTGAAAAACCAAAAGGAAAACTTTAATTCTTTTATTATTTTCTGTTAGGCTTATTTTTTCTAACTAATTTTTTTGATTCTAATATTTATGTTAACTAACATAGTAAGTAGTAAGATAAGAAATAAGATTATGTATGAGGGTATATAATCTTTCAAACGAAAATTTTATAAAACTATTTGTATTAGTGAGGTAATTGAGTGAGTTTTTCACTTCTATTTTTTTATTAGGTTTAATTGGACCATAGTTTTTTTACTAAACTAAAAAATCTACTCTTATTTGAATGCAATTTAAGCGTATTCATCCCGTGAAATGGTGCGTCAGTCAACCTTAAGCCACATTTAGACCATCGCCCCCACCCCTCAAATTCAAAGTGAGGGTTTGGGCAGGTACCTACTCACGCCAATTTTTCTTTTTTTTCCTCTCTTCTTCTCTCTATCTCTCTAATCTCTCTTAATTTAGTTTTTTTTTTTAAATAGAGAATGGTATAGAGGGATGAATGTAGTGGTTAGTTGGATGAAAGTTATGGGAGAGAAAAATAATGTGGCGCTTATGTGACAAAAGGGAATGATGCACATAGTCTAAGCCCAAATATAATTGAAGGTTTAAAAAGATTTAATTTCAAATAAACCTAATTCATATCTATATAATTTGATTCAAATGTAAACCGAATACAGATGAGAAAAAATCAACCGTTGCAGTTAATTTTTTTTAGATATATGTAATGATAGATAAAAATAAAAATTGTTTTTAGACTGTTTGTTTCCCTTTTAATTTTCTTTTCACGACATCAAGAAACAAAGACCGACTTATGAATGATTATCAACTTATATAAAAAGGACTTATAATTTAGCGATATATGGTGTTATTGATATCCTATGAGATTGTGAATTTAAGCATCGTAATGAATAAAATCATCTAAAATTAGATGTTTAAGTTAAAAGAATACGTGTTTAGTCTTAAAAAAACTATGAACTTATAATTTCTTAAGGAAAAGCACATAGAATTTGTAGGTGCCAAATTGTTGAAAATTATAATAGAAGAAAACAATGATTAAAATGAGATTGATGAGCTTTCATTTTACCTAATACTTGCTTTGCTTTCATACAAAGATCTCATCATTACTTTCACTTTGTGTGTTGCGCTCTCATTTTCTTAATAATTGTAACATCTTCAAAGCTTATAATACAGTGAGTGTTCTTAACTTCGTACACAAGTCATATTATATTTATTTATTAAATACTTTAAAAAGCATAAAATAAATAACATCTATTCATGTATATCTAAAACCACTTGTAGTTGTGATAATTCCCATGATGAATTAAAAATTTATGTATCATGGATATCATTTGATCATACCACTATGGGTGTAGTTTTCTACTTGTTATTTCGGTGACGAGCTCGGAAGCCATTTCTATTTTTTTTTTCATCTAATAATTTAAAGTAACATTATGTGAATCTAGTAATGGTAATGATGGTAATGTAGGTTAGTCATAACAGTCATGATCAGGACTGTTTAGTCATAGACTGGAAAAACTGATATGACAGTTAGTTATGACGGTTATGAATGTCATAACTACAGATGGTCTAATATTTTTATTTAATATATGAGGGTTTTTAAACATTAGGTGAATATTGTACTGATATAGACAGCAACTATCAACTTTGATGCTAAATCTTTAATATATATTAAAAGAAAAGGGTTTCTCTCTCTTCCAAAAAAATCTTCACCAATCACAACTCTTGATTTAAAAAAAAATTAAAAAAATCGAAATGATGATGTCAAAAATGCCAAAAATCCTTAAGTCTTGGAAGGGGGGCATTGTGAAAATTCTAAGGGGGTTTTATAAAATATGTTAAGGGTTTTTATGAAAATGTGAGGGTGTTTTATAAAAATTGTATATTAATATAATTAATTATAGGTTGTTTATAAAATATGTTTAATAAATTATTATATAATTTGTTTAGAGAAATAATAATTATATATTTGCGACCGTCTCATTTTTATCTACGTTCTGGTATAAATTTTATTGTAATATGACACTTTTTTTTAAAGTAGTATATTTTTAATTGTTTGTTATCCATTAATAGTAGTGGGTAAGTTATTCATAAAACAATTTATATCTTTTTTATATTTATTCTATCTACGTATAATAGTCGATATAATAACTGATTCCTCGGTCTTTCGATAAAAATTAATAATTTTTTTAAAGTTTTGTTTTATTTATGATAAATTTATATAAAAATAGTTAACATTTAAAACAAACAAAGGTGCATCAATCAATATAAAAAATTAAAGAATCATATATATAATCAACTATTAAAAAAAGGGTTACTTACATCATCAACTCTTTCCCTAAAAAATCTCCACCAATCATAGCCCTTGATTAAAAAAAATTAAAGAAAATCAAAAATGTATTAGTTATTACGTCACATTCCATCAAATCTCTTAAGGGAAATTTTATATAACAAACTTCATGTGTTTGTTAATCTTGGATAAGATAACAATATATATTTGAATTAATCGTGGATAACATAATAATATATATATTTAAATTTGAATTGAATACATATTTCTAATTGACGTGTATTTAATTGGTTTAAAATTACTCCACTTTGTTAGGTAAGGAAGTTACTTTTAGAATTAGATTTAAAAAAATTTAAAATGTGATTTAAATGGAATAATAATTGATAGATTAAGTTTGAAAATATAACAACCATTTGAATATGAATTTAATTGAAAATTCAACCATTTGAACTATAACAAAATTCATCCCTTTTAATTGTTCCTATTATTAAGTAAATTTGTTAAGTTTAAAGGATAAAGAAATTATTTAAAAATTGTATGTTGTAATGGTGGGAAAATATTTTTTTAATTTTTAAAAAAAATAGATGATGATATAAATAGGTGATCTTTAATAATATGCCCTAAGTTTTAAAATAAAATTTTCAATGCTCAATTATGTTACTAAACAGGAAAGAAAGAAAAATTAGTAGATCCTTTCGTAAGCTCCATTTTAATTCCACTATTCTAACACATCTCATTTGTCTGATTCATGAAAATTCTGTGATTGAATGACCTAAAAGCTAGATTAAGAAACGAAAATTATATATGAGTTTGAAGATTCATAATTTGTTCTTTTTTATCTCTAATTTCCTACTCTGCCTTAGTAAAATTCGTTGATTTTGTGTGCAATTCATTTAGTAAACGCGAAGTAGTGAGTTCACAAATCAACTGTAAAAGATATCTTCGATATCTTATGATATCCAAAAAGGAAAAAACAACATTCAGTAGATTAAAAAAAATCGTGAATTAGGGCAACAATTATAAAAGTATGAAAAATACTCAAGTTAGATATGCCATTAGCCCATTTCAAATTAAATAGCTTAGTTTGTGTGTACGTTAAATTACTAATAAAACCATAAATGTTGTTTATAAAGAGTATCTACAGAAAGTATTATGATAATCTTATATATATCAAACTTCTGTAATGTTTATCATTTCTTACGAGATTTTATATTCGTATATATGTTTTCTAATTTTTTAACGTGTTAATATTTTTAAAACTATATAAATTTAAAATTGTCTTATATCATTCCCGTGTTGATACACGGGTCGCTTATAAACAACATCAACAATAATATTATAGTTATGGTTTTACAATATCGGGATAAAGCTCCATCACGAGAAACACATTAATATTATACTAAAACTTTTAGACGTGTAATGTAACTTTATATTTCTTAAAAAGAGTATTTATAAGAAGTACTAAAAAGACACGTTTTCACTCATGGACAGTTATATGTGACAGTTTCTTGAGTGAAGAGTAAAGAGAGGTTAAAAGTTTTAATTTGCGATAATTAAGAAAACCCTACTAATAAAACTATGAATGTTGTTTATACAGAGGTTTTAAAGAAAATCTAATGATAATCTTATGTATGAATTTCAAAATTCTGTAATGATTATTCATTTCTTACGAGATTTTATATTCATATATATGTTTTGTAATTATTTTTACTATACGTCTTAATACTCTTTAAAACTATATATATTTTAAATTGACTTATATCAGCCCGTGTTAATACACGGGTCGTTTAGCTAGTTGACTTTAATAAAACATCAAATTAATTTAAAAGTTACATCAAGTAAAGAAAAAACATTACATCAACCTAACATTGTTAGAGTCCGAACTAAACGGTATTTTATAGTATTCACTTCTTGTATTTTGTAAATTTCTTTAGTTCTCTTATAACTTTGCGTTTGGAACTATTTATAATTGTTAAAGATTCTCCCCCTAAATTTCTGTAGTTCTCCTATAACTTTGCGTTTGGAGAGGTTATTGAGGGAGTGTGATGATTTGTTGGTGGTTTATGGTAGAGCCACTTTTTGAATGAATTTTGAATTTTGGATAAGGCTGGCAATTCCTGACCCAACCCGAAACACGACCCGAACTTGACACGAAAAAAGTGACACGAACCCGACACGAACCCGAAATGGGTCAAAAGCAGGTCGACACGAAGTTAACACGAAAATAAATGGGTCGGGGGTCGGGTTAGGGTCAACCCGGCAACCCGAAATTGACCCATTATAAAATTTTCTTTAATACTTAAAATTTTAATTTCAAAAAGGAGATTGTAAATTTATATAAGGGAGTGACATCTTAGACGAAAAAATCTGATAAACAAAATTACAAAACCTTTAAAATCTAAAAACTTAAATAAACAATAAAAAATTTAAACCTAAATAATACCACATCATGATTTAAACCTAAATCAACCCATTTTTCATCTCTTCCTTTTTCAGATTTGCATTTCACAGTCCACATAGAATGCGCATTGAAGGTAAGAGAACAATTGACTGTTGATTAAGAATCACAATTGCAAAATAAAAATTAAGTTCAATATGGATTCAAATTTGAATTTGAATATAGAACTAGATTTCACACCCGTGTAAACACGGGCCGGTATATAAGATTTTTGATATATGATTTTATATCCTCTCATGCGAATAAAAATAACTTTGTCACGGTTTTGTCCGGTTTTATTGAAGGCAAACAGAGCTTTAAGTAACAAAATCATTTAGGAGTGACAATTGCTAAATGTATAAGGTTTGCGTTGAAGTGCTTGACCCGTTAGTGTAAAACATTACCTAGATGACAGATTTGCAAGTCAATGCAATGGAATTGCGCGCCAAGTCCACAGTTCGTAATCTTTAAGAAAACTGAAATCATGGAAATTGCTAGTAGAAAGTATGTGCGGGTTTCTTTTTTTAATTCTCTAGTCCAGACATCGCACATCAATTTAACGCAATGGTACCACATCATTCTATCCTGTCATGAACTTAAATACACACACACACATATCAAGAATGAAAGAAAATGGCTTTGAGAGTGTTTGAATATGGCCAAATGTGACCAACTTTGTATATTATCTCCAAACCTCTTCTACAAATGAAACTAAATACATACCATACATATATTGTCTCATAGACTTTAGCCTATATTAACAAATCCCACCTGAAACTCTTCATCTAAGAGATCAAACCGTATTGCTTGTAAATGTTGAGCATAAACTTGTCATTTAAACATTTTTTAAGATTTTTCATACAAGCATTACAAACAGAGATATATTGTTGAGTAATGTTCCACATAGGACGGAGAGTGACTTTGTAATGAGTTTATAAGAGTCATGGGCTACTCCTCTCATAACCAATTGGTTTTAAGTTGGAACCCCACAAACTTACATGGTATCAGAGCAAGGTTCACCCACTCCATGTAACTCATAAGTATCCACGTGTTAGGCGAGAGAAAAAAAAGAACGCCACACGTGAGGGGGCGTGTTGAGTAATGTCCCACATAGGACGGAGAGTGACTTTGTAATGAGCTTATAAGAGTCCTGAGCTACTCCTCTCATAAGTGCGGAAGAATACGTTTATATTTGCTTGTAAACTAATCAGTTAAACACCTCTAAGTATGTTTGAGCAGAGTGTATAAAAATTTTAATATGGCCAAAATAAATCTTTTAAAGTTTGACCATTGAACTCTAAAAGACTCATCATTTGACCATTAAGGTCAAACGTACCTTGTATCCGTGACAAACAGAAGGTCCATCACTCTCCCGTCTGGCGCCGTAAATACTTTTACTCGCTTAACTGTAAGCTCTAGCTCAAAAGGGACTTTTGTTACATCTGGAAGGTAATAAAACACATACATGAAGAATCAACAAATATTGAATATTTATTTTCATCAGTTAAGAATAATAAATGTGTATAAATCAAATCAACCATTATAATATATTTAAAACTCGTTGAATTGAGAATTATATTTATATATTGTGCACAGATCAAAGAGAAAATTCGATGTATCACAATAAATGTCATGTCAATGATGACATGTAAATATGACATGGCAAAATAATGAAACATGATTGGTGGGATGTGGGATGGATCGTCAAATTCAATTCGATTTTAATCTAATTAGGAGGGTGTTGAATGAAAATTCTGAGGGTGTTTAATGAAACATTTGAGGGAATTTTATGAAAATTGTATTTTAATATAATTAATTATAAGTTATTTAGAAATTATGTTTAATAACTTGTGATATATTTTGTTTAGAGAAAAAATAATTATATATTTGCGACCGTCTTATTTTTATCTACATTTTGTTATAAATTTTATCTTATTATGACATATTTTTAATAATTATTATATTCTTAGTTTTTGTTTCCATCAATAGCGTGAATTGCATTGATTGGTAGATAATGGGAAAACGGTTACATTACATTTAAATTCAATATAACTAGAGGGTTCAGATGTAAATTGTGAGGAACGGATAGGTAATTGTTGAATATTTAGTTTTTATTACTACTCAAATACCAAATTACAACGATAAAAAAACAGGAGACCTAATTTTCACTATATTATTCGAACTTACATCTATACACCTATTCTGCAAGACATAGAATAGGAAATATAAAATTGACACCACACTCAAACACAAACAATTTAAACATCTATTTACTTCTTTTTAAAATCGATCTTCGGTCCAAACACCACGTATTCCATTCTAGATTACCATTTATGAATCTAGATTTAATCCATAAAAAAGTCCTCCATTTGAACTCCATAAAAAATATTTGACGCCTTCCAACTCTTATCTCGAAATAATATATTGTTACGATGATACCTTATAAGATTATAAGATATAAGAAATATCAACTTGCAGCTCTCATAATCTGTCTAGACTCTTTTCTCCAATTGGAAAAAGGGCCTAAATGTGTTTTGATTTTTCTAGGCCCGTACTAGCCCAGTAACTAATTTTCCTTTTTAGTTAATTTTATATAATGATAATTATACAAGTTTGTAGACATTGTATAGCTTATAACAAAAATATAAATTTTAATTACATAAATCTCTTTATATATATTTTATAAATTTTAATCATGTATATACATTGTATAATTACTATACGTAATATCTACTAAATTATATATTGAATATCTAAGTGTTAAAAAGGATTAATTATAGAGGTTTTTTCTATATATGTATTAGATTTAAAATTATGTATAAAATATGTACTTAATACTATAGATTTATAATGACTTTGATCATTGATATAGACACAAGTATATATACATTAGAAAAACTGTCCCAGATGACGAACGAGTATATAACACTGGTGTACTTTTATGTATTTGGATAAAGAACTTATGGATTTTATGTTCTTTATGCACCATTATGTGATATGTAAACTTTAAATATTTCTATTTTACGAACGGGTATAACTCAGCTTAATGACCTTTTTACTCATCTTTTAAATTTGTAAAATAGGTAAGAAAAATTTACACACGTACATATATATATATATTAGCAAAACCAAGGTTCTAAATAACGTAAGGCGCGGCGTGGCGGCATGGTCAAGCCTCAAGTTATAGAAGCCATGGCGAAGCATGGCGTTTTCTAAGACGTGACTTAACGCGGTATTTTTGTCTGTATTTTATAATTATATGTATGTAGTGTATACTTATTTTTATGCAGATTGCTGATAATCACACAAATTGAGAGCAAAGTAACATTATACAAATTACAAAAATCAAATTTATAAAAGTCTAATATACATGATCGCAAATCCGACACAAAAAGTTAATTTTTTTAAATTTTTTAATTTTTTTCACGTCACGCCTTAAAAAACTCGTCATTTAGCGGGTAAAGGCGAACCTTGGCGCACGCCACGCCTAATGTTCACGCCATGGTCCATTTCTTAACGTCGGAGCCACGCCTCACGCCATGGCGGCCGCCATGGCGTGTTTTTTAGAACAGTGAGCAAAACTGACACACATATACATGCATATATATGTATTAGCAAAACTGACCCGGCCAACGGACGGGTATAGCACTAGTAATTACTTGTCGATAAAGCCATTTGGGAGACTCGGGAAGAAACCACATCAAGAAAAATTGAACCATGGGTGGAATACCTGCAACTCCAATTAGTAAACGCCCAAATAAAATAAAAAACTTTCAATCCCTTTCTTTTCTTTTTTCTTTCCTTTTCTTCTCTCTTTTTACTTTAATTAAAAACTCAAAACACAACGTTAATAGTAGATACACCAAGTATAAGGTTTAAAAACACTTACCTTTACAAAAGATCCCTTAAGTTCACGTGGCTTGCTGTTGCGTTTTCAGCCCCGCAGGATTCCAAATCGTGATGATCGATTGTGGCCACTTCGTTTGGCCATCCAAACACTAGATCTTCTTCTTAAAGAAACCATAATAAATATGTAGGGTTGAGATCCACTAAAAAGAAAATTAAACTACAAAAGGTAAGAAGAAATCTCAGCCATTGGTTTTGTCGAACTTCCTCTTAAAAATATGACTTTTTTCTTTTTCCTTTAATTATAAAAAATAGCACTTAGGGGTATAATTGACCTATAAAGTTTTAAACTTTTAAATTTACTCCTAAAAATGTGGCTTTTTTCTCCAGAACTTTTTTGATGCACACAGTAAAAAAACGATGCACAACGACACTATATGATACATAAGACACACCGATTCACATATAATCCGTTTTAAATAAGATACAAAATCGATACACACGGTAACAATATATGGAGATTATTCATCCAACAAACAACACAAAACTTGATTCACACTCACCATTCATACTCAAAGGACACATATATGAAAAATATGATTAAAGATCATCATTCAAAACCAACTGATGAACATAATTCATTATCAATATATAAAAATTGATGAACAACAAAGTGATGCACATCCATAACAAAATAAAACTAACATAGATCTAAAAAATTTAATCGATTAAGACTTTAGAAAATTTAATCGATTATGACTTTTGGATGAAAGAAAGATGTCTGCGATTGAAAAAAAAAGAAAAAAAAACTATAAACTTACATGACATTATGCAGACAGATGACAAATCACATAATTTAATCCAACAAACACCACAATCTCCTCATTTAATTTAATTCATCCGGTCACAAATGACAAATCAGATAATATATCAAAAAAGAAAATGGTGGCTGGATCAACAACTACGACGGCAGAACATAAGGCAACAATGTTGGATATCAAGGAGCAAAACTCACCATGCACTCTCTCCATTATTTTAATTAATTAACTAAGCAAATACTAAAACAATAATACTACTAACTTACTAACTAAAGTAAATGCTAAAGTACTACTAAAATCAACACGTCAAGATTAAAACAAACCAACATTCACCCCCTTAATCTTGACCCATTTCCTCATCAAAGCAATGCCGGCTCATCATCATCTCGAGTCAAATTAGCCACTTCTTCCTTCGGTTCTTGCTTAGGACACTCATACGCATAATGTCCATATTCTTGACAATTATAACACTTAATATACCTTTTATCCCGATACGCACCTTGCTCCCTTCGGTCTTCATTTGATTGAAACCGGCCACCTCGACCTCTACCAAAACCGCGACCTCTTCCTTGACCACGACCTCGCCCTCGTCCAAATTGATCATGATCGAATTCACCACGTTTACTTCTCTCCTCCCAATCCTCCTTTGAAAGCAACAACTTGTTTTGAAAATCATCCTCCACATCAAGAACTTTGATCCTATCTTCATATGCCTTCAACCTTCCCACGGCTTCCTCGAGTGACATATTTTCTATCTCCGAGTATTGTTCTATAGAAGCTACAATTTGTAAAAACTTTTTAGGAACCGAATTAAGTAACTTTCTTACCACTATTTCGTCTTCCAAACTAGACCCGAGACTCTTAAACTTTGTAGCAATCCCACTAAGTTTGCCCGAAAATTCATCAATCGATTCTCCTTCTTTCATCTTCAACATTTCTAGCTCGGTTCTAAGAGTTTGAAGTCTTGCCTTTTGAACTCTATCGGCTCCCAAATACCGCACACGAAGCGCTTCCCACACATCTTTTGCTTTCTTATACTTTGCCACTTGAAGTAACACATCTTCGGGTAAGGTTTGAAACACAAATGCTCTTGCCATTAAATTCGTCTTCGTTGGGACTGCTCCTCCCGTTACCGGATCAATGGCTTCCCACAAACCATATGCTTGTAGAATAGACTCCACCATTATTGACCAACTCGTGTAATTTGTAGCAGTTAGCTTGGGACATTGCAAGGGAACATTACTTTGAGTTCCTGTTGTTACAATTGCACCACTACCACTTCCTTCAGCCATCTCTTACTTTTTCTTCTCTCACTCTCTCTCTCTCTCTCTCTCTCTCTTTTCTCTTTTTTCTCAGCCTTCACACAGAATCCTCACAGCTTTATCACCACACAGGTTCTCACTTTCATTAAATTCACACAGATCACCACTCACACAGATTTCCTTCAATCACACAGATCTTCCCTCCTTATCTGTTTCACACAGAAACTGCTACACTTCACTTCACTGTCTTCTTCACATACTTTCTCTTGGCTCACAAAGAACCTCCTTGACAAACTCACAAAATGAGCCCCTTGGCTCTGATACCAAGTGTAGGATATCAAGGAGCAAAACTCACCATGCACTCTCTCCATTATTTTAATTAATTAACTAAGCAAATACTAAAACAATAATACTACTAACTTACTAACTAAAGTAAATGCTAAAATACTACTAAAATCAACACGTCAAGATTAAAACAAACCAACAAACAAAGCCTGTGTGCGACGGTTACTTATTACGTAAATCTGAATTTTTTGAAAACGAAATTATTAGATAGTTGGGACGATAATTATGGAAAGGAGAGAGATAATTTTATAAGTTTCCTATATTACCCTTAAATTATATTTGCCACATGTCAATCCCAGATTTCTTCTTAACTTTTTTACCTTAAAACTCTTTTTATTTGAAACTGATTCTATAAATATGTATATGTATGTGCGTAAATATGTGAAAAAGGAAATAACAAGGAAACAGACAAGAATATTAACTTGGAATCTGCCGTTTAATTCCATCACATACACATATATATCCCCTAATATTTGGCAGTTATGGGGTTGGTTTTTGGCGCCAAAATAACCACCAAACCAACTGCCATCACGGTTCATGTGTGTGTATATACACACATAAACAATACATAATAATTGTCATAACATATATAAGTACTAACTAATTAAAATGATAATAATATTTAAAAGTTTTTAACACTTGCTTCACATATGATTGTTTAGAGATCCCCTCAATAAACTGGTACCCTTACCACTGGTGGATGCCTTAAAGGTAGGAGGTGCATCAGTCATTCAAAACATCCTGAGCAGATGGACTTGTTTGCCCATTCTCTTTTGTAGCAACCCTTTCAGAGATTCGGTCCTGCGCATTAGAAATATTTTGCAAAATCCAATCATGAACCTGAGATGCAGGAACAGGGGCAGCCGACATATCAGGATCCGAATTCGCGAAAAATGGTGCGTTCTGGCTCAATGGATCGAGTTTTCTCCAATCCTTTTCACAAAAGTAGATCAAAAACCCAAGACGCTCAAACTTCTCCATTGTCAAAACCTGCAGACTTTGAAGCAACATCAAAAAGTTTAAAACTTTTGAAGTAACTAAGTTACTACTACAAAAGGGTTTCTAATTAGAGAACTCTTTATTAGGCCAAAAATCAATATTATATATATTAATATTGCAATATTAGAAGAGTTAGAAGAAGACAAACCAATGACTCTTCGCCTTCCACAAAAACAGCTAAAAGAGAGATTATATTTATATTGCCTAGAAGCTTCTGCAAATAAGATAACTGATTAGCCTCTTCATCAGCTTGTGATGGCATAGACCTCCTGCTATTGCTTCGCACAAGCTACTTTTTGCAATATGATCTATGATGCTTGGGTCAATATTTCCGACAAGTAATATTAATCGGTCTATCTTCATAAACATTCTACTAAATAACAAAATATATATTATTCCCAAGTTCTACCTCTTGAAATATCCCAATCTAATTCTAGAATAAATTCAGTTTATGGTTTCTAATTTGTTTATTTTTGTCTGTAGGTAATGATCGGTCTCTTGCCAAATTAAAAGTTTCAGTTATCGAAGATTAAGGGCTGATTGTGTGAATATTTGGAAAGTGGAGGTCTTGTTTGGTGCTATATAAGTCTCCCTGCTTGCTCCTCGTACATATAAGAAAAAATTGTCTTCTTCTCATCTCACTTCTGTCAAGTCTGCAAGTCTCACTTCTCTCAAGTCTGGAGGTTTTGTTCTTCATTTTTAGTGTTTTACAAGAGTGATTGAGTCTTTTCTCTTGGTTAATTCTTACCTTGTATTTTGGTGATTATCACAGTTTGTGTATTTTGGTTGTTCATTTCAGATGTATAATAAATCTTCTTGAGTATTTTAATTTCTTTACAAGGTTTCAATTTCTTTACATGGTATGAGAGCCAGGTTGGCTCAAAATCGTCTCCTGCAATCACGCTGTGTCTCCCATCTATACAACCTTAGGTTTGAATTTAGGGCTTGTCTCTTCACCCTTTGTTATCACTTCTGTTTAAAACCGTTGGGGTTCGATTTTGTTTTTTGTTTTGTCACCCACCAATCAATTTTAAAGTTTCTTTTTCCTTCGATCTATTTTCTCGACTTAGGGGTTCCTTTTTTTCGAGACAAGGTTTTTTACCTTGATGTTGGTTGGTTGTTGACCTGTTCTTCTTTTCTCATTCTGTACTCTGCTGGGTACCGTTTTTTCAAAGACCTACAGTTCTCAATTGTCTCTGGCATCACAAATTAATTAGGGTTCTCAATCCTACGATTCCAAGACAAAGCCCCCGCTTCCGCTATATATAAAAGGGATTATCCTTTCCGCTGATTCTTTTTCTACTGTGGATTTATTGAACAGAATCTTCCCAAGAAAATCTGTGTAAGAACTTTCTTCTCACCTTGTTTCTGTAGCAAGTTCCAGCTACAGTGAGCTCCTGTGTCGGACAGGAGTAAACTGTCCACTGCTAGCTTACTTGGCCTATGGACAAGGACCCGCTTTGTGTGCAAATTGCTATCTGTTATTGATTGTTACCTGTTTTTTTAATATTCATTTGTGTAGCTGTTACTAATTGCATCTCACGATCATTAGATATCTGGATGACCTTGTGGTCTGGGCTAGGACATTGTTTTACATTGTTTTCGGTGTGATCGCTTTCCTCTGTGTTATCTGTCTGTTTTTTCTATATGTCTTCTTTTAATGAAGAAAATGGTTTTCAAACATTTATTAGCTTGACTAAAAAGTTTGACAGGGGTCCTAATCCCAATCTCAAATTCAAAAATGGTTTAAAACCTTTTTCAAGTAAGCACACTGTCTCAAAACACGAAGCTTCTAATAATCATACTCAGTCCCGTAATGGCTCCTTCCCTACTACTCCTTTTACAAATGAGCATATTGTGAAGCTAATGAATCTCGTAAATGGACAACCTGCCCCTATAAGTATGCATGCGAACATGGCAGGAACCTTGTTTAACTCAAATGCTCTTTTCAATTCTAATTTCAATAGACTCTTCGCTTCTAATTCTGTGAATAAAGATTCCGGTGCTAACCAACACATGATTGCTTCTGATAAATACTTAGAAAATGTGGTGGATATATCAAATTTAAACTTAACAGTTGGTCACCCAGACGGCACAATTGCCAAAATCATAAAAATAGGGAATTATAAATTAAGCGACAATATTACCTTAAAAGATGTGTTGGTGGTCCCAAACTATTGTGTCAGCCTCCTATCCGTCCATAAACTTGCTACTGATAACAAATTGTGTATAAGCTTTGAAGAAAAATGTTATATCCAAGATATGAAAACAAAGAAACTCTTAGGGACTGATAGTATGAATGGTGGTTTATACATGTTTGATAATAAAGGAAAACAAGAAGCTAGTTTCAACTCTTTCAATGCTTGTCTCGTGTCTAGAAAATTATGGCATAACAGACTTGGTCACCCTGCCAACCAAGTCCTAGATGTGCTAATAGTAAAATCCCTATTAAAAATGACACTCATCCTTCGCCATGCGAAACTTGCCACAAGGCAAAACAAACTAGAGAACCTTTTCCTCTAAGTGAGCACATGTCTACCAAACTTGGTGATCTCATACACTTAGATCTCTGGGGTCCATATAAGGTGACTAGTAAAGAAGGATACAAGTATTTTCTGACTGTTGTCGATGACTTTACTAGAGCCGTGTGGACATTTCTTTTAAAATCTAAAGAAGAGGTTTTTAATAACATAGAAATATTTTACTATCTGTTGGAAAATCAATTTGATAGTAAAATCAAAATTTTGAGAAGTGACAATGGAACCGAATTTGTGAACAATAAACTGATTGGTTTTTCCAATACACATGGCATCATTCATCAAACCACTTGTGTCTATACCCCACAACAAAATGGGGTGGCTGAAAGAAAACATAGGCATCTTCTAAATGTTGCTAGATCCCTCATGTTTCAAGGGGGGATTCCTCTTAACATGTGGCCAGAATGCATTCTAACAGCTACATACTTAATTAACAGGTTGCCATCATCTGTCTTATCCGGGAAGTCACCTTTTGAAATGGTTTTTAAACGTGAACCCAGTCTCTCCCATCTTAGGGTCTTTGGATGTTTGTGCTTTGCTACTACTTTAAATAATTCAGATAAATTTAGTAGCAAGGCAGAAAAATGTGTTTTAATTGGCTATTCGAATATAAAAAAAGGGTACAAATTATATAGCCTTGATCACAAAAATATTTTCTTTTCAAGGGATGTAAAGTTTTATGAAACGGTATTTCCCTTTAAAGCTGAAAGTATAGATCAAGAAAAGAAACTGGTTGAAAATGTTAATCATCTAAACTTCTTTGACAATTTTTTTGATGAAAACCCTAACCCTAGAAGACCTAATGATGAAGAGAGAAAAAATTCAGAAAGTGATGGAAATGAAACTCATTTCCCAGGTAGTACATAAGTTGTTAGGAATGGCAGTTTCACTACAACACGACATGATGAATATACTAACTCTGAGGTTAATAATGATAATGAAACAGAAAGTAATGAAAATCAAAACGAACCTCTTGTTAGTAGTGCTGATGGTCAAAACCTTAGAAAAACAACCAGGTCTACCACCTTTCCAAAGAAATACAATGAATTCGTTGTAGAGGGTAAAGTCAAGTATGGAATTGAAAAGGTTGTCAACTACTCTAATCTTAACATTGAAAATTTCTGCTTCACGTCTAATCTTAATAAACTAACTGAACCGAAAAGTTATCTCGAGGCATCCCAAGACAACAACTGGGTTGAGGCCATGAACAGTGAAATGGAGGCTCTATATAGAAATAATACTTGGGTTCTTACTGATCTTCCTCCCAGAAGGAAGCCCATTGGATGTAAATGGATATACAAAATCAAGTATAAATCTTCAGGTGAAGTTGAAAGGTACAAGGCTAGACTGGTGGCCAAAGGCTATAGCCAAAGAGAAGGCCTTGATTACGAGGAAACCTTCTCCCCGGTGGTCAAAATGGCTACTGTGAGGTGCCTTATAAACCTTGTTGTCCAAAAGGGATGGAATCTTTTTCAATTAGACATTAATAATGCATTCCTTTACGGTGACCTCACTGAAGATGTCTACATGTCTTTACCTCCCGGGTATTTTCCAGAAAATGAAACCAAGGTTTGCAAGCTAGTTAAATCTTTATACGGTTTAAAACAGTCTCCACGAAAGTGGAACGAAAAGTTAACTGCTACCTTAGTTGAAAATGGCTTTGTCCAAAGCAAAAATGACTACTCTTTATACACCAAATCTGAAAATGGTGAATTCATTGCTCTTCTTGTTTATGTTGATGACATTGTCATCACCGGAAGCAATAACAAAGAAATTGAAAAGTTTAAACTTTTTTTGAACTCCAAATTCATGATCAAAGACCTAGGCAAACTTAAATACTTTCTAGGAATAGAGGTTTTACAAACGTCTAAAGGTCTTTGTCTTTCTCAAAGAAAATACTGTCTAGACCTTCTTCATGAGTTTGGACTTTTAGGATGTAAGCCCATGCATACCCCATTAGAAACAAACATTGTTATGTCCAACAAACCTTCTGAAAAGGATCCTCTGTTAAATAATGTTACTGAATATCAAAGGTTAGTAGGAAAACTAATCTATCTAACTCTCACAAGACCTGACATTTCATACGTTGTGCAATGCTTGAGTCAGTTTATGCATGCTCCTTTATTGTCACACCAAAAAATTGCATTCAGAGTTCTTAGGTATTTAAAAGGATCGCCTGGAAAAGGGATTCATATTAATAAAGCTAATCATTTTAGTTTAGATGCTTATGTATTGGGGCAAGTGTTTGGATACAAGGAGGTCAGTTTCTGGATATTGTTTATTTTTGTGTGGGTCTCTAATATCATGGAAAAGTAAAAAGCAGTCTACTGTCTCTAGATCGTCTGCCGAGTCAGAATATAGAGCAACGGCAGCTGCAACATGTGAAATTGTTTGGATTCTTATTAAGGGATATGAAAATAGAAAATCTGATGCCCGTAAAGCTGTTCTGTGACAATAATTCTGCACTTCAAATTGCAGCTAATCTTGTGTTTCATGAAAGAACTAAGCATTTTGAAATTGATGTTCATGTTGTCAGGGAAAAACTTTCTGCAGGTGTTATCAAAACTGTTAAAATTGAGTCAGCAAACCAAAGTGCTGATATCTTTACAAAAGGACTTGGGTTGTCCCAGCATCATATCTTAAGCTCGAAACTTGGACTGATTGATTTATTCCGGAATCAGTTGGAGGGGGATCTTGAAATATCCCAATCTAATTCTAGAATAAATTCAGTTTATGGTTTCTAATTTGTTTATTTTTGTATGTAGGTAATGATTGGTCTCTTGCCAAATTAAAAGTTTCAGTTATTGAAGATTAAGGGCTGATTGTGTGAATATTTGAAAAGTGGAGGTCTTGTTTGGTGCTATATAAGTCTCCCTGATTGCTCCTCGTACATATAAGAAAAAATTGTCTTCTTCTCATCTCACTTCTCTCAAGTCTGCAAGTCTCACTTCTCTCAAGTCTGGAGGTTTTGTTCTTCATTTTTAGTGTTTTACAAGAGTGATTGAGTCTTTTCTCTTGGTTAATTCTTACCTTGCATTTTGGTGATTATCACAGTTAGCATCCTTGTGTATTTTGGTTGTTCATTTCAGATCTATAACAAATCTTCTTGAGTATTTTAATTTCTTTACAAGGTTTCAATTTCTTTACACTACCTGTACAGATACGCTTGACATACTTACTTAAACTAAAAGAAGGAAATGCTAATAAATACATAGAAGCAAATGAATAAATAGCATGAGTATTGTTGGACGTTGGAGGTATCTCAAATAATATATAGTGCTTAAGAAAGAGGTCTCTCCTTAAGCACACTTCAACTCAAAAAATCATATACCTAGCTATTAATGGTAAACTGAATCACTCATACATAGCTTGCATGTGTAACCAAATAGCTCCAACTACCTCAAAATTCTTTTCATCATTCATAAATCTGTTTGCTCAAAGTCTCATGATGATGTAAGAAAAAATCAAAATACTCCTTCAACATTAGTGTTGAAAAATGCATATTCATTGTCTTATCTAAAAAGTGGGACAATATGATAATCTTGTGAAAATTTAAAAAGGGGAAAACAATTATGAATCAACCTGTAATTCTGCACATTGATAATCTGAGGATTAGGTTGAACCTTAATACTCCAAACTTTTACAGTTCCACTCCATTTTCATAACCAGATATACAACCCTTGACGGTTTCTAAACTCAAACATTCTAAACATTCATAGTCTAAAAATCAATATCCGAATCTCTTAGTTCTGATCAAGTTCTATGATTTGATGATAATAGATAATTCAATATATAGTCTAAATAACAATTTACTTACATAATACGCAAATTGCACAAAACTAAGTAGTTCAGGCAGAAAAAATAGTTAAATACAAATCAATGCAGTAGAAGAGTACTCAACAAAACTTAAGCAATGTTTTTTTTTTCCAGTTTTAAGTATCAAGAAGAAAACAGGAAATACCTTTGGACCAAAGGAGTTACAAGAAGCAATAAAAAAGTCGGTATGCTGGAACTCGAGATTATTATCAATAAGAGGGCATTTATACACTACTAAACTCGGTGTTAACAACGTTGCCCCTGTATTACTTTTCGATTTTCATGGTACCACCGTACCAGAAAGGCATTATTAATACACTTGAAGCAATAAGGAGGAGGTTTCTTTGGGTTTTGAATGGTTAGTGTGGAATAAAGATGGTTGATATTTGATAATTGGAATTCTAATTTTAATCAATGGTTAGCTAAATAGGTTTTATTCATATTAATCTTTTATTACTATTAAAAGATCTATATAAAATATTTTTATTATGATTTTTCTCGGTGGGTTTCTCCCTTTATGTCGTTACTGGAAGTGTAAATAGAGATTGAATTATTAACCATGTGTATTGAAGAAGATACGTTAATAGAAGAAAGGACGAAAAAAAACTCTTTGAGAAAAAGAATTTTTTTTTTATCATTTACGATTTTGGTATAATGGGGGTCGGTCTTGTTTTATCTAATGATAGACATATCTATGACTTAAAAAAGTTCCAATATCTGTCGAGATAAGCAGATAATGAAAGTTCGTTTAAAACAAAAAATTTACGTATTAAAACAATACTTAAGCTTTGCCAAAAATCGGTCTTCAATAACCAAAGTTTTCTCACAAATGCTAGTTCGATTGTCATGAATTAATGTACTACAAGCATAATATTAACTATAACAATAACTCAAATGCTTTATCTTGATAAAACTTCAATTAAGATAAAAAATAACGTAATCATACTTCGTATGTTTATAGTTGAACGCGTTTTTGTTTATTTAAATAGAACTCATCACTATATTGTTTGTAGAAATTATCAGCGATCCCTCTCAATGTAAAGAACCAAGTTGTTTTAAACTTTAAAAATAATCATCACTTATGCTATTACGAAATCTTTTTTCATAAAGCTCTTTTAAATATCAGAATCGTCACTTCAAGCATTATCTTCGTCTTTTCTATTTTGAGATACTTGGGCTATTGATTAACTATTATTAGAGGGGTAATATATATGTGTTGGACTTATTGAAGGGGGCCAAGCACCCTTCAGCCCCCCCCCCCCTGTCTCCGCCCCTGTTGACGAAAATAATAATAGCAATAATAATAATAATAATAATAATAATAATAATAATAATAATAATAATAATAATAATAATTACTGTTATAATAATCATAATTACAGTTATTATTATTATAAAATACACCTATGTAGCCAATAGTAAGGTGCTGTTTGGTTAGAGGGTATGTTAGGAATTGGATTTGGAATCCTTAGGAATTGAAATCCTAAAGGATTTGTATTTTGAATTCCAATTCCTTAGATGTGTGTTTGGTAAGAAACATGGAATTTGAATCTTGGAGGCATAGGTCCTAACCTCCTGTCGAAGCCCTAGTCGTGGTCTGTGTCGTCGGAGGAGGAAGAGGCAACGCGCCGTCGAACTCGAGATTTCGAAGCCCTAATCGTTGTTTGTGTCTGTGTCGTCGGAGAAGGAAGAGGCAAGGCACTGTCGAACTCGATATTTTGAAGCTCTAATCGTCGTCTGTGTTTGTGTCGTCGAAGGAGGAAGAGGCAAGGCGCCGTCGGAGTAGTCTGAGGCGCAGGTGAAGGTCGCCGTCGGAGATTTCGAAGCCCTAATCGTCGGCGGAGTCGTCACCGTCGGTGTCGTCGGAGGCGCAGGTAAAGGAGGCAACGTCTGTGTTGTCTGCGTTTGATGGATTTTGAATTCCATCCAATATTGGATGTATTTTGAAATTTTCCATCTGATGGATTTTGAGCCTCACTAAGGAATCATTTTCCCTAGCAAAAGTTGAACCAAACAAAGGATTCCAATTCCCACAAAATTTCTTAAAATTTCTTGAAATCCCTCCAACCAAACAGCACCTAAGAGTTATAGGGAGTCAAGAAGACATCATATCAGTACGTGATAATAATAAAACAATAATTTATGCCTTTAAAACTGGTTTACGCGGGATCACAGAATTAGTAAAATCAAATTAAATGTTTATATGCAAATGAATGGTTAAAATTAATTTTAGAGTTAATTACATAAATCGTCCTTGTGGTCTTTGTTGAATTTCATATTTAGTCCTTTAAAATCAAAAAACTGGTAGTCCTTATGGTTAACTAGTTGTTTCACACTTGGTCCTTTATCCTAACAGACGTTAGTTTTTGACGTTAACTCTCCCCATGTGCTCCTCATATGAGGGTATTTTAGTCTTTTACCAACTATCTCTCTTACTTTATCAATAATGAAACGTTGACGTTTTTTAGTTGTCTCCTCCAATTTGCCGATGATTTCTCTTCCATCTAAACCCAATCTATGTTTCCTCTTCTATTTCTCTCTGCAAATGCAAGGTTTTTATGCTTAAACTAGTCATGGAATGCGTTGAAGGGGCCGTGAAATACAGTTTTATTGGTGTGAAACCCATCAACCTCCTTCACCCATAGGCCTTTTCCAGCGATTTTACGGCGGTGATTGGTGTTGCCGGTGATAATTTCTTCGTTGAAGACCTTCTTGACTTTCCGAGGACGTTGATTTCGGGGAAGAAAACGATGATACCCATGTTATTGACACAAATAACTACAACAACATTTCATTTTCGCCGGTGATGAAATCAGAGAATAACGAAGCCCTCACCGGTTTCTCTGTTCCGACCAACGATCTTTGCCTTCCGGTAAGCAGATGACTCATTTTTCTTTTAATTTTTGCAAGCAGATGAAGTTGCAGACCTTGAATGGGTTTCTTTTTTCGTCGACGACTCATTTTCCGGTGGTTACTTGTTAACATCTCTCAATGCATGGCGTACAAGTCATAATTACACTCTTGATTTGGTTGTGTCATCTCTAAAAAAAACTATTTCATTCATGTGGAGGTAATTTGAAAGCAAATTAACTTATAATAAAATTAAAATTTTAATATCTCAGATTAAAAATATGATGAAATCTTATATGATTTTAGAAAATACATTTTTAGATAAATCATGTATTGTAATAACATTTATATTGAAATGTGGAAAATTATATATATGTGTGTTGGAACCAAAGGGCTTGTATCCTACGGTGTCAAGATGTTAGAAGGTGTTCCCCATAGCCTATGGTAATTGGTTTAAGTCTTGTTGTGAACCAAAGGTGTAGATTAGTGTGTGCGTGTGTTCTGATGTTAAAAAAACATATATGTGTTGGAAAATACATATTATACATAAGTATCCTATTACAACAATAATTATATTAAAATGCAAATATAAAACGGACATATATACATACATATATATATATATATATATATATATATATACATATATATATATATATATATATATATATATATATATATATGTTAAAAGTGTATAAGAAAAAATATTTTTGTATATATATAATTAATATTATAATGTAATAATAATTTATATTAAAATAAAAATATGAGATATATCACAAATATATGTCCATATTTATAAGAAAGGATAAATTATAAAAAGATACAATAATCTTTGTTTTATTTAATATTGTATATAGTGAACCTTTTATTTTAAAAAGAATACAATTAACTTTTATTCATATTAATCATCAGATTTTATGTAAGTTGTTGTGTACAATAGAATAATGACAAGGTTTATTTTATAAAACTAAGTATAGAAAAAAGTTGTTTGCATGTAGTAAAAAAATTATGAAAACTAATTGTATTATTTACAAGAAAAAGTTGGTTTATACAACTTTAACTAAGGCAAAAAATATTGTATTGTCATGTAACTGACCCTATGCAACATGGTAAAGTATAGAAGAAAAATAAATAAATAAAAATTAATGTTATAATAATAATAATAATAAAAGGATGCTAGGGTAGAACACGTGACCTATATGTTTATTTCCAAGTTTTTTACCAGCAGGCTGAAGAAACATTTTGGTTAGTATTTGCAGCGCTAATTATAAATATATTAAAAAGTGTATATTGTTCATATTCCTCAATGTTAGTAAGTACAACGAGTTAGTGAGAGCCGCGCGATGCGACGGTAAACGATCTAAGCATATGTTTATCTAATATTATGTATTTTTTTGTATTAGGATTTCGATAATACATATATCGAAATGTTGATAAAAGTATTGTTCACAGTTAGATATTCATGTGTTCACCAAACCTTGTAAATTGTAATCAAACCTTAGATCTCGGAAACTTGCAAATATATCAATAGTACATACGCTACAATTAGATGGAATTTTATTTGAGGTTAAGAAGACGTAAAATTTAAAATCAAAATAGAATATTAAAACAAAGCCGAAAAAACTAAACATCGCATCTAACGTATTTTACTCGCTTAAGTTTTAAAGTATAATGTTTGGTGTAAGTTAAATATATATTTGTACTAAAGGGCTTATGGCCTAACGGTATCCGGTGTTTAGGTGTCCCACAAGGTTGTGGGTTCAAGTCCTACTGTGGACGAAATGATGTAGATTTAGGATTAGGTTAGAGAGTGAGTGTTTGTTTAGCCGTTAAAAAAAAGTTAAATATATATTTGTAACTGACTTATTTTTATAAATAGTAATGTATCATGATAATTATGAACGAAATGTATTTTTAGTATTAGATTGTTGAAAACATGTTTTTATAATATATAATTATATATCGTATTATAACAGAATTTATATTAACACGTATATAAAAACGAGACAATTACATAAATATAATTGCATTTATCATGAACGTTGTATTTTAAAAGTAATTAAAAAAACAAATAAAATTTAAATATAATAATAATAATAATAAATTCTAATATGAAGTATTTTGTGGTCGGTTGAATATTGAAAGTGAAGAAAAACTGAAAAAAGGCATTCGTAGGATTGTAGGAGTCTAGGAGATGAGTGGTCAAAAGAAAAAAAAAAGCAAATAAATACCTCAAAATTCAAGGCTCGAACCCAGCATATATTGTCTAGCATGTTGCTTTACTTGCCAACCTGCCAAAGTTTAGTAGGCTATTAAATCTCAGTTCAAAAGTGTATGTTTTGTATAAAAATTACTGTTCATTTATTGCTAACAATTGTTAGTATATATAATGTGCAAACCTTAATTGTTGGTGACATCAATAGACGCGAATCTTCCGGATGTCGTTGGTATTTGTTTGTGCTACTTTCTTCCTTGAAGATCAAGGAGTAAGTTTCTTATGAACTGATGTTTGATTTTGATTTATTTATTATATACAAATATTTCAGTTTTGTCATAAATATATGTACGAAATTGATGAAAAAAACACGTTACCATCTTGCATGTTTAAAACTAGGAGAATTATGTTCCTTTTTACTAAATTTTCTAACTTAATTTTTCTACTTAATAAACACTTATTCTCTTTTTTCATGCTCCGTTTTAATTTAGATACATGTTTTGATCTTATGAATATATATAAAAAATAGAAGAATATAAAATTTCTTAAAAATATTTGTATAGAATTGCATTGTTTAAGATGAAGAAGAAGATACAAATTTATATGTATATCAAAAATATAAAAAAATTAATAATAGAAAATAAACGAAAATATAAATAATAAAAATTGGAAGGTGATGCACAAGAGGCTGAAAGACGATTTCTCGCCCCTTATAATCTCTATTTCCCTCAACAGAAATATTAGTTAGTTTCATTTCATTTGTTTTTTCCAGATTTCAAGGATCTCCCACATCTTCCTCCTTCTGCAATTCGATCTCTTCTTCACATAATCCATCAATCACACCAGCAATCATGGTATGTTTCCCTCCCAAGATCTCATTAATTTCATCATTTCATGTTTTTATCCTTTAATTTGATCAAACAATACGGAAATAATATAAAAAATGCTTCGATTTATGTTAATTTTATAACCAGTTTCTTTGAAGCAGCCATTGACATTCGATCATCCACATTATAAAGAATTGATCTCGCTTTCATTAACCTAAAATGGCAGCAGATAACAATTTTGTGTTTTATAATAATGTATATGTTAATCATGAGTCAGTATCATGTTTATTGATGTATATTGTGACTCTGATTAGGCGAATTCGGCTTCTGGGATGGCTGTGAATGATGAATGCAAGCTGAAGTTTCTGGAGTTAAAAGCAAAAAGGAACTACCGATTCATCACCTACAAAATCGAAGATCAACAGGTGATTGTTGATAAGATTGGTGGTCCTGATGAAACCTATGAGGATTTCACAAACTCCCTCCCTTCTGATGAATGTCGCTATGCTGTTTTCGATTTCGACTTTACCACAGATGAAAATTGTCAGAAAAGCAAGATTTTCTTCATTGCCTGGTAATGACATATACGTCGTCCCATTAATCTTAATTATATCATGTCGAAATTTGTCTGACACATCACAAATAGTGTAGACACATGAAATGATCAGGTGACAACAACAACAACGGTATCCAATCCCATCTAAGTTAGAGTATTGGGGTGGTAAGATATAGACAGTCGTACCTCTCAAGAGAGTAGAGAGACTGCTTCCCTGAAGAACTCCAACAACAAACTTAGATACTGATAGAGTTCATATGACTCAAAAAGTTTCAATTAAGAATTTTTAGTTAGCAAAACTGCCCCCTTGCATGAATTGATAGGATCGAAACTTTAAAAACAAATCTCTCTAAACTCAAACTGCAAATCTTTTATAAATTTATAAACTGAAAATCTTTACAAACTTAGGCACCATATAGGCACCATAATCTACTAAAAATGTACATATTGTTTACATATATATAGATTCTTAATGGCGGTTAACTCCGCCTTTTCCGGCGGTTTTTCCGGTGGCTAACGCCGTCACTTGATGGCGGTGAACGGTGGTGGTTGGCCGTCACAGTTGTTGCCGGTGGTGGCCCACGGTGGTTGCATTTTCCTTCCACCCGTGTTTGTCACATACACAATTATTCTTATGTTGCAAATAATAATACTAAAACTTATACTAATAGCTATAAACTTGACAATTATATCCAACATGAATTTGAATATGTGTTAAACATTCTTGCTTGCAACAGTTAGAAGTTTTTGTATAGACAATTGTAATTTGGCAGTGATTGAAGATGTATGATTATCTAGATATAACTGTTTGAAATAAAATAGGTCACCAGATACATCAAAGGTGAGAATGAAGATGGTGTATGCAAGCTCAAAGGACAGATTCAAGAGAGAACTAGATGGAATCCAAGTTGAATTGCAAGCTACTGATCCTAGTGAGATGAGCCTCGACATCATAAAATCTCGGGCAATCTAAATAACATATGTTCCCTTTATGAGGGAGCTTCATTTGATGAGTTTATTACATATACATGGACAATGTCTTTTTGTTTTCTCTCTTTCTTAATTAATTTTGGCTATTTTTGATTGGGTCGCTGTAGTGTAATGGAACATTACTATGCATTCATATTTTTCGTGTTCGAAGATTCCTGACCTCAAAGGAAATTTAACTGGCTTTGTCGTGTTCTTAGAAGGCAATTTGCATTATTCTAGTGTAAAGAAATCATGGAAACTAAAGTTTATATCCATGTGATACAGTATAACAAACTTATCATATTAAAGTTTCTTTTCTGGTTGCTATATATTTGTTTCCAAAGTTTATAACAGTTATGTGATATTTTGTTCAAATGAGCATGTGGTAATCTTGTGGTAGATCAATTACATGGGTGATGCGACTTATGTGTGCTTGATATAAATGAATATGGTGCTGGATACAAGATAGTCCTGGAAGATTCTGGTGTGATACTCTAGATAGCATGCATTAACCATGGAAGATTCTAGTGAATGCACATTGGAAGATGATGTTAGAATTGAAAGAAAAGAAAGTAGAGAAATTCTCTGTGTTAACGAGAACATACAAATATATAGACAAAGGAAAATAACATATTACAACTAACTCTAACAGAAAAGAACTAACTATATCAACACCCCCCCTGGTGGGCATGAATGCAAACCAAGCTTGGAAACAACTTCAGAATGTCGAGAGCCATATAATGGTTTTGTAAAAATATCAGCACATTGATCACCAGGAACATGCGATAGTTTGATAACTCCAGCCAATACTTGCTCTCGAACGAAGTGACAATCAAGCTCTATGTGTTTCGTTCGTTCATGAAACACCGGATTAGAAGCAATGTAAATGGCAGCCATATTATCACACTTCAGAGGTATTGGAGTAATACTTGGAACATCAAATTCCTCAAATAAACGGCTCAACCATGCTAACTCAGCACATACCCGACGCATAGAGCAATACTTCAGCAGAAGATAAAGAAACTGTTACTTGCTTCTTAGACTTCCAAGAAATAGGTGAACCACCAAAGTTTATGTAGAAGCCACTAACTGATCGGCGTGAAATGGGACATGCAGCCCAATCAGAGTCGCAAAAAGCTTCTAATGTAAATTGTTGAGAATCATTAAAAAATAGAGCTTGAGAAGATGTGCCTTTAAGGTATTAAAGCACATGAAGAGCAACCTTAAAGTAAAACTTTTATACTTAATGCTTTTTATACATACTCTTTTAAAAGATATAAAGTTATTCACGTCTAAAATTTTAGTGTTATATTAACATTTTCCATATTCATTATTGTCAATAAAAGGAATATATATGTAATGAACAAATAAAAAACCACCCTCATCACGTTAGAATGCTTGAATGAGAAATATCAGGATAGTAAATTTTTGTTATTCCAAAAATGTCATTTTATATATATGGATTAATGCCAATTATCAATTACATACATACAAACATACGTACAACATACATATATACATCATGCATACATACATATATATACATCTGAAATTTTAGATTCGGATTCGGATACCGAAATCCACTATCCGAAAATTTCGGATATCCGAAAATGAACACCCCTAGGCAGATATAGATCATCTGATTGTTCATAATGCTTTCTTAAATTCTTTATATATATAAGAGAGGTTTTGTTATCGATCCTTGCTATATATATAAGTTTTGTGAATTTAAACAAAAAAATTATACCAATCTTTTAGTTTTTTAATCATCTTTCAAACAAGACCACTCTTCCCATATTTTTCTAAATTTTTTTTGAAAATGCAAATTTTGTTTGCATTTTGGGTTTGAATATGTAATATTGTATTTTGGTTTGCATTTTGCATTTTTATAAATTTTGCATCCAGATGACCTGCTTGTTTATATTTTGCATTTTTCGATTTTTCGCATTTTAAATTTAAAATGAAACTCAGCTCAAAATGCGACATTTGCATTTTCAAAAAAAAAGTTTTAGAAATATATCAAGCCCGATCTTGTTTGAAAGAGGACGAGAAACTAAATCTAATGATATATATATTTTTTAAATTCTTAGAAACGACCGAGTTATGATCATTTAAAATATGTGGGGGTTTTTTATTTAAATTTTGGTTGTGGCTGGAAATGCCGTGAGTTTCTATTTTTTTTTAAATTTTTTTTTCCTTTTATGCCTTAAACAAGGTGTCACGTGTTATCACCAGAAGGGTTATTTAGGTTTCATGTTTAAGAGATGTTCTTTATATAACATTACCATATATATATATATATATATATATATATATATATATATATATATATATATATATATATAGATATAGGGTAAGGATACATATAGAACCTCTCTTAAACATAGAACCTAAAGAACCACTCCTGGTAGTGACATGTGGCAATATGATTGAGGGGTAAAATTGGAAGATAGATTTAAAAAGCTCTACACGCGCCTCCTTCTCAAAAACTCCAGTTATCACAAATTTTGAAAAAAAAAACCTCCCTCAATCTTTAAATGATTACAACTCATTCGTTTTTTAGAGTTTAAGCAAGAAAATTATATCATTAGATTCAGTTTTCCGTCCTCTTTCTAACTAGACCAGGCTTGATATATTTCTGAAACTTTTTTTTTTTTTAAAATGCAAATTTTGCATTTTGAACTGGGTTTCATTCTAACATGCAAAATGCAAAATAACGGAAAATGCAAAACAACAAACAACAATCTGAAATGCAAAGCAACAATATTTTCACATAACTGGAAATGCAAAAACTAATATCCATCACTGAAAATGCAAACAATAACAAACTAGAAAATACACTTGCAAACAAACAACAATCTGAAAATGCAAAAGCGACTATATTTCACATCGGAAATGCAAAAAAGCAACAACATCTTAACATGACATGCTTTTCCAAGTTGAATACTGAAAATGCAAACAAATCTAGACTTATCCATTGTAAAAGAGATAATGAAGGAACATAGGGTATAACCCACTAATATAAAAAATTTACTAACAAATTTTACTAGTCTAGTTAGCATACTAACATGATATTCAAAACCCAACATGATACATAAATGCAAATTGTAGTTTGCATTTCACAATATTTTCACATAACATTTTCATATCATAAATACAAATTAAGCAATACTATCTTCACATCATATGCAAATGCAAATTCTGAAAATGCAAAAGCAACAAACAACAATCTAAAAATGCAAAGCAACAACTTTTATCTAGCATGTCACAATCTGATTTAATGCAAAATACAACCCAAAATGCAAATTATATATTCAAACCCAAAATATAAATTCCATTCACAGCACTTTTCAGTATCATAAGAAACAGTTGAACACCATAATCTAAATGCACTTTTCAATGAAATGAAACCCAAATAAAATGCAAACAAACTACAGTTTGAAAATACAAAGCAACTTAAGTACAATCTGAAATGAAACCTAGATAAAATGCAAACAAACTACAATCTGAAAATGCAAAAACCAATATCCATCAAGAACTAACTGGAAAAATACATCTGGAAACACACAAAATTTTAAATTGGCATTCTCACATAAAAAATGAAACAAACAAACAATCTGAAAATGCAAAGCAACAATATTTTTTCTTCCTCTTTAATTTAAGACAAACTTTTTCAGCTTTGACATATGTCAAAAACTTGTATTTTTTCAAAATACAAAGATGAAAATGCAAAGAACGAAAATAGAGGTGGTTCATGAAACCCAGATGAGAAAACACATGGAAAATACTAAATCTCAAAGAAAATGATAAAGATTCTGAATCTCTTTGCATATTAGTATAAACTATACATTTTTATACAAGAATGGTATAAATTATACATTTTTATGCACGGATTATGACACCATAACTACATTTTAACATAAAAATCCAAATGTTTTACCACAACCAAACACAAAGTGTTGTAATTCCAAACATATATGCATTTTCAGTCTTAACCGTATACTACATTATGACTATCCATTGTAAAATTGAAAATGCTAAATCCTATATGAAGGTGCAAATTCAGACCAAATCAAAGTGTTGTAATTCCAACTTATCTTCATTTTCATAATTAAAAAATAAAAATGCTAAATCTCAAAGAAAATGATAAAGATTCTGAATGTCTTTGCATAATGGTATATACTGTACATTTTTACATAAATTTGGTATAAATTATACATTTTTATACAAGGATTATGAAACCATGACTACATTTTAACACAAAAATCCAAATGCTTTACCAAAACCAAAACAAAGTGTTGTGATTCCAAACATATCTGCATTTTCATTCTTAACAGCATACTACATTATGACTATCCATTGTAAAATCTGAAAAAGCTAAATTCTAGACGAAGATGAAGATTCAGACCAAAACAAAGTGTTGTAATTTCAACATCTCTGCATTTTCATAATTAAAAACTGAAAATGCTAAATCTCAAATAAAACGATAAAGATTCTAAATCTTTCTGCATATTAGTATAAATTATACATTTTTATACAAAGTTTCATACTGAAAATGCAAAAAAACAGCATCAAAACCAGAAATCAAAACCCAGTATGACGAAAATGCAGAAACCACAATCGAGATGAAGAACTCACAATACCAAATGCAAACCAGAAATCATATGCATTTCAACATTACATACTGAAAATGCAAAAAACAACATCAAAACCCAGATATTAAAACCCTTTCTCTGATTCAAGCAACAACATCTTCACATCTATGATTGAAGAACCAATTTAAGACCACTACAATAATCATGTTGTGTAATTCTAAGAAAATGGTATCTGTTGTGAACATGAATGTATGATTTGGAAACAAAATTCATCATTTGCATTTATATATCAGAAGGAACATAGACCAACAAAGTTTAAAGCAACTAAAATGCATATCATCTGCATGTTCATTTTCACCATAAAAATGTATAAATTGCATTTTAATACATTTTCGTACAAACATATAAACATTATATGTATCCATCTACATTTTAAGGACAAAATTATATGCATTTTCATTATAAAAATTCAATATGCAGAATCTCATCTACTTCTTGTTCACAATCGAGATGAAGAAATCAAAATGCAATCTAGATGAAGAAGAAAACTAAAACACAATCTAGATGAAAAAGAAACCAAAATACACACTTACCCACTTATCTTCAACTTCCGGATGAAGTTCTTGACAAGAAAAAACACCCAAACGATGGGAGGGCTTCAAACGAACTGGGTAAAAAACCATAATGGGGATCTGGGTCTTCATCAACTATGTCGATTTCAACATTCATCCGCAGGAGATGAGTCTTCACAAGAGGAGAAATCAAACAATGGGGAGGGCTTCAGGACGTTTGTTGATTAATGGAGTTTTGTTTGTAGCAGGAGAGAGAGAGATGCAGGAGAGAGAGATGATTAATCAACATTCATCTGGAGTTTTCTTTGTAGCAGGAGAGAGAAATGAGAGATACGATATTTGTGTTGGAAGAGAGGAGTGAGACTTTTTTATAGTTCCAAATATGCCCTTATATGTTAATATGATTGGCTTGTTTCCTTTTTTAATAATAGAAAATTAAAGATTGATCTCAGCCCTTTATTTAGATTATCTAACGGTTCAGATTAGTTCTTTAGGTTCTATGGTTAAGAGGTGGTTCTATGTTGATCCATTCTCTCTCTCTCTCTCTCTCTCTCTCTCTCTATATATATATATATATATATATATATATATATATATAGGCAAAAGTTCAAACGAGTTTTTAGTACGAGAACTTCGAGAACTAATCTTAGCCGTCCAATTCCCCCTTCTTTAATGTCATTGCCCACCCATGAATTCCTCACATACACCCTGCCACACTTGATCCCCTCCATGCTCTCCATCCATAAACTTCTCATATTCAAGGAACGGTTGAGATTGGTTCTAGTACGAAAAACAGTTCTCGTTTGAACCATCCCCTATATATATATATATATATATATATATATATATATATATATATATATATATATAGTAAGGCTAATATAAGATGTGTGTATTATTAGTAAGATGCGTACGAGTTGTTCTGAACCGTCAGATCACACCCATTCCGTACGAGTCAGCAGTAGATTGAAGATTTTGACTATACAAAAAGGCGGAAAAGGGTAACGAATTCACCAAAATTATCCTTTATTATCACATTAAACGGTGCGCGATAATTAAGTGAATTAGTTTTAAAAAAAATCAAAATAATTAAGAAAGAGAATATTCACCTGAAAAAAGAAAATCACCCTTTTTTAAAAATTATACAGCTAAAGCGGTAAACAGAACCTGTTTACTAATTTGTTCATCTTTTCTAAGAAGCTTTGAGTACTGAAACGATGAAAGGAAAAGAAGAAAAGCAACGATCACAAGACACCAGGTAATCTATTGTATTATAACATAATTTAAAAAAAAGCTTAATGAAGGTCATCCAAACAGTCATAAGCATACCAAAAGACGTGTAACTTCATCGGAAAAAAACCCTAGAAAGTTTAAAGGTTTTCATATCTCAAAAACCCTAATTCATCATCATCAAAAACCCTAATCTTCCATCCTCATCAAAAAACACACAAAAAGTAAGATAGATTACATAGAATCGGAGAAGGTTTTGTTGTTTTTCAGCATAAGATGAAACCGATTCTTCACATTTTTGATTGCTTGTTCAATGACGTTTTGACGGGTTCTTTGTCTGTTAGATAGGTGAACGCCCAGTCTTTTGTTGTTGTCTGAGGAGCTTGTGGTAAGTCGTCGATCATCTTCCGTATGACCTCACCGTCATCTGTGATCTCCCGTATCATCATTTCCAGTGCTTGGGTTCTGTCTTCCAAACGCCCTATTTCTAGTGTAGCATGATTCTTCATGTCGTTGGCGTATGAATCATTACTTACTTCAGGATATTTGAACTTGAATATGGTTTTAACGATGCAGTTGATCGATATTTGGACTCCATTATTGATAAAAGAAAGTAATCTTGATGAATGTTATACGAAGTTCTTATTCATCAAGTTAAAGGAAAAATGATGAAAATGGTGAGGGTTATGGCCTATGGGGAGTGTAAAAGCCGGTGTCATTATTGTGTATTGGAAAGGGAAAAATAGGTAATGATTGTTAGTATCAAATCTTTTATTTAGGTGTAATAATTAGGGTGTTCATAATATTCAAATATATTTATGATAAAACTAATTAAATATGTTTAAATAATTAAATATGTTTAAAATTGTTTAAAAAAAAATATGTGGAGACAAAGAATATGTAGTGAAAGTTAAAATGGAAACGTAAAATTAAAAAATAATATGAAATTAAACCTAAAATATATAATGTATTGTGTTTATGTTAATAGACAGGAAAGTTAATATATACAGATATAATAGTATCTTAAATATAATAAAATTTTGACAAACAAATTATATATGTGCCGTTAACAAAAAAAAGACAAACAAGTGTCATATGTGATGAAAATAAAAATTACGTAAATAATGTGAAAATAACATGATTTGTCAAGGTAATGGGGATCTGTAAAAAATTGCACATCAATATTTTCCGTAAAAATAACGTAAACAAATATTAAAATATATCTAATAATATTTGGTAGATTTGATGAATATTTAACTTTTACACCAAAATTAATTACAATGTAAAAGAAAATAATTAAAATCATTTATAAACAGATGAATTTATATTTCGTATGCCATATACATTAATTAAATATATAAAATGTGGGACTTCCAACATATCATTATATAAAGTTAAAAAAATGTCAGAAGAAAAGACGTGGCTTTGCAAAACGTGCTAGGGATCTTGAAAATATAAAAAGGCTAAAAAATAATAATATTAAAACATTTAATGTGTATTATGTGGATATACCGAAATGATGTTTGGGCGGCGATGAATATCTCAGCTATTAAGACTGCCCGCATCGGATCGCGAGGGGGCTTCGTGAGGGAGCTTCACGAGGGGGAACACCATCGCCGGAGTGAGTGAGCGGCCGCTCACGCTCACACCCGTGAGTCTCGTCGCGCATGTGAGAGAGGAGAGGGAGAGAGCCGTTGGGGGGAGAGAGCCGTTGGGTTTAATTTTTTTTTAATCCATTTATCTTCTATAAATATACATTATATTCAACCATTTTTTTCACACAAAATTTTACTAATCTCATATATTCTCTACATTCATATTTTCTCTCATAAAAAATATACATTCATCTTTTCAAATTTTCAAAAATATATTTCACAAATGGAAAAGGGCAAACAATCGTTCAAAACCCCACGACGGGTTTCAAATACGGAAAAAGGCACGAGCTCGCAACCGACCCCACCGGAAAACATGTTGGGGATGTCATCTCCACCACCGAACTACATCCAAAATATACAACAATTTCCGATGTATTCACCTACTCCGATTCCCGGTGGTTTTCATAGTGAAATTTACCGGCCACAACCCCAGATGTTCAATCAATTCCAAATGGGTTGAACATTGATCTTAACTTTGAAGACATCGACGAGGATGACGATGATGTTCAAGTTCACGAGCCGATACGTCCACCGGGGCGGGACAAATCTAAACGTGCTAGTAAAGAAAAAAACACGGGAAGAGGCTCGGGCTCGGGTATCATGGACGTGATGGCGGAATTCAAGGGTTACGTTGACAAGTTCGCATCCGGGAACGAAGAAGTGATTAAAACCGAGCAACAAAAAATAAACGCAATGAATAACGTAGCCGAGTCGATAAAAAAGAAAAATCGTCTAATGAAAGAAAGACAAGAAAGCAAAGATTTCGATTTTGTCTATGGCCGGCACGATCATCTCACGAAGGAAGCGTTGGATGCGGTGAATAAACGAAAGGAAATTATCAAAAAAAAAAATACGAGTGGTAGATTTTTCTTTTTTTAAAAATTACGTACTTTTTATTTTTATTTTTTTAAGTTATGTACTTTTTAATTTTTAATATTTGAATTTATATTATGTTTTAATTATATTGTTTTAAAAATTAAATAATGTTTAAAAAAAAGAAAAAGAAAAGAAAAAGAAAAAGAAAAATGATGTGAAGGGTGTGATGGATGTAGGGGTTTGTGTGATGTGATGAGAAAATGATGGAAAACTGATGTGGCTGTGTGAGGGGTGTGATGGATGTGGATAGTCTAATGCATATTCTTGATTACGGTTACCATATAATACGAAAATCTTGTTAATGCAAATTAGAATACACGTGATTAGTCAAATAGCTTATTAAGAGGCCAAATTACAAATTTACATAATTGCCCCATCATTAGACTATCCACGTGTCAAGACATGGTTGCATCTTACACATCTTATAATTAAACACATCTTACCTGATCCTACACACATATATATATATATATATATATATAGAGAGAGAGAGAGAGAGTGAGAGACAAGAGTTCATACAAAAAACGAAAAGTACGAGAAGAGATTCTGACAATTAGATCTGTTGATCAATGATTTTAAAAAGTTGTGACATATTTGTAAATACTTAAAAATTTATTAGTATTAATTAATAACTTAAAAGGGTATACTAGTAAAAATACACTTCTCTCTCTTCACTATCTCTCTCCTCACTCTCTCTCCTATCCTTTCTACCGTATATATCATATCCTCACATTCATTTTCCCAAAACCTAAAAACAAAACCCTAAGGTTTGCTCTTTGCTGCAGCGCCGTCGCTGCCCCCACGGCGCCATCGCCGCCCCCACGAAGCCATTGCCGACGACACCAATCTCCGGTTCTCTACCCCGTCGACCACCCCAAACGCTGCGATCTCCGATATGCTCTTCAAGAACCGTTTCCAGCACCATTCGTAGTTCCTATCTGTCACCACAAGCACCATCGCCGTTCATCAGGCTTGTCGGTGAGTGATACGAAATCTGCGTGGGTTTATGGCCGTTCACCGCTGCATATGGTGACTTTTTTGTTCCGATCCGTAGCCACAAACACCATCGCCATTCACCGCTGCGTATGGTATTTTTTTTGTTCCGATTGGTGTTGAAGTCCACCGTTTTTTGGGTCTCCTTGTCGTCAGCCGCCGCCGCCTGTAGACCTCCAACCGTCGGAACATCACAGGCCACCACCGCTACCCTTTTACCTCTACCGTCACCGCCGCCGTCCCCTTCACTTCCACTGTCTGGGTACACCATCCGGTGTCTTATTAGTCCGATATGGGTTTCTTTAATTTTTTATTTAAATTATCTTTTTCTTTTTCTGTTCATCAGGGTTGAACATCTGTTTCTTCAAAGTTCTAAACTTTGTTTTTCAGTTCATCAGAATTGAACATTTGTTACTTTAATAAACTTTGTTGTTGATAGAGTATTTTACTTCAATGTTATAAACTTTGTTGTTGATAGAGTATTTTGGTTGCTTGAATGCATTCATTAGTGTATTTTTTTTTTATGATTTTTGGCTTTGTCTTGATTTTATTTGGTTTAGTTTGTTTGTCTGGATTTTTAATTATAAAATGATTTCATTTTAATGTTGAATTACAGATTATTTATAAGATTTTATTATTGGGTTTTTGTTCAACTATCAACAAACCATCACTTGGTATGTATAATATTGAAATGTTATAATAGTTAATAATTATATTTGGTTCAATATTAAATTTAAAAATTGTTTTTATTTTTGTGTGGGTTGTTGAATATTAAATTTAATGATGTTTAATGATTAATAGTTATTTTTGTTTTTGTATAAATTATTCAATTGTATTTTAGTCACTAATAAAAGAAATAATGTATTATCTATGTATCTATTAACAAACATGCATTACTAAATAAGAAGTAAAAAATTCAATAACAAAAAAAATTGTAAATAGTAGGTTGTATTCGGTAATGAACACAGTGTAGATAATGAAAAATTTATACATACTACCGTGTGTTCAGTATTGAATGACTTATTAATAATAAAATAAAAGTAAATTTCATAATTCTGAAAAATAGTTAATAGAGAGAAAAAAATAAATAAATGAATGATAAATAAGTAATTAAAGAAGAGAGAAAAAATTTTGTTTACTAATATACTCTTTTAAATTAAATAAAAATAATAATTATGATTAATTTAAACCATAAGATCTAAAACAAATCAATGACTGAAATTGCTTCTTACACTTTTCACATCTAATAAGTTTTTCGCATGAATCATTCCCTATATATATATATATCTTTTTTCTTTCTTATCTAATAAACAAATAAATAAAGCTACACGTGGCATCTTTCAAGAATACAATTTGCTTGATTTCCCGCTCAATAGTTATGCTTAATATACTGCCACGTGGAGTACCCTTTGTTTTTATTTTTTTACCGCTTCTGTACTAAGCCCTATTAACATCTAACCCTAATTACATCTAAATGGTGAAAATAGGATACAATTAATTTTGAAGCTTTGGTTTCTCGCACCCTTTTATCCATGTTTCGATTTCTAATCCGAAGGTTGAAGATGGAACAATAGCTCACAACTATGAGCTTATGTGCACAAATTAAGAAGTATCCCTCGAAGAGAAAAGAATATTGATAAGATTCAAACTTCACACCTTGTGATCTAACGGTTCAGATTAGTTCTTTAGGTTCTATGGTTAAGAGGTGGTTCTATGTTGATCCATTCTCTCTCTCTCTCTCTCTCTCTCTCTCTCTATATATATATATATATATATATATATATATATATATATAGGCAAAAGTTCAAACGAGTTTTTAGTACGAGAACTTCGAGAACTAATCTTAGCCGTCCAATTCCCCCTTCTTTAATGTCATTGCCCACCCATGAATTCCTCACATACACCCTGCCACACTTGATCCCCTCCATGCTCTCCATCCATAAACTTCTCATATTCAAGGAACGGTTGAGATTGGTTCTAGTACGAAAAACAGTTCTCGTTTGAACCATCCCCTATATATATATATATATATATATATATATATATATATATATATATATATATATATAGTAAGGCTAATATAAGATGTGTGTATTATTAGTAAGATGCGTACGAGTTGTTCTGAACCGTCAGATCACACCCATTCCGTACGAGTCAGCAGTAGATTGAAGATTTTGACTATACAAAAAGGCGGAAAAGGGTAACGAATTCACCAAAATTATCCTTTATTATCACATTAAACGGTGCGCGATAATTAAGTGAATTAGTTTTAAAAAAAATCAAAATAATTAAGAAAGAGAATATTCACCTGAAAAAAGAAAATCACCCTTTTTTAAAAATTATACAGCTAAAGCGGTAAACAGAACCTGTTTACTAATTTGTTCATCTTTTCTAAGAAGCTTTGAGTACTGAAACGATGAAAGGAAAAGAAGAAAAGCAACGATCACAAGACACCAGGTAATCTATTGTATTATAACATAATTTAAAAAAAAGCTTAATGAAGGTCATCCAAACAGTCATAAGCATACCAAAAGACGTGTAACTTCATCGGAAAAAAACCCTAGAAAGTTTAAAGGTTTTCATATCTCAAAAACCCTAATTCATCATCATCAAAAACCCTAATCTTCCATCCTCATCAAAAAACACACAAAAAGTAAGATAGATTACATAGAATCGGAGAAGGTTTTGTTGTTTTTCAGCATAAGATGAAACCGATTCTTCACATTTTTGATTGCTTGTTCAATGACGTTTTGACGGGTTCTTTGTCTGTTAGATAGGTGAACGCCCAGTCTTTTGTTGTTGTCTGAGGAGCTTGTGGTAAGTCGTCGATCATCTTCCGTATGACCTCACCGTCATCTGTGATCTCCCGTATCATCATTTCCAGTGCTTGGGTTCTGTCTTCCAAACGCCCTATTTCTAGTGTAGCATGATTCTTCATGTCGTTGGCGTATGAATCATTACTTACTTCAGGAGATTTGAACTTGAATATGGTTTTAACGATGCAGTTGATCGATATTTGGACTCCATTATTGATAAAAGAAAGCAATCTTGATGAATGTTATACGAAGTTCTTATTCATCAAGTTAAAGGAAAAATGATGAAAATGGTGAGGGTTATGGCCTATAGGGAGTGTAAAAGCCGGTGTCATTATTGTGTATTTGAAAGGGAAAAATAGGTAATGATTGTTAGTATCAAATCTTTTATTTAGGTGTAATAATTAGGGTGTTCATAATATTCAAATATATTTATGATAAAACTAATTAAATATGTTTAAATAATTAAATATGTTTAAAAAAAATATGTGGAGACAAAGAATATGTAGTGAAAGTTAAAATGGAAACGTAAAATTAAAAAATAATATGAAATTAAAAATATATAATGTATTGTGTTTATGTTAATAGACAGGAAAGTTAATATATACAGATATAATAGTATCTTAAAAATAATAAAATTTTGACAAACAAATGATATATGTGCCGTTAACAAAAAAAAGACAAGCAAGTGTCATATGTGATGAAAATAAAAATTACGTAAATAATGTGATTTGTCAAGGTAATGGGATCTGTAAAAAATTGCACATCAATATTTTCCGTAAAAATAATGTAAACAAATATTAAAATATATCTAATAATATTTGGTAGATTTGATGAATATTTAACTTTTACACCAAAATTAATTACAATGTAAAAGAAAATAATTAAAATCATTTATAAACAGATGAATTTATATTTCGTATGCCATATACATTAATTAAATATATAAAATGTGGGACTTCCAACATATCATTATATAAAGTTAAAAAAATGACAGAAGAAAAGACGTGGCTTTGCAAAACGTGCTAGGGATCTTGAAAATAAAAAAAGGCTAAAAAATAATAATATTAAAACATTTAATGTGTATTATGTGGATATACCGAAATGATGTTTGGGCGGCGATGAATATCTCAGCTATTAAGACTGCCCGCATCGGATCGCGAGGGGACTTCGTGAGGGAGCTTCACAAGGGGGAACACCATCGCCGGGGTGAGTGAGCGGCCGCTCACGCTCACACCCGTGAGTCTCGTCGCGCATGTGAGAGAGGAGAGGGAGAGAGCCGTTGGGGGGAGAGAGCCATTGGGTTTAATTTTTTTTAATCAATTTATCTCCTATAAATACACATTATATTCAACCATTTTTTTCACACAAAATTTTACTCATCTCATATATTCTCTACATTCATCTTTTCTCTCATAAAAAATATACATTCATCTTTTCAAATTTTCAAAAATATATTTCACAAATGGACAAGGGCAAACAATCGTTCAAAACCCCACGACGGGTTTCAAAGACGGGAAAAGGCACGAGCTCGCAACCGACCCCACCGGAAAACATGTTGGGGATGTCATCTCCACCAACGAATTACATCCAAAATATACAACAATTTTCGATGTATTCACCTACTCCGATTTCCGGTGGTTTTCATAGTGGAATTTACCGGTCACAACCCCAGATGTTCAATCAATTCCAAATGGGTTGAACATTGATCTTAACTTTGAAGACATCGACGAGGATGACGATGATGTTCAAGTTCACGAGCCGATACGTCCACCGGGGCGGGACAAATCTAAACGTGCTAGCAAAGAAAAAAACACGGGAAGAAGCTCAGGCTCGGGTATCATGGACGTGATGGCGGAATTCAAGGGTTACGTTGACAAGTTCGCATCCGGGAACGAAGAAGTGATTAAAACCGAGCAACAAAAAATAAACGCAATGAATAACGTAGCCGAGTCGATAAAAGAGAAAAACCGTCTAATGAAAGAAAGACAAGAAAGCAAAGATTTCGATTTTGTCTATGGCCGGCACGATCATCTTACGGGGGAAGCGTTGGATGCGGTGAACAAACGAAAGGAAATTATCAAAAAAAAAATACGGGTGGTAGATTTTTCTTTTTTTTAAAATTATGTACTTTTTATTTTTATTTTTTAAGTTATGTACTTTTTAATTTTTAATATTTGAATTTATATTATATTTTAATTATATTGTTTTAAAAATTAATTAATGTTTAAAAAAAGAAAAAGAAAAAGGATGTGAAGGGTGTGATGGATGCAGGGTTTTGTGTGATGTGATGAGAAAATGGTGGAAAGCTGATGTGGCGCTGATGTGGCTGTGTGAGGGGTGTGATGGATGTGGATAGTCTAATGCATATTCTTGATTACGGTTACAATATAATACGAAAATCTTGTTAATGCAAATTAGAATACACGTGATTAGTCAAATAGCTTATTAAGAGGCCAAATTAAAAATTTACATAATTGCCCCATCATTAGACTATCCACGTGTCAAGACATGGTTGCATCTTACACATCTTATAATTAAACACATCTTACTTGATCCTAAACCTATATATATATATATATATATATATATATATATATATATATATATATATATATATATATATATATATTGGATCAATAAAGAACCATGTGTTAAACAAAGAACCTAAAGAACCAATCTGGACCTTTAGATCATGAATATTAATGGATGAGATTGAATGATGGCAAAACTGTAATTATTATGTATTAATTTAGGAAGAATAGGGCAAAAATGTAATTATCCCCCCCTCCCAACACCCACGATTTTAAAAAAAAAAAAATCCCCAAAAACTTTAAATTGCCATAACTTTTTAAGTTTTGTGAATTTAATCAAAACAATTATATCATTCTTTTAGTTTTTTAATCCTATTTCAAACAAGATTACTCTTCCTATACTTTTCTAAAAAAATTTGAAAATGATTTTTTTTTTTGCATTTTGGCGCTGTACGGGAAAAACACTTTTTTTTTGCATTTTGGCAGCTCGTCAATAATGAGTTGAATGTCGTCGTTAATGAGTTGAATGTCGTCGCTAATAAGCTGAATATCGCTAATTACCCAGCTCAAAATGCAAATTACGGATTTTGCATATTGCATTTAGGCTTGAATGAACCCAACTCAAAATGCAAACTACGAATTTTGCATTTAGGCTTGAATTACCCAGCTTAAAATGCAAACTACGGATTTTGCATTTAGGCTTGAATTACCCAGCTCAAATTGCAAACTACGGATTTTGCATTTTGGGCTTGAATGAATCCAGCTCAAAATGCAAACTACGGATTTTGCATTTTGAGTTTGAATGAACCCAGCTCAAAATGCAAACTTTGCATTTCAAAAAAAAAAAAGTTTCAGAAATATATCAAGTTCGGTCTTGTTTGAAAGAGGACGAAAAACTGAAACTAATGGTATAATTTTTATGTTAAAATTGTTAAAAACGAACGAGTTATGATCATTTAAAGAAATTGGGGGTTTTTTTTTAGCTTGTTGGGGGGGGGGGGGGGGATTTGCTGAAGACGCCGATTTTTTTTTTTTTTTTTTAATTTTCTTTTTTGCCCCTAAACTATGTGCCACATGTAATCACCAGAGATGTTCTTTAGGTTCTTTGTTTAAGGAAGGTTCTTTGTTTAACTTTACCCTATATATATATATATATATATATATATATATATATATATATATAGAGAGAGAGAGAGAGAGAGAGAGAGAGAGAGAGAATAGTTCATATAAAAAACAAAAAATACGAGAAGAGATTCTGACAATTAGATCTGTTGATCAATGGTTTTAAATAGTTGTGACATATTTGTAAATACTTAAAAATTTATTAGTATTAATTAATAACTTAAAAGGGTATACTAGTAAAAATACACTTCTCTCTCTTCACTATCTCTCTCCTCACTCTCTCTCTCCTATCCTTTCTACCGTATATATCATATCCTCACATTCATTTTCCCAAAACCTAAAAACAAAACCCTAAGGTTTGCTCTTTGCTGCAGCGCCGTCGCTGCCCCCACGGCGCCATCGCCGCCCCCACGAAGCCATTGCCGACGACACCAATCTCCGGTTCTCTACCCCGTCGACCACCGCAAACGCTGCGATCTCCGATATGCTCTTCAAGAACCGTTTCCAGCACCATTCGTAGTTCCTATCTGTCACCACAAGCACCATCGCCGTTCATCAGGCTTGTCGGTGAGTGATACGAAATCTGCGTGGGTTTATGGCCGTACACCGCTGCATATGGTGACTTTTTTGTTCCGATCCGTATCCACAAACACCATCGCCATTCACCGCTGCGTATGGTATTTTTTTTGTTCCGATTGGTGTTGAAGACCACCGTTTTTTGGGTCTCCTTGTCGTCTGCCGCCGCCGCCGGTAGACCTCCAACCGTCGGAACATCACAGGCCACCACCGCTACCCTTTTACCTCTACCGTCACCGCCGCCGTCCCCTTCACTTCCACTGTCTGGGTACACCATCCGGTGTCTTATTAGTCCGATATGGGTTTCTTTAATTTTTTATTTAAATTATCTTTTTCTTTTTCTGTTCATCAGGGTTGAACATCTGTTTCTTCAAGGTTCTAAACTTTGTTTTTCAGTTCATCAGAATTGAACATTTGTTACTTTAATAAACTTTGTGGTTGATAGAGTATTTTACTTCAATGTTATAAACTTTGTTGTTGATAGAGTATTTTGGTTGCTTGAATGCATTCATTAGTGTATTTTTTTTATGATTTTTGGCTTTGTCTTGATTTTATTTGGTTTAGTTTGTTTGTCTGGATTTTTAATTATAAAATGATTTCATTTTAATGTTGAATTACAGATTATTTATAAGATTTTATTATTGGGTTTTTGTTCAACTATCAGCAAACCATCACTTGGTATGTATAATATTGAAATGTTATAATAGTTAATAATTATATTTGGTTCAATATTAAATTTAAAAATTGTTTTTATTTTTGTATGGGTTGTTTAATATTAAATTTAATGATGTTTAATGATTAATAGTTATTTTTGTTTTTGTATAAATTATTCAATTGTATTTTAGTCACTAATAAAAGAAATAATGTATTATCTATGTATCTATTAACAAACATGCATTACTAAATAAGAAGTAAAAAATTCAATAACAAAAAAAATTGTAAATAGTAGGTTGTATTCGGTAATGAACACAGTGTAGATAATGAAAAATTTATACATACTACCGTGTGTTCAGTATTGAATGACTTATTAATAATAAAATAAAAGTAAATTTCATAATTATGAAAAATAGTTAATAGAGAGAAAAAAATAAATAAATGAATGATAAATACGTAATTAAAGGAGAGAGAAAAAAATTTGTTTACTAATATACTCTGTTAAATTAAATAAAAATAGTAATTATGATTAATTTAAGGGTGAAATATGGTTTAATCATCAAAGTTTCCCTTATTTTTCGGTTTAACTATCAAAGTTTCTTTTTAAACAGTTTAACCATAAAAGTTTTATATAATTATTGTTTAATCCTCTAAGTTTTGTTTGGTTTGTGTTTTTACCCTTTTGTTTACCTGTAACTTGTTTAGTAGGTAAACTAACATTTTTTTAAAAAGTTTTTCTTTATTTAATTTCTTGTTATCTGAGTTCTTGAGATGTATCATGCGTTCTTGAGAAGAATCTTCCAACATAGTTGTATTCTTGAGATTATTATCATGAAATGAAGATGAACAAATTATGTGAATCAAACATTATTACATCTGAAAGATTAAACACAAATACACAAATCTGTGGAATGAAGAAACAGAAACAAAAAACCCTAAATTTCTGAAACAAGAACATGATGAAGAAGGAGATTTATGTTGAACAAATTTATGAAACCCCTTAAGCATTACCACAAACAGCTTCAATTCCCATTCGTTTATATCAAAATCTTCAAATCAAACACCCTAAGCATTACTTCTCATTACTCACAAATCAATCAATTTGTATACCACGCAGACATTTGAGAAACGAATTTTACAAATGAAAAAGAAGAAATTTTTGCCTTGTAAGTTTGCACTCTGAAGATTAGTCCCACCCATCAAAGCTCCGCGAAGATTTGCCCCTGTGAATACAAATGACGGTGGTATACGGTGGAGGCGGCGGAGATCGATGTTCGTAGAGAGAGAGAGGGAGATCTGGAGGCGTTGGTGGTGGCGGGTGGTAGATCTGAGGCGGTGGTGGCAGATCTGAGGTGGCGGCAGATCTGAGGTATACGGTGGAGGCGGCGGAGGTGGCGGGTGGTGGTGACGGATTTGGTGGCTGCGAAGGATTTGGTCGGAGATCTGAGGCGGTGGTGGCAGATCTGAGGCAGTGGTGGCAGATCTGATGGCGGTGGTGTTTATGGTGGTGGTGGTAGCAATTTGTCACGTGGCATTCCTGGTGATGGCGGTGGCAGATTTCACCGTCCTCTGTTCTTCATACGCTTCATCCCATCTTCATACGATTCTTCATTTGTTTATGGTGGTGGTGGTGGTGGCAAACCTGGGTTCACCATCGGAGAGACTATCAAGATGAAGGTGAAAGTGAAGGGGGATGTTTGGGAGGGTTAAAGAGTATACATTTAGGATGTTTGGTTAATTTAATCTGTAAAAATAGGAAAGGGGGTGTTTGGTTACTTTTAACCTGTAATAGTAGGTGTCAATGGCTAAATTAACACGTAAACAAAACTTTATGGTTAAAACATTAAAAAAAAAACTTTGATGGTTAAACCGAAAATTAAAGGAAACTTTGATGACAAAACCGTATTTCACCCTTAATTTAAAGCATAAGATCTAAAACAAATCAATGACTGAAATTGCTTCTTGCACTTTTCACATATAAGAAGTTTTTCACATGAATCATTCCCTATATATATATATATATATATATATATATTTTCTTTCTTATCTAATAAATAAGTAAATAAAGCTACACGTGGCATCTTTCAAGAATACAATTTGCTTGATTTCCCGCTCAATAGTTATGCTTAATATACTGCCACGTGGAGTACCCTTTGTTTTTATTTTTTTACAGCTTATGTACTAAGCCCTATTAACATCTAACCCTAATTACATCTAAATGGTGAAAATAGGATACAATTAATTTTGAAGCTTTGGTTTCTCACACCCTTTTATCCATGTTTCGATTTCTAATCCGAAGGTTGAAGATGGAACAATAGCTCACAACTATGAGCTTATGTGCACAAATTAAGAAGTATCCCTCGAAGAGAAAAAAATATTGATAAGATTCAAACTTCACACCTTGTGATCTATTGCTGCTGAAGATGGATATCAAATGTTGATTGTTGTTGATAAATACCTACTGCAGATTGTTGTTGACTTGCTGCCGTTCGTTTGAATTCATCTCAAGTAATCTCTACAGTAAAGTTATTTTTGTTTTAATATTCTACAAGATCATGTTTTAACATTTGCTGTCTTTAATTTTTGGGAAACTCCCCTGTTTCTTTTGTCGATTTTCTTTATGTTTAATCTGTTGCTAAGTTCTTCAACATGCCTTTGTCTTGATAGTGGATAAGGTGGCTGAAACTCATGATTAAAGATGTCATAATTTAAGATTCATTAATTTCGTACACCGGGTGTTTGATGATATGTCAAAGAAGGAAAAAAAGGCCGAATGGTGTTAATCAACTCATCAGCACTCCTAACCTTAACTTGATCTAATTTGCTACTTGGAACGCCTGACAAAGAGGTTCAGTAATAAGAAAAGAGACTAACAAGTATGATAGAGATGATAGTTGATTCAAGCCGCGAAACAACACGGAAGGTTGTACATTCTCTAAATTGTGAATTTGTTCAAGCTGCAAATCATGTTTTGTTTCTTTTACAATAGTTTCTCAGATTTAGATGTAATATTTGATAGTGTTATTTTTTAAACTTTATATACTTGTAGTGGTTTCACATCTATAACATATATGTTCAAGTTTCACGCTTTTCACTGGTTTGTGATAGTTGTACATGGCTGAAATCAAGGCAATCAGAAGAGTTAGATTTATAATTAGATGGTCGTACAACTCCACTTGCTTCCATCAACACTTCTAGCGATGATATATCATGTATGTTCATTGATCATATATTTATACATGGCTGAATCAAGTCTTGGATCATTTTCAAAATTGTTGTTATAGGAATAACTTTGAGGACATTATTGTTAACTTTTTTGAGGTACAGGAATGAACTTAATTTCAAAAATAAAAATAAAAATTTGAAGTGTTTGGTGGATTCTCCATTGTCGATGTTTCAATGGTTGAGAAGAAGGTGCAAAAAGAATAATGAAATCAAATAGTCAATGTGGCTAACTTTTCCAAAAGACATTGCAAAACATGGATATAATGGTTTGTATTCTGGGGTGGTTATAGTTTTGATGAACTAATTATAACCATTCTTTAACTTATAGAGGATAACTTAGTGGTTGTAAGCAATTAGTTTTATATAATATATTATTACTTTTCAATAAATAAAAAAATACATCCTTCCTTTTGATAGATTACATCTCTGTTTAATGGCAGGTCAAAGAAGACACTAATTTTTTTTATGATTTATGAACTTAGTAAGATGGAGCTGATTAGTTCATTGTTCTTCCTTACAATGTTTTTGTAATATATATGATTTATGCATATGCATTTTTTTGATTCAACCCGTGTAGTAATACACGGATCTCTAACCTAGTATATATATATATAAAATTAGTCTGGCATCTTCTTGTCTTTGTCATACCTTGGTCATGAACTTGAACAAAAGTGTAGGTTTTCTTAAAACTAAAGTGATGTATTGCTTGGTTTTTATGACTAGCTAAAGTGTCATTCTCCTGTATTATCTTCTTCTTTTAGAGAGAGATGGTTATAATGATCACATACCTTAAATTCGTTGGTGAACGGATACGCCTAGAGGGTTAAAATACAGAGACGAGATTTCTTGAGAGGGAGAACATTGCAACATCCTAAAATTCTCTTTTTATGCTCTTTAGATAATAATTTAAACCATTTACTTAATATATTTACATAACAATAGTAGAAAACGTTAACATTTTGATTTACAGAAGTTTAATCTCTTAAAAATAAAGTCATTAGAAGCATTAGATCTGGACCTTTGGATGTTTCTGGAGGGCCTGGACCTTTGGACGCATTGTATCAAGCCGTCATTATCTACATTGCTCTCAGGTGTTATCCTTAACTATTTACTTGCAATCTTGTGTCGTTCGCACAACAAATCCACTTTGAAGTCGACTTATTCGATCGGTCAATCTTCGGAATGTGTTAGTTTGTTGCTATTCAAGGTGAGGTACACGGATTCTTACTGATGTGTTTCATGTGTGTGTATAGATATGTACATATACTATGTATTATGTGGAATGAGTGTGCTTACTGAGCATTTTTACAATAAACTTGATGTTAAATTATATATATATATATATATATATATATATATATATATAGGAAAGGGTTCATGCGAAAAATGTCTTATATGCGAAAAGTGCGAGAATGAATCTCAGCCATTTATTTTATTTGATCTATTTGTTTATATTAATATTATTTTTTTAATTTAGAAGGGTTTAATTGTAAACAAAACTTTTATCTCTCCAATCTATTTATCTCTACTATGTTTCTCTCTCATAAATTTTTAATAGAAAAAATTTAGTAATAAATTATTTATTTTACGTAGTTCAACAGTGAACACATCCAAAATATTTATGAGTTTATCATCATTAGTGTATTCAATAAAGAACACATGCAAAAGTATACGAGATTAGAGATATATTTTATACTATTCAATATTGAACATACCAAAGATAGGTGAGGTTTTCAACCATTAGTATTTTAAGTCAACTATTCTCTGCTGTAGAAGTAGCATGTTGTTTTTATATATATAGGAAGAATCTTGCTATCTCAGGTTTGAGATAGCAAGAATCTTGATTTTCAGGTAGAGTAATGACGGTCTTGATTTTCAAAATGATCTCAGCGTTCGTAAAATGTTTATTAGATAGTGCCTGTTAAATGCAATTTTGAACGGATTAGGATATAAAGCTAACTAAAACACATTGGTTCTTACTTCTTAATTTTTGTCTGCTTCTACTCTCAGTTCTCGAATGTATATATAATATACATATAATATATGTATATATATAATATATATATATATATATATATATATATATATATACATATATTATATGTATATCATATATACATTCGAGAACTGAGAGTAGAAGCATACAAAAATTAAGAAGTAAGAACCAATGTGTTTTAGTTAGCTTTATTTCCTAATCCGTTCAAAATTACATTTAACAGGCACTATCTAATAAACATTTTACGAACGCTGAGATCATTTCTGAAAATCAAGACCGTCATTACTCTACCTGAAAATCAAGATTCTTGCTATCTCAAACCTGAGATAGCAAGATTCTTCATATATATATATATATATATATATATATATATATATATATATATATATATATATATATATATATATATATATATATATAGGGAAGGGTTCAAAAGAGAATTGTTTTTCGTACGAGAACTGCGAGAACCAATCTCGGCCGTTCCTTGGATATGAGAACTTCATGGATGGAGAGCGTGGAGGGGATCAAGTGTGGCAGGGTGCATTTTGAGGAATTCATGGGCGGGCAATGCCATTAAAGGAGGGGGAATTGGACGGCTCAGATTGGTTCTCGCAGTTCTCGTATGAAAAACAGTTCTCGTTTGAACTTTTGCCTATATATATATATATATATATATATATATATATATATATATATATATAACAACTTGCTACTTCTACAACCGACACGTATCCATGCTAATAGTTTCAAACTGTTGACCACATCATCTACTCTTGCTGTGTACGTATCGACCAAATCCATTTCCGTGTGTACCAAATCGAGTTACCCCTAAGACCACCAGCATCCATCACATGCTTCACATAGCCACATCAACGCCACATCAGCGCCACATCATTCACCCACCATTCCCTCATCTCATCACACAAACCCCGCATCCATCACATGCTTCACATAATAAAAAAGAAAAAAAAACATTCCCTCACATTTCTCTCTCACGCAAGCGACGGTAGTCACATATGTGACCGTGAGCCGTCCCTCACATGGATAGGCGATGGTCCTCACCGAATACGTGGCTCGTGAAACACCCTTACATGGCTGCATCTGTGATGGATGCGGTCAGTCTAAATAGTCTGAAAAGTGTTTCTGTTCCCTTTTCATTGTTCAGAGATTCACCATCATTTTTTGCTTTATTTGCACCTTATTCCTTCAATCTTAATCAAATTTCTCGAGGCAATGTGTTCCTAAGTTTTATACATCTCATCGACCTTCTTCACCTGTTTGCTCTCCTCCAAACAAATCAAAATTTGGTGCCCTACATCTCATCGACCTTCTTCACCGAGCTCAAAATGAAAAACCAAACCAAAAACCATTTCAAAACCGAAAACCGAAAAAACAGAACGGTTTTGGTTTTTGGTTTTTTAAAAACCGATATTTTCGGTTTGGTTTCGGTTTTACCCTAAAACCGAACCAAACCGAACGGAGCACACCCCTACTCGAATGTGACTCCAGGTACGTAAGTATAATGACTACAATCTATTCCTTCGTATTAATCTAATGAATTCTCTTACTTATAACTCTACACTTTTCCCCATTTGCAAACATGGTATTTAGGGGTTTTCCTCTTAAATCCGCTATCAAACTACTTGCCGAGGGTCTTAAGGAATGTTTCTTGATATTGGCTATAAAAATTTAATTCATTGTGTTTGTTGTTGAGGCTCGCATTGTTAGTATTTAGATTTGCGACTTTGGATTCAATCAACTTCTTTATCCATCTGATCAATTGGGTGAAGGCAGGGACATGTGTTGATTATGGTTATGATTTATTGATTCAAAAAATGCAAATCTTTGACTGCTATCTTCCCAAGTCATTGGTGTTCAAACTTTCCAGTTTAATTTTTTAATAGGTGTTTATGGTTTACCCTCAATGAGATTTGAGGTATGAAGTTCTGTTCTTGGTGATCAATCATTCAATTTTATCCGATATTTGGTATAGTAGAGATAAATGTGATGATCCTTGTTTATAAAGTTCATTTGGGTTTTGGTAATGGCCCTAAACCTACATGGTTTAGGACTTTTATATTTTTGGTATACTAGGCTACTATTGTTATACCTTTGTTATCATATTTATAAAATCATGCCTTAAAAGTCAAACAAAAAACGTCGTGAGCACAGCCTTGAACTCTTACTCTCTCTCTCTCTCTCTATATATATATATATATATATATATATATATATATATATATATATATATATATATATATATATATATATATCATATTGATTTGATGGATGCCCACATGTCTCCGCTATGCTTTGTTGTACCCTGTAAATTCCAACAGTGGTATCAAATTCTTCTTCTAGGCTCGGTGGGGAACAAGTTTATCATAATTATATATTGTTTATATATATGTGAGAAAACTGATATTGTGGTTAAGATCAAGTTTCTGATCTGTTACCTGATAAGTTTTTCAGTTTTACTGTTTTAATATATTTTATATATATGTGTGAAACTTTTGGTTTTGGTTTAGGATCAAGTTTTGATCTTTTTACCATTAAAAGTATCCAGTCTATTGTTTATATATATTTGTATATATTAACGGCGTGAAACTTGGTATTTGGCAAAAGTCAAAGTTTTGACTTTTAACCAATTAAAGTTTCCAGATTATCTGTTTTTAATGTTTATACATATATAATGTGTGAAACTTGGTATTTGGCCAAAAGTCAAAGTTTTTACATTTAGCCGATTAAAGTTTCCAGTTTACATGTCTTATATATATATATATATATATATATATATATATATATATGTATATATACATACATACATATATATATATATATAATATATATATATATACATACATATATATATATATATATATATATATATATATATATATATATATATATATATATATATATATATATATATATATATATATGTATGTATGTATATATATATATATATATATATGTATAAATTGTGTGAAACTTGTGGTTATTAAAAGTTCAAAGTTTTTGAATTTTTAAATTAAGTTTCCAGCTTTATTATTATATATTTAATAATATTGACGTTTAACCTATGTGGTATTTTTGTTTTTATCCAGTTTGAGATATATAACAAAGGGCCCAATATAGGCCCAGGTTGGATGTTTGGGATTAGCACAAGACCAGTTTGTGTTTTGGTGTTAAAGATTCATGTTTTGAATCATCCCGGAATTATATATATTTGTATTATGGTTGTAATGTGTGTGTTATTATTATTTAATTTTCGGTACGTGATTGGTTGTTTATTATTATTAAGCCAAACACCTAAAACCTAGTGGATTAACTTGTGGTTGTTTTATCTTTCTTGTTTGTGGTTGTTTTACATTTATTATTTATCCGGTGTGGGGAGGCCTGCATGCCAATTACAACCCCTATTCAATTTTGTAAAAGTACTAGTTTTTAGCGGGTCTGCGTGCCTTTGAATTAATATGTAATAGGGCATTAGTTTTATCAAAATTGTAATAGGTCAGTTTGATATTTGTAAATGCAATATTGGAGGCGATCAAAACAAGGAGCAAGACAAGGAGAGAGGATGTCATGGATATTGGAGCCAGTGAGAGCATCAAGACTGTCCATGCCATGCGTGTTGTTTGTGATCCACTTAGGGTTTATTAAGTACTAGTGATGCTACCCATCTAATCGCACACATTTCCTACTCCCGGTACCTTGGTGTGTTGTCGTGCCCAAACCGTGCACACCGGGGTTTAAACCGATGTGGGGAGGGGGTGAAATACTTTGTGATTCCCTAATGTGACAGACCAGAGTTCACCGCGTCTTAGATGGTGAGGTCTATTTTGGTGATTCTCTGATGTGACGGGCCCAAAGTGCACTTAGGAGTAAATATATACGAATTATGTTTCATTCGATGTCCCAAAGATATAGGAGTCGTGTTTTGGATTAAATATGATCGGTATGGTTTATACCCACCAGAAATAACACGGGGTCGGTGTTGTCGTGCCCAAACCGTGCGTCGGCACGTGTGAAATATGGATCTTACTCTAAAATAAATTTATTTAAAGGGTTATAAATTATTTTAGAGAAATTAATTACTAAAACGTTTGTTTCTTGCTTTTTACTGTAGATGTCGATTTTATCTGTTATACCGTTTTATTCACCTGAGGAGTTTCTTAGCCTCATCATGCAAAAGTGGAAGCTTTCAGGTCTAAACTTTATGGTTTGAAAGTTGCACTTTAGGAATATCCTAAGGGCATAGGGAAGGCTGTACACAGTTGACAAGCCTTCTCTAGCACGACCCGAGTATTCTACTCAGGATGAAGAGTATGATACATATTATAAGTATCTGTCTGATAAATCTGACATCGTGTCAATTCTGATACTCTCCACAGAATCTGCATTTTTTTAGATGAAGTCAAGAATAAGTCTGTTTTTGAGGTCGTACAAGACTTAGAGGAGCGCTTCAAGAACAGTGAGCGCTGTGGATGCTTTCTGCTCATGAAGGACATTCTTTCACAGGGGATGAAAGAGGGCCAGTCTTTAAGTGATCATCTCATTAACATGAGAAGGATGTTTGATTGCTTAATGATATTCTGGGATCATAAGTCAGTGAACATGAATTTGTGATGCTCTTGGTCGGATCTCTAACGGACCACTATCAGGCAAAGGTAGTAGACATGTTTGGAGAACCAGCTACAACAGTAGTTGGTATGCACGAGTTTCTAATGTGCATGGATGACCAGATGCACCCAGACTTCCCTGATGCAACAATAGTTGAATCAATGGAAGAAGATGATTGGATTGATGAGCTACTAGACGTTTGTTTCCCAGTTTGCGGTAGCAAGGATATTTGCGAGCATTCATTCGACATTGATCAGCTGGAAGTCAGTTCTACCGACGAGTCAGGTATCTTTATGATATATTGCTTAGTTACTTCTTTTGAATCATGGGTACTCGATACCGGATGTGGTCGTCACATTTGCAATCACTTGCAGGGATTCAAGAGGAGTAGGAAACTAAGGAAGGGGTACATGAACCTATGGGTAGGCGAAGGCTCCATCATTGGTGCTGAAGCTGTAGGAACTTATTGTCTCAGGCTACCTTCGAGATTAATCATAGAACTAGATGATTGTTACTATGTTCCTAGATTAATTAAAAATATAATCTCGTATGATTTATTAATAGACAGTGGTTTTACCTATTAGTCGGTAGGAAAAACAATTTTATGCTTTAAAGATGATATATTCTATTTTAAGGCAAGTTCACAAAATGGTCTATATACGATAAATCTACAAGATGACAAGGAAATCTATCATATAAGTAAAAGGTCAAAGGACACTTTGAACCAAACTTACCTTTGGCATTGTCGGCTCGGACATATAAATAAGAAACGCATAGAGCAACTTCATGAAGATGGAGTTCTAAGGTCATTTGATCTTGAATCAATTGACATATGCGAATCTTGTCTGGCAAGATGACTAAGAACCTTTCGACAGCTTGAATGAAAGGTCAAATGAACTACTAGGAATAATACACACAGATGTGTGTAGTCCTTTAAGTCAAGAAGCCAGAGGAGGATACCGGTACTTCATTACTTTACTGACGATTTCAGTAGGTACATTTATGTGTATCTGATGAGACATAAGTCTAAAAGTTTTGATTTTTTCAAACAGTTTTAGAATGAAGTACAAAACCAGCTTGACAAGAAGATAAAACTGCTTCGTTTTGACCGGGGTGGTGAATATCTGAGTCAAGAGTTTGACGATCATCTAAAAGAATGTGGAATTGTTTTACAACTCATACCTCCGTATACGCCACAGTGGAATGGTGTGTCAGAAAAGAGGAATAAACCCTTGCTTGACATGGTTCGTTCTATGATGAGTCGAACTAGTCTACCAATGTCGTTCTGGGGACATGCACTCGAAATGGATGCTTTTATGATGAACCGAGTTTCAAAGAAATATGTGGAGAAAAGAAAAACACCGTTCGAGTTATGGAAGGGGAAAAAGCCCAAGTTGTCTTTCATTAAGATTTGGGGTTATGAGGCATTTGTTAAACGACCATTCTCGGATAAATTGAAACTCAAATCAAACAAGCGTATCTTCATGGGTTTTCCTAAGGAAACCTTAGGGTACTATTTCTATAATCACGATGAGAACAAGTATTTGTTGCTCGGCCAGGGACCTTTCTAGAGGACAAGTTTCGGAATTCAGAAACTTCTAGAAAAGAAATAGATCTTCAAGAAATTGAAGAGGATGAAGGTATGCCTCCATGAAGGGTTTTGACCTAACCACCCAATAACACAGACTGGTCAATCCTGAGTTTGATTTTACTGGTTCAATCCTAAAGCGGACTGGATTGAACACAACCCTCTAAACCCCAAAAGGGTTAGGATCTTTAAAACTGATGATCAATATAGTTTCTTAACAACCAACAAACCACAGAAAAGAGTTACAAGAAAAATACCTCTTTGTGACCTCGGGTTTGCTAAAGTAGTTCACCACTACTGCACCTCCAAAGAACTGGCTGCTAGACCGCTCCTGGATTTACCTCAGCTTCAACACTCTAAAACCGAGTGTTCGTGTGTGTGCTTGCGTCGACCACCAAATCAGAAAAAACACCCTTGGTGTTTTGATTTTGCTTCGGTTTCGACGAGAGAGAGAAGAGCCGAGAGAGAGAGATCGAGATCGAGAGAGAGAGGAGAGAGTGTGGTGGCTAGGGTTATCCTTGTTAATCCTTTTCTTAGTTTTTTTATCATCCTTAAAGCTTAAAGGATATATATAGATTTTAAAAAGACCCAAGCCCATTTAATTAAAAGCCCACTGGTTTTAATTAAACTTTCATTCCTCCTACTTTGACCCCCTGGACTTCTACTAGTTAATTAACTATTAACTGGTCCATTAAATATTAAAACTTAATATTTAATTTCTCTTTAAATAATAAATAACTATTTATTATTTATTTTCTTTCTAATAATTAATCTAACTGATTAATTATTTATTTCTCTTTTCAATAATTAATTCTACTGATTAATTATTTACTTTTCTTTCTAATAATTAATCCAACCTGATTAATTATTTCCACACAGATTTATGGTAAAATCCAACTGTTCAAATTTGGGTGTGTAGCAGTGTGACCCTTTAGTCTCTTATAACATTGGATACAATGTGCCCATTAATTATCTCTGCACATAATCTAACAGACTCCCACTTGTGCAAGATAAGTAATAGTTACTGTACATTGTTGGCCTAAGGAGATCCCTAGCCAGACACTTAGGGTAACCAGATTATAAGAACTCTTATACCCCAAAGTAACTTGTGATAAAACTTCATAAGCAACCTGCTTAGGAGTAACCTGTTATAAACTAACTGTTTCTAAACTAAACTATCATAAACTCCCTGTTCATGAATGAGTACGTTATATATATATATGCTACTTATTCAAAACTGCGTAATACGTGTAGGTGTATGTGTTACTTTTGTTGTATGCTACTTAGAAACTACAACATTACAGTAGACATTAGTTATTTTATACAAAATAAAGTAAATAGGATGTACTTATTTGTGTTTTTTTAGTTTATTATGTAATTGGTTACTAACTTTTATAATAAATGTAAGCTGTACAATTGGTGATATTGTTGTGCTGATAAAATTGTCGTTTAGTATATATATATTTTTAATAACAACAGTTATTTCTTTGGTAATGAACCCTTCAAACCTGAAAATGAGACTCTTCATGATGATAGCTTCTAGCTTCTCGCCCTGTTACAGAGTTCTTTTAGAATAAAAAATAGTATTTAAATCTTTAAGATACAAAACATATGACATGCACACATGACATACTACATTACCCTAAAAAGAATATCCAAATTAGAACATGTTGTTCCATTCAGTGGTATCCATTAAAATCATATCTATGATATACCTATCTTAAGGTCTCATTAAGGCATGCTGACTTAAAAGGCTAGCAACACGTGCCTTCACGCTGTGTATCTAAGGCATCCATTAGATCGGGCGTATTCTTACAACAAAAATGGCACAACCCCTAATGATCAAGTAGTTTAAACATGTAATTGCTAATTGGTTACCAATTAGTCTAGTAGTAATGCTCTTTGTTGGTCAAGTGATCTTATTAGTTAAGATTTGATAAGACAAAGTTAAGTTTATAAGATATGTTCTAAATACAACTTAAACAGAATTATGAAGCTTGGTCAGACTGAGCACTTATAGTGTTTCAGCATAAGCTGAGTATAAGCTGAGCATCATAGTTGATCAACTTAGACTATATCTTAGTCAGTTTATCTATATATTTGATAAGCTGTGTGTTACCTAAGGTATAGGTTAAATATTCAACTTGATATATTTCAAGCTGAGTGACTCTGCCTTTAGGCTGAGTCAGCTCAACAGAGTTACTAAGTCAGTTCTAGCTAACTTTTATGACTTCTAAGGATGAGTTAGTCCTTATACATGTTAGTACATGTTTGATATCGAGTTAGTTCTCGATGAACTCAGCTTGATGAGTTTCAAGCTGAGTAACTCAGCATGACGAAAGAAGTCAGTTCAATAGAATTTAAATATGTTTTAAATTCTGTTATCCTATATCTACGGTGCGGATAAAAAGATTCCAGAATCAAGATTGAAGATTGAAGACTTAAAATTTAAGATTCAAGATTCAAGATATCCGGATTATCCGTTAGTTAGTTAACAAATTAGGATAAGTTCTAGTTTGTTAGGATACGTAGAATAGGGCTATAAATTCTCTTAATCAGGATAGAGGAAATACCTCACCATCCTTGATACATTGATTGTAAGTTGATCAAAGTGATCAAACATTCACAGATTTCCAACAAGAGTTCGTATGTTCGATCTTCACGTTTGTTGTGAAGTTGGTAAGTATTCAATCTGTGAATAAATCATGTTTAGAGAATTTATTTGTGTCTATAATCATTAGTTGATTATAGACAACAAGTTTGATCAATTAGTTTGAGAGATTGAGAGAGTTGAATTGTATTCGGTGTTCATACATCAAGTGTTTCATACTTGATAAGTTATTGTAATCATCTTCTTATTAATGAAAGCATTCAGTTTTATTCAAGTTGATGTGTGCAACACTTTTTATTGATTTGCTCAATTTTCCGCAGAAAGTGTATTCAACCCCCCCTTCTACACAATACTTGTTTGTTGTTTATCTCACCAAGAGACCAACAACTGGTATAAGAGCAGGCTGAAATCATTCGACAAGCAACAAGTCATCAAACTTACCTCAGATGGCTGCTAAAGGATATCCCATGTTTGATGGATCTGATTATCCTATGTGGAAATTCAGAGCCATGCTTTTCCTTATGTCCATTTACACTAGAATGTATGATGTCATAACCCATAGACCAATTATCCCCAAGATTCATGCTGTTGTCAGTGATAAGTCTCCTGAAAAGACTGAAAAGGAAGTCAAGAAACCTTTGGCATCTTGGACTGAAGAGGAATGGAAGTTACATTCTCTTGATGACAAAGTAAAAAGTGTTCTGGAAAATGCCCTGACCAATGAGATTTTGCATACTGTGACTGGGTGTCAATCTGCAAAAGAAATTTGGGATACTCTAAGTATCACATATGAGGGTACAGATCTGGTCAAGTAGCATAAGAAGAATCATCTTAATAGATCTTATGAAAACTTCTTTTCTAAGAAGAATGAAACCTTATCTGATGTGTTCACAAGGTTTCAGTGCTTGATTAATGACCTGCTAAGTTTAGGCATTAAAAAGGATGAAGCTGACCTAGTGTTAAAATTTATGGATGTGTTACCAGAGAAATTCAATGAAGTTACCATAGCACTAAGGGCTAGAGGTACATTACATATGTATAACCTACAGTCCATATATGGGTTCTTGCTTAATCATGAACAGATCACAGAACATAAGAAATCGTCTCAACAACAGATGAAGGACTCTCTTGAGAAAAATGAAATTGCATTAGTTGTAGAGAAGAAGAAAAAGAGTTCAAAAGCCTTCATAGTTGAATATGAGACTGAGTCAGATTCTCAAGCTGACCATTCAGACTCAGACTCAAGTAATACTGATGATGTTCAAACTATAACTGAACAAATGGCTATGCTTGCCAGAAGATTGAGAAGAGCACAAAGGGGAATAGGAAGATCTGACAGAGGAAAAGAAAAGAGTTATTTTGACCCCAAGAAAGTTGTGTGCTTCAACTGTCAGAAGAAGGGACACATTGCTGCTGAGTGCAGAGTAAAGAAGGGTGAAACAGCTTCAGTAGCTGACAAGAATGCTTACAGAGCTGATAAGTACAAGAAGAAATATACTCAGCTCAAGAAAGGAAAGCCTGAAGACAAGTCCAATGCTAAAGGACATTATGCTGAAACTTGGGATACATAATCATCTACCTCAGATGATGATGACAAATGTTTGATGGCTCAAGAAGATGAAGAGTTTGAAATAGATGAAGTTGATTATGATCTGTCTGAGTCAACTTTTGAAGTTGATATGAAGGAAGCTGAGGAAAACAACAAACTAAGCAATTGGGATCCTTCCTCCATGTACAAGGTTAGTAATTTCAACTCTTACACTGATGAAGAAAAAGGTCTTATGTTTGATTATCTGCTAAATGACTTTAAGACCAGCGTTAATACTCAAGCTGAACTCAAAGATGAAATAACTAAGCTTAAAAATGAGATTAAGGAAAATCAAACTCTCATTACTGCTGGAAAGAACGCACAATGTGATCTTGAATGTCAAAGACACATTAACAAACTTCTAAGTGAAGAAATTCAGGAAGCTAAGGATAAGGCTGACCAACTTCAAAAGGTCACTGAATCTTGGTGTAAGTCATCAAAGCTTGCTGAAAAGTGCATCAACCAGCAGATTCCTAAACAGGTGAAAGCTGTACTTGGAGGTGACTATCTATCCGCAACTTATTCAGCTGATGATGATGAGATAGCAAGTACATATTCTGAGGAAGATAGACAACTGATTAAGTCTCAGAAGTCAGCCTCAGAAAAGAAACATGATCAAGGTCTAAAATACAATAAGTTTGTATAAGCAAAGGATCATGGATATGAGTGTTCAACTTCAAGACATCATAGTAAGTCTGTGCATGATAGATTGGGCACTCAGCCTATTAAAAGAAAACCTGTTATTGAAAGATTAAATCCAAACCCTTTCAAAAGACAACATTCTCTGTCCAGTTCAGAGAGAAGCTTCAAGAATAGGAAGAAAACTGTAAGTCAAAGGTCATATCACAACAATAATGGTAAGTCTAAAGTTTTTGAAACTGGTAAGTCCAGAGAACATGACAAAGGTAAGTCCAAAGTCAATGAAAGAGATGAAAAGAAGTTTGTTGGTCAAACTTCTCATCAAAAGGATAATAAGCCTAGATATGACGAAGGTAAGTCCAAAGTCAATGAGCATCAAGTGAATCAACTTGCAAAGAAAGTTGAAAAATTATCTACAACCTATAATCCTAAAACTGAGAGTAGATTCTCAAAAGAGTTATTGGATAACCTACCCCCTATAGTTACTAGTAGAAGAAAGTGCTACAAATGTGGAGGTAGAGGACATGAGGCCAAAGACTATGGAAGTGAAATTCTCAGGCCTGAAAAGGAACAAGCTGATCAGCCTATGCAGGACTCAACACCTGCTCAAGCTAACCAGTCAGCTCCACAAGATGAATCGGCTAAGTGCTCATCATCTGAACCCACTTTAGAGGGGGTTCCTAAATGAAACTAATATGTTTAGTTTTTCATGTGCAGGGTTCAAGTAAATGGTACTTGGACAGTGGATGCTCAAGGCACATGACAGGATGGAAATGACTTTTAAGTGAATTCCAGGAAAATGAAGGTCCTAAAGTAATATTTAGTGATAACTCACATGGAAGAACTAAAGGATATGGGAAGATGCATGCTGGCAAGGTTACTTTCCATAAGGTTGCATATGTTAAAGGTCTTAAACACAATCTGATAAGTATCAGTCAATTGTGTGATGAAGACAATGTTGTTACTTTTAGGAAGAGAGCAGGAACAATCTACAATGCAAAGGGTAAGCCAGTGCTAATAGCAAAGAGAGAAAGAGATGTGTATCTACTTGATCTCAAATCTGCAGATCCTTATACAGAAACCTGCTTATATTATCAATCTGTTCCTAAGCTGAGTTGGTTGTGGCATAAAAGGTTGTCACATTTGAATTTCAAATATATAAATATGTCATCCAACAAAGAGTTAGTCTCTGGATTGCCAAAGATCACATTTGTCAAAGACAAGGATGGAGTGATTGATAGGAACAAAGCTAGGCTGGTAGCATAAGGGTATAAATAAGAAGAAGGAATAGATTATGATGAGACATTTGCCCCTGTTGCTAGAATTGAAGCCATTAGGCTGTTCTTAGCTTATGCAGCACATAAAGACTTCAAAGTCTATCAAATGGATTTGAAAAGTGCTTTCCTAAATGGAAAACTTCAGGAGGAAGTCTATGTGAAACAACCTCCTGGCTTTGTTAGGTCAAAGTATCCACATTATGTTTATAAGTTAAACAAGGATTTGTATGGTCTAAAACAAGCTCCAAGAGCTTGGTATGATACACTGTCCAAATATCTACTATCAATGGACTTTACCAGAGGTATTATTGATAAGACACTCTTCATTAAAAAGAGTAGAGGACAGGTGATTATTGTACAGATCTATGTGGAGGACATTATCTCTGGTTCTACAAATGAATCTCTATGTGAATGGTTCTCCAAAGCAATGTCAAAAAGGTACAAGATGAGTATGATGGGTGAAATGACATATTTCTTAGGCTTACAGATTCAACAAAAGCCTGATGGAATATTCATAAATCAAAGCAAGTATGTTCTTGACTTGATAAAGATATATGGTTTTGATTCTAGTTCAACCATGAAAACACCCATGTCACCAGCTGTCAAGCTGAGCAAGGACTCAGATGAAAAGTCTGTATGTCAGTCTACCTATAGAGAAATGATAGGTTCATTACTTTATTTGAAATCTAGTAGACCTGATATAATATTTGCTACATGTGTGTGTGCAAGATATCAGGCAGATCCTCAGGAATCACATCTTCAAGCTGTGAAAAGGATCTTTAGGTACCTAAAAGGTACACCAAATCTAGGTCTTTGGTATCCAAAGGACTCTGGATTTGAGTTGGTTGGTTTTTCTGATGTTGATTATGCTGGGTGCAAATTAGACAGAAAATCTACAACAGGAGGATGTCAAATGCTTGGAGGGAAGTTAGTAAGCTGGATAAGCAAGAAACAAAACTCGGTGGCTACTTCAACTACTGAAGCTGAGTATGTTGCTGCAAGAAGCTGTTGTGCTCAAATTATGTGGATGCAACATCAGCTTCAAGACTTTGGTATAAATTTCAAGAAAACTCCTATCTTTTGTGATAACCAAAGTGCAATAGCCATAACATATAATCCAGTCTTCCACTCAAGAACAAAGCATATAGAAATTAGACATCAGTTCATAAGAGACATTGTGGAAAAAGGTAAAGTTGAAATAAATTTTCTCTCCACAGATGAACAACTAACAGATATATTTACAAAACCACTTGATGATAGAAGGTTTTCCTATCTGCTAACTAAATTGGGTATGCTCAACCCTTAGATAAGTTTCTACAACTGAGTTTAAGCTTGATAAAGACTAAGTGTCTTAAGCTGAGTGTATAGTTTCTAGATATGTTACCATAAACTGTTCATTTAGTCAAGCTGAGTGATACGTTCACACATTTGGTTTGTTCCAAATATGGTTTAACTACTTAGTGTGGTTAAAATATAAGTTTGAGTTAGTCTCAAATAAAAATGACTAAGTGTCATTGAATCTGAGATGTGTGCTCAACTCAAGCTGAGTGTTAATCTCAAGCTGAGTGCTAAAGTCAAGCTGAGTGCTTGACTACGCTAAGTGGTAAGTTTCCTCAGCTTGGTATGTCAACCCATGTTTTAATTACTTTGTGTTATTAATTCATGAAGTATTATGTTTGAGTCAGTCTCAAATTATATACTGATTATGTATTGGTGTAATGTAACAGTGTAAATAATATTTGTGTACGTCAAGAGTATTATTTTACCAAATTACCGTTGGATATGATTAGTTTCACCTTTATTCCGGTTATCTATATCTACTAGTCAGCTAGAGTAACGGATAAAAAGGGACGTACAACAATAACTTTTCTCTTTCCTCAATAAGGTATATATATATCGATTATAACTGCCATTCAGAAGTTTACGCTTATTTTCTCTCATCTTCCTACTTCTAAAACTCTCAATATACCATCTCAAACACCTCAATTGCTAAGTGCGATCAATCCTTCATCTCTACTTGAAACTCTAATCGCTATGTGCGACTTCTAATTTTACTCAGTGTAAACCAATTTCAAGTCTAAAGCATTATCCGATAGATGGAACCACTCTAAACTTAAGTGACAGATTGGTACGAGGTGCCACATTCAATAATAATGGAGTGTCGTTGATTAAAACTAACAATCAACGAGCTTGCTTAGCCATCCCTGATCGAAAACAGGGCAGAGGTTATGAAACGTGGGTTAACTATATTCGGAAGTGCCCTATATCGTTTGTCTTCACCGGGGCACCACTCCATGTTGTTCCTCAACACCTACTTGAATTCGGGTATACATGTGTTTGTGACCAGGATAGGGGAGAAATCAGAGGAACTGTTCTGAATGGGGAGAGAACAGTGATAATCGAGGTCAACAGGCTAAGGGAAGTGCTACATCTTCCAAATAATGATGTGTTCAAGCCTCCCGTGACAAGACAAGTAGCAAGATCAGTTCTACCCAGAATGGGTCACCCACAAACAGAGGGTGTTATCAAGAAAGCTACTTTTCCAACCGGATGGGGATTTATGGTTTCTAAAGTGATTCGTTCACTATGAACAAAGATTGGAGGACTGGACCAAGTTAATGAGTTCGAGATGCAGCTATTATACAACATATATCATGCAAGGAATCTGGATTTTGCCTTGCTGATCTTCAATGAACTCAAGGTCCAAGTGATGAAGACACCAAGGGACCTACATGTGCCATACATTAAGTACTTGTCCCTGGTGATAGAAACTGAGTTGGGGATTCAACTGTACGAAGCTGGACAAGATCTATTCCTCACACCAGCACTTAGCTCAAAGATGTTTAACAATGATATCTTTCCAGAGCAAGAGGGTCTAAGTGAGCCCATGCAATGGATTGCTGACAGAGCATCTTCAGAGAGTGAAAATGAGGAGTTTGGTCAAGGGGGAACAACTCAAGCTGACCAAGAAGCTCAAGCTGAGCAATCTGCTTAAGCTGAGCTTGAAACTGTTGAAGCTGAGGATGAGTCTACTACATCTCCATCCATCTCTCTACAATCTTCAGGGTCTCCATTGGTTGGTAGACCCCACACAGGTATAAATCCTCCACTCTCTTCCTCTTCTCATTATTCTCCATCCTTATTTGAAGATAAGACTGTGATCAACCCAACACAGTCTAACCCATCTCCTCCACCTTCTATCCATCTTAAACTCCAATCTGTAGCCAACCTTGGTGTGCCCACTGCTACCAAGGATATTCTCCAAACCTATATGAGAAAAACTGCCAAAAGTAGTGTCAAACCTAAAGATACTACTGGAACTAATATCACACTGATACCTCCACAGGCAGGAGTTGAGGGGGAGATACCTACTCTTAAGGTGCCAACCTCGTGGCTCACTCTAACCCTACAGCCAAACAAGGGTGTGGTGTCTACTCAACCCACACTCTCCAGAGCCATGAGAGAGCCTATTACTGTGCCTGAGCAGACACACTCAGGTTACATTGAAGACTTGACCAATCCCCATGGTCAATTACCCCCCACTCACCAAACTGACCAACCACCTAACCTTTCTTATCACACTTTGAGCCAAACCCATTCTCTTCACTTCTCACACTCTCCTTCACGACCTGCCAATGATTCACCTAGAAACTAAGGTGAGTTAAAGGGTCCACCGTTTGGTGCAAATGAATTTGAGGGTAGACAACAACCCTTCGATGATGCACCCAAATCCCAACCTACTAAAGCTGCTTTGGATGAAATTAGAGGCCTAATTCAAAGTAAATTTGAAATATTGCATTTAAAGAGAAAAAAGACCAAGAAGAATCTGTTATCCTCATTGGATTCTTTGGATGTAGAAGTAGCTAGACTTAAATCTGTAGTGGCTGCCCTAACACAAAGACAGACTTCAACCCCTATTGATGATGACAAAAAGGGGGAGAAGGTTCAAAATGAAGCTGAGTTAGTTCCAGCTGAAATAAAAAAGGGGTAATCTCAGATTGAGGGGGAGAAAGAGAAACAAATAGGATCTGAAGCTGAGCTTACTGAAAAAGCTAAAGGTAAAAGACCTCAAGTAGTCAGCTCAGAAGATACAGAAGCCCAAAGGCAAAATAAAAGAAGAAAAATGATTCTTGGTGAATCAAATTCTGATGAAGACTCTTCATATAACATGACTTTGAAAGAAAGAGCTAGTCAGATGGCTATTGAAAGAATAGAACAACAAGATGCTGATCAGCTTGGAATGTCTGTTGAAGAATTAAGAAGAAGACAGCAAAATGTAGAAGTTGAGTTAGCTAACATTCAGAATGAGAAATTTGTAAGGGAGCAGGCTTAGGCTGAACAGATTAGAAAGCAGAATAAGGAGTTAGTCAAACTCAGACTGCCTATAGAGCCAAAGGAAGAAGAAGTTGAAGAAGTAGAGCTTCCTACTGAAACTCAATCAGAGGACATTACTCAGTGTTATGTCAAGACATATTATTCATCTCGTATTAAGTCACTCAAACTGAGCACAGCCCAAGGGATTGTTATTCTTGAATTTGTTTTAGAAAATGGTGAAACAGCTTCCCTGGATCTAAAGCAGATCCATAAACTAGGATATTCTGAATGGAAACAAATAGTCATACTCATCAAGCAGATGGAAAAGTCATCTGTTAGGAACCAAGTAAAAGATAAGATTTTAAGGCTTCCAACAAAAGCTGATATGATTGAAGTCATACCCAGATCTGAAATAAAAACCCTACTCACTTCTTTTCACAAAGTTGGAAAGAAGAAGTTGTCAAAACCAGTTGGGTTAGCCAAACTGAGCAAGTATGATTACGGTCTTCCTGAAGGCATGGAGTTTCAAGAGAAAACTTATGTTGAACAGCCTCAGAAAGGATATATGTACTTAGACAGTGATGGTAATCAATGCTTCCAGTCTGATGCGGCATTATATATTTGTGGGGTAGCTCAAGTGTTAGCTCTGAGACTAATAGTGGAGAAAACTGAACAAACTGGTAGGTTTAGATATAAAATAAACAGAGCAATCAGATCACAAAAGGATGAACTTCAACACTTGCCAAATCTGAAAGAACTTCTTGAAGACATTGACAAGGAAATTAAAGAGTTTGAAGAGTTGCATCCTGAGCATAAATATTAGATTAGTTCTAAGATTAAAATTTTGTAATAGATTAGTTCTAATATTTTGTAAGCACTAAGTGTGCATGCTCTAAGTGATCACATTTGTGTATTCTGATATGTTCAAATTTAATGAATACAAGTATTATTTTGATATGTTCAAATGTTTATGATATGTTCATATTTGTTAGTCTGATATGTTCAGCTTGAATGAAAAATGATAAGTTCATGCTCATTAATATGATTGGTTGGTATGTTCAACTTATAATTGATAAGTTCAATTAAAATTCGATTACTTCAAAAATAAAATTTTAGTAAGTTTAAGAATTGAAACATTATTCTGTTCAACAAACTTAAAAACTGTTTGATGGTATTGTCATCATCAAATAGGGAGAGTTTGTTGGTCAAGTGATCTTATTAGTTAAGATTTGATGAGACAAAGTTAAGTTTGTAACATATGTTCTAAATACAACTTAAACAAAATTATGAAGCTTGGTCAGACTGGGCACTTATAGTGTTTCAGACTGAGCATAAGCTGAGCATCATAGTTGATCAGCTTAGACTATATCTTAGTTAGTTTATCTATATGTTTGATAAGCTGTGTGTTACCTAAGGTATAGGTTAAATATTCAACTTGATGTGTTTCAAGCTGAGTGACTCTGCCTTTAGGCTGAGTCAGCTCAACAGAGTTACTAGGTCAGTTCTATCTAACTCTTATGACTTCTAAGGATGCGTTAGTCCTTATACATGTTAGTACATGTTTGATATCGAGTTAGTTCTCGATGAACTCAGCTTGATGAGTTTCAAGCTGAGTAACTCGGCCTGACGAAAGAAGTCAGTTCAATAGAATTTAAATATGTTTTAAATTCTGTTATCCTATATCTACGGTGCGGATAAGAAGATTCCAGAATCAAGATTGAAGATTGAAGACTTAAAATTGAATATTCAAGATTCAAGGTATCTGGATTATCTGTTAGTTAGTTAACAGATTAGGATAAGTTCTAGTTTGTTAGGATACGTAGAATAGGGCTATAAATTCTCTTAATCAGGATAGAGGAAATACTTCACCATCCTTGATACATTGATTGTAAGTTGATCAAAATGATCAAGCATTCACAGATTGCCAACAAAAGTTCGTGTGATCGATCTTCACGTTTGTTGTGAAGTTGGTAAGTATTCAATCTGTGAATAAATCTTGTTTAGAGAATTTATTTGTGTCTATAATCATTAGTTGATTATAGACAGCAAGTTTGATCAATTAGTTTGAGAGATTGAGAGAGTTGAATTGTATTCGGTGTTCATACATCAAGTGTTTCATAATTGATAAGTTATTGTAATCATCTTCTTATTAATGAAAGCATTCAGTTTTATTCAAGTTGATGTGTGTAACACTTTTTATTGATTTGTTCAATTTTTCGCAGAAAGTGTATTCAACCCCCTTTCTACACAATAATTGCTTGTTGTTTATCTCACCAAGGGACCAACACTCTTTATCATATAGAATGATGTAAAGGTAACCACACCAAAAAAAGAGCTAATGTTACTATTAAGTAACGTCTAATTACATATATAATTACTTTAGTTTAAACAGCTACCTCCACACCAATAAAAGAGCTAATGGTTACCAACTAACGTGTAACACACTCTGTTTCCGGAGCCTACTCACACGATATAAAACAGAGCAAAATCTAAGAATTTATACCTCAAATATATCGTGCTTAACTCTCAATCTCTTTACCCTTCAATTCCTGTGTAAACATGTCGCATGGAAAGAAAATGCGGCTGAGCCAAAGCCCAGTGCGCGGATACAAAACAAGCAAAGATATACAATAATACTATAATACAATACAAACAATACACACCGAAACTAAAACCGGCAAAATAATAAACAAACCAACACGAAGACAGAACTATAACTATAGAATCTATGGGGTACGAATAATCCGAGCTCAATAATACCGATACTTGTATAAAACAAGCACCAGCCAATAAACAATGGGTACATGGACGTGCAGATCCAAAGTACCAAACAAAGGTGAATGAGGTGTTGGGCACTACGCCTCCATCCACAAACAATAACAATACAATAACTATGGTTAACTAATACGTCTCCTAAAACCATTATCACACCATAATGAGGAGACACCGTAACAAATCACACCGTTACGGAAGTGTCACGCCACCGGTGCCACAGTGACGCGTCTATGGTACCTCCATAGGTAGATAATAGCTCGCATACCCATAGTAGAACAATAAGACAATAATGATGAAGCAATAATAATACGATACGAACAATGACATATTCATAATAAGGAACTCTAAAGAGGTGTAAGCCAATGAGCGAACGAAGTTTAACCGAACTAACTAAACAATATGAGAAGTTAAAGAAATAAATTTGTATATTGTTTGATGTAAAAAGAGAAGGTTTTGAGACTAACTTATATACAAAGTTTTTAAAACAAGATAGTTTGAGAAAACTTTATTTTAAGAAAAAAAGAATCCTTATTAAAAGAGTTGACATGCATACAAAAAATCTCAATAACCACATATCGATAGAACCAATAAACCATGACTAATAGGATAAAAGGGAACATTTGATTAAGAAATATACGACAATATAACGATAGATATCCGTATAGAAAAGCTAAGAATACGTACCTACTACTATTACAACCATAGGAGAAAGTAGGAATCCGTACCTTTATACACGAGTGAAGACCTCTCAAAGCTTATTCGTATCACTCAAGCTAGTTCCTCTTTAATCCGTCTATAATTATAAGTTATCGTCAGTAAACTCTTGCTGTAATTATGTGATTCAAGTTTGTTTCTATCTTTTATTTGTTTGCGATAACAAACACATTTACTTCTTCCTCTCCAATCCTTTAACTCAAACGTGGGCTACCTCCCTCTAAATTAACCATCTGACCTTCTACCTACCTAATGCTGCTTATTACCAGATAGTTGTGAACCCAAGCTACCAATTTAAATGCTCAGATTATTTTCTTGATCTTAAGCCATGTCCACCAATTCTATTCACTGTTTCTAAAGGTGACTAAATAGGTTTAAACCCAAACAAATTAAGCTATAATCCTTAATTACCAGACATGATTTCAAGGACTTACCATTTCTGTAATTAGATATTTAACTTGTTTAAAAAAAACAGATTCAAGACTAATAGAATTGGAATAAAAGCTTAGCATCATGAGCAATTTGGGGCTGAAGCATCACTTAGAAGAAAAACGAGCAACAGAACTATCGAGACTGCCATTAACAACAGCCATTAACAACAGAAGTTAGCTTGATTCTTACTAAAATAGCAACATAAGATTTATTTAAAACCCATCTGTGCAGTTGTGATAAAAATCAAGAACTAAACAACTCAACTCAGTAAAAACAGGAATCCAAAACATGATCTGCTATCACCAGATCTGAAATACAAGAACAACGCGAATCTTGCAAAAATATGACTACAATCTGAACTCTCACAAAACTAAAGCTAAAAAACCATAAAACTGATGGTGGTTACTGTACAAACAGCACTCAAGAAGATTAAGTCAGACGATGCTCTACATTTTAGTTAAAAACGCCTGCGAGCAGACGTTTTATTATTACAAAAAATAAATAAGACCTAAGACTTTTAAGGTAATATACTAGTATATAAATATATAATTTCTCTTTAGAAGCCTATCGCTAAATATGAAATAATGGCCGCTATCTATTGCTATATAGCATATAGGGTAGCCCATCGCTATTTACCGCTATTCGCAATTGACAACTATGGGTAAGGCACCATCTACCAATATAAATATATTGACATTTATTTACATGCTAGCTAAATGCACATTACATGCTAGAAAAATATAGAGAAAATTAGGAGTTATAGAAACATATATAATAAAAAGGTTTACCTTGATGGTGTTTGCCATTTTGCACTGATATGTTACTCTGCTCATTGCCGGTTGTTCTTGGTGAATTTTAGCACACGGCGAAGTAATGAAATATTTGTTAACAATATTAATAAATAGAGTTGTGTTTAATAAAGTCAATTTAAAAAATATAGTTCTGAAATTTTAATATTCAATCATATGTGATTGTAAAAACATCACATGTGAATTACGAAAATGTCACTCTGCCCAAAAATTTAAAATTCAATCTGGATCATTAAGTGGGTTGATCCAAAGGCTAAAATTAATCCCTCGGGACTATGGATTAATTATGGACTATATTGAATATTTTTCTTAATAAATAAACATAAACTTTTTAAAGAAAAAAAAAAAACTTTTTAAAGAATCCCTCTCTCCTTTTACAATATGTACCATAAATAACTCATTCACATCCCCTCCTCCCTTACGTCTTCACTCTTCAACAGGCAACATCAAACCCTAGCCTAATATCCACCGCCGCCTCACCTCCTCTCAAACCACCGTCAGCCACCCTTTCCAAACTAAAACATTGCATGCCTCCATTGATTGTAGAGACATCAGCGACGCTGTCATTGCCGCCCTAGCCAGAGACTTCGCTAGCCATTTAAAGTCGTCCTACCGCATCGAATGTCACCGGCACCTCTCCGCCTCCATCCCCATCTCGTATTCTGCCCATCACCGTCTCCATCTTCTTACGAATTGCACCGAGCACTGCCGCCACCGATACACTGTTGCCGCCTGCAACTTCATCAAGGACTGGATTTGGTTTGCCGTTCAATCTGGTAACCTTTCCCTTCTTGCTTGAGATCCCTTCTCGCTGTGAGATATAACCTCCAGTAATCACTACGACAGCTAATGTTGGACGCTGCCCTTATCAAGACTACACCTAGCGTACATCTTTTCGGAGTGTAAATGGTGACGGCAAGGGCTAGGAGTTTGGTATTTGTTTCCCGACATTGATTTTGGTGGTCAAAAAATAAGCTTTTGTTTGGTACTTGTTTCCCGACATTGATTTTGGTGGTCAAAAAATAAACTTTTGTTTCCTACGGTATTTGCTGTTAAACATGCTTTCTCTTTCTTGTTTTGGTGTTCAACATTCCATGCACACTTAGTATTTTTTTTATTCTGTACAGCAAACATGATATTTTTTAAATCTGATGTTCGATATTGGCTACTGGTGTTGCTATTTTTTTGTGGTTGAGTTGTTTTAATTTATGTACTTATGTTAAAAAGTTCACTAACGTGTTATGCGTTCACGAATGAACATTCATTATCCGTATTAATTTTCTTTTTTCATTGTTTAGTGTATCACGGGTTCATGAATGAACTTTTGTTGTTTTAGGAAAAAATCTAGTATTTTGTATATAAATGCTTACTGGTGAGCTTGGAATTTAACGCTTTAAAAAGTTTGTTTATGTTTTTTTATAACTGTTGGCGTGGATCTGTTCACCAATGAATATTGTATACATAAGGAAAACTTTGTAAATCGTATGTTGTGTTTAGTAATGAACTCCGTATTAATAGTAAATTCTAAAAACAGAAAAATCTAATTAGAGGGAGAAAAATTAATTTGAGAGATGAGAGAGAAAGAATTGTGTTTAACTGTTTACTAAATTACCCTTTGCAATTAAATAAAATTATTAATTATGATTAATGTGAATCACAAGATCAAAAACAAATGAGTGGCTAAAATTGCTTCTCGCTCTTCTCGCAATAAAAACACTTCTCGCATGAACCCTCCCCTATATATATATATATATATATAATTTTGCTTTGATGATTATGAATAATCCATTTACTATCATGACTCATAATAAATCTTGTAAGATTTATGTTAGTAGTATATATTTTATGGATAAATTTTAAATATAAAAATTAATTAAATTGTTTACCTAAGTTAAAGTGTGGTAACAGTTTGATAATTTGTGTGCAGGGATATTGTATATGTGTCATCATATCCATAAACATTGTAAGTCACTAAAGGGCACCCAACTGTTGAACCAGGAAATAATACAATGTGTGTATAAGTGGTAATTAATAGTTAATTAATTATCGGAAGAAATAATACATGAACGTTTATTATTTAAAGGAGAAATTAAATATTAGTTAAATGTTTAATTATAAAGTTTGGTTATAAATATATTAATTAATAGTTAATTAATTAATATTTAATTATAAGTGGTAATTAATAGTTAATTAATTATCGGTTTTTCTCGGGTATTGTTCGTGTTGGCGGTCTAGCAGTCAGTTCACGTGGTGCAGTAGCTGTGTATCCCCCTATAGCAGTTCAGGGTATATTTTCTTTATCCTTGTAAGACTGTTATGAACATATGTATTTTATCTGTTATAGTGTGATTATCTGTTCTGTTTCCTCACTGGATCCAGTTGTGATCTTGAGATGGAATTTATATATTATTATTTCGTTGTACCCTGTAAATCTTAACACTGTTGAGATGCAAATTTACAATAGTGTTTATATTAACTGTTCAGAATTTGAATTTGTTTTTCACATGTTTGTTCACTTTGATGTCTTTAGTAAATCCTAAATAAAAAGACATAAGCGTGTCAAGATGTGTAACCTAAATTGAGGTTATCATTTTGTAGGCATAATTATGCAGCAGTACTTTAATTTGCATAGCCAATATTTGATTAAAGATTTTTTCCTTCTTTTCTTTAATTAGAAATGTTTGATAGGAAGTAATAGTTGTGTTTAATATAATCCATATAAAAAATATAGTCCTAAATTTTAATATTTAATCATATGTGATTTAATATAAAATCACATGTGATTCAGTATACAATCACATGTGATGGTAAATCATTACATGTTAATTACGAAAATGTCACTCTGTCCAAATTTTTAAAATTTAATCTGAACCGCTGATTCAAAGATTAAGATTAGTCCCTTTACGACTATATAATAAGTATGAACTATATTAAATATTTCTAGCAGCCACTTATCAGGTTATCCAATTTCTCTACACTCTTGAGGCCTATTTGGTTTTGGCCCAACACTCAAATTTAGGATATTAAACACTAATATGATTATATGAAAATGAACTACGTGGGTTAACATTTGTCTGACCAAGCCCATAAGCCCATTATTGTAAGTATAATGTTGCCCTAGCCTCAGTGCCTCTCAATGTTAAGAAAACCTAGACAATCAACCTTCCCCAAAGAAACCCTAGCCACTCCCATCTCCCGCATCCACAACCACCTTCATGCGTTCCCTTCCACTCCGGCGATCTCCCACCTTCTTACGCAGCACACCACCTTCCGCCATCTCCAACCTTTAATCCGCCGCCTCCAATATTCTGTTGGAAACTCTATTCTCTCTCCATCTCTGCGCGTTACAGCTACTGTCTCCACCTCTTACCGCCATCGTACCTGTTGTGGTCTTTGTTTTGGGGTTTAAGGTGATCTGTGAAAATTTACACAAATTTGTCATTACCTTCGTAGATTGGAATATGATACATTCGGCTTTGTGTATTTATTATTCTTTATAAAAGCTAATCTAGAGGATTTTTTGTTACTGTAGATGCTTGAGGAAGATGGAATAGAGTTATTGATTATAAAGTTGTATGAGTATTTTAAAAGTCAAGTTTTATGTTTGATTTCTTCATAATTTCTATATAAACATTAAAATGTTGGTTGGATCTTTTTTATATATGGTACATAACACTTTTGTAGCTTTTATAAAGAACTAGCAGCATACGGCGGCAATAATTTCTGTTTTGCGACACCTTGTTTAAAAATTGTAATAATATATTATTCGCGCGATTTAATGTTACGAAAAAGTTTTCATGTCCGTTTTTTCATTTTATTTTTTATTTTTGTCAACTATTTTATTAATTTTAAAATAAAATATAGAAACACTAAACTAAGAAAAAAAATTTTATATTTATGAAATACGGAGTGAAATTAATAAGATTTTGAAAATTATGTTGATGTAGGTGGATAATTATATTTGTGAGAGAGTGTGTTAGTGAAAAAGTGAAATAACTAAATATTGAGTGGACGTGATTAATTAAGATAAAAATAAGGATATGTATTAAATAGTCTTTAATTTGAAGTTATACATTATGCATAATTGTTTGAACTATTAAAATTTAAGTAGCCTTAAATGTTTTGAGAAGAGAGAAATATAAATGTATTATATAGTAGTAAAGATAAACATTTATCGATGACTTCATGAACATTTGTATTGTATGAATTTATGACGTAGTGTTTGGTGTCTTGCTTGTTCAAACATATTATTTCTAATAACTTAAGTTTTTAAGTATAACTAGCATGAGAGATTAGAAAAGAGCATAATAATTGTCTACACAAAACACTTGTAGGGTTTTTTATATTTCTTATTTTGTCTATATTCTGTTAGAATTCTTATTGTGTTATTTACAGTTGTATTGTTGTATACAGGTGTATATAATGGACCATAGTTATGTTGCTGTTTGGATTACCTTAAGGGCCTTTATATAAGGTTAATCTAACCTACTGATGTTAAGATAAATTATTTAGCAGTTCATGCACTACAATGATAGTATTTAGCTAATAAAAGATATTTAGGCTCATAAGAGCAGTTTATGAGCAACTAAAAGCAGTTAAATTCCTGTCTGTTTTTATTAGAAATAGATTTTAAATTTGCCCCGTCATATTTCCATTATATATTAAATTTGAAGTTTTGACAGGTTTTTGTAATGGAAATAATGTGCTTCAAACCAATTTCCTAGTCATGTTAAATTAAAGAGTTTATAATTTTATTTTCCATTACCATATCTCAAGCCAAAAGTAAAAAATAATGAGCTTCAAAACCAACGAAAATATGACAGGAAATATGATAATGCTACCAAAAGTAAAAAATAATGAGTTTTAAAACCAAAATATAATAGCAAAAAACAAAATAATGAAAGATAAAATCATAACCATTATACCCTCATATCTTAAACAACTAAAAACTTTAAAATAATCAAAATTATTATTTTACAAATGTAGTTTCATCTTGATTCATTACATTATCTAAGTTAAAAGATATTTTTTCAGCCATTATAGGGTAGTTAAATGATTAAAACTCTGTTTGATTCATCAAGAGACCGTTTTTTATGATTAAATCTTGTTTAAGTCCTATTCAAAAATCCTTTTTTTGTCTTGATCTTATTGGTCAAAATTCATTTGATGATGAATACATGAACTTGTTGATTTTATAAATAAAGCAATCTTTTCTTGGGAGCAAGACACCAAAAGGCGACGATAACACACAAAATTTTCAAATTTGTTATATTGAGTTGGGGTTACATGCGATAGAATTTGAATCACTTACCTGTGTTTGCTGAACATAATGTCATTTGTGATTTCTTTTTTACCAATGGTTGTGTTTACGGGATATTTTAAGAATTTGATGCAAGAAAGAAAAGGCTCATGTAACCTCCAAGATGTCTTCCTGTTTAACTTCGGCTGGCCTTCTAGACTGGCTCTAACAACTGTAGAGATGAAGTAAAATATTAAACGAAAATTTTAATTTATATTTAAAGAGTAGCATAAAAAGTAGTTACAGATAGACCTGTTCAAATGTTTTTATCATATAATGTAAATCATGGCATTTGTTAGTCTGGTAGTTTCTTTATAAGTTACTGGATATATTTTAAATTTGTAACTTCCTAATTTTTAATCATGAGAGCGTGAGTGTGCAACAGTTTTTATTTGTGTGTGCGTGAAGAGTTTTATTCGCTTTTTATGAACATGTTTGAATAGTTTGTTTCAGTTTTCACAGATGTTGCCACGTCATATTTACAACTCAGCATTGACCTGACATTTATTTGCTGCCAGAGCAGATTTACTCTCTACTCTGTCAACAATATATATATATATATATATATATATATATATATATATATATATATATATATATATATATATATATATATATATATATATATATATATATATATATATATATATATATATTTGCTTAGTTTTTATGACTAGCTAGAGTGTCATTCTCATGTGTTATCTTTTTTTTAAAGAGAGATGGTTATAATGATCACATACCTTAAAGTTGTTTGTGAATGGATACACCTAGAGGGTTTAAATACGGAGACGCGAATTCTTAAGAGGCAGAAATTTGCAACGTCCTAAAATTCTCTTTTTATGCCCTTTAGATAATAATTTAAACCATTTACTTAATATATTTATGTAATAATAGTAGAAAATATTAACAGTTTGATTTACAGAAGTTTAGTCTCTTAAAAATAAAGTCAATGGAAGCATTGGATCTGGATCTTTGGATGTTTCTAGAGGGCGTGGACCTTTGGACGCATTGTATCGAGCCATCATTATCTACACTTGCGGCATTAAGTATTTACTTGCAATCTTGTGTTGTTCGCACAACAAATCCACTTTAAAGTTGACTTATTCGCGCGGCCAGTCGTCAGGGTGTTAGTTTGTTGCTAAACAAGGTGAGTTACACGGATTCTTAGTGATGTGTTTCATGTGTGTGTATAGATAGATATGTACATATACTAAGTATCGTGTGAAATGAGTGTGCTTACTAAGCGTTTTTACGATAAACTTAGATGCCAAATTATATATATTAAGTATTTAATTGCAGCATTAAGTATTTACTTGCAATCTTGTGTTGTTCGCACAAAAATCCACTTTAAAGTTGACTTATTCGCGCGGCCAATCGTCAGGGTGTTAGTTTGTTGCTAAACAAGGTGAGTTACATGGATTCTTACTGATGTGTTCCATGTGTGTGTATAGATAGATATGTACATATACTATGTATCGTGTGAAATGAGTGTGCTTACTGAGCGTTTTTACGATAAACTTAGATGCCAAATTATATATATATATATATAACAATGGACAAGTCTTAAACTAAGCCAAAATCACTGTTCATTGATGGGTTTTGCTAACTTGCACCATTCTATTGTTTTATATATTAATTGTTTGAGATAAATTAAGTTATTGGAGTCCAGATGAGTTGGTAAGGTTGTTCTTCCATGCAGCAGTGCAGCGCGAGTTCAAGCCCTGCTACCTATAATTTCATAAATTTTTTTTGCAATTTTGTTTTTACTCCCCACTCTTGTCCTTTTCCTACCTTTTCAAATGGGTTTTTTTTCCTTTTTTTAAAAATTTTTCTTTCAGTTTTTTATAACAATTAATTTCAGTAATTAAATATAGTCATATTCGTAGCCTCCTATATTTATCTTCTTTCTTTGGCACTTCCTTTGTTTAATTTTCTTAAAGTGTATATAGAATTGGTTTTGTATTTCTTTATTTTCTTAATATAACTATCATTTACTAGGGAACGGAGTATAGATTTTACTTTTAATATATTAAGATAATATATATGTATAATATAACTTCAAACATTTTTTGAAAATAAACCTAATAATTATATATACAATAACAACTATATCTAATACCGGTACCGAGACGTATGAGACGTTTAATGTAGACAATCATACCTCTATCCTTTGATAGAGTGATTGGTTCAAACGAGAACCGTTCTTCGTACGAGAACTACGAGAACCAATTACAGCAGTTGATCAAAGAGATGGAGGGTTGAGATTTAAGAGTTGTTAATGGATAACCTTAAACAAATCAAAGCTATCCTTAGTTAATTAAGGGTAGTTTGGTCATTTTTGCATTACCCCCACATTTTTTAAACTAATATATACATAAAACGGAGAGGTGTTAAATTACGAAAAATATAATAAATTAACGAGAAAATTATGCTATTTAATTTAAGACCGGTGTCGCAATATTGTTTAGTGAAATAGTTGCGATAGTGAAATAGTTTGGAAAGTGTAATATTTGCACATGTGCAAATATTTGCACAAGTGCGTATATTTACACAAATTCACCTATTTTTTCTACACATATGTAGATATGCACACGATAAATTATCAACTATTTACGTATAATTTACTTAAAATTTTAGAGTAATTAAACAAATAATAAACTAATTTTTAACTTAAAGTTTCAAACTAGTAATTTCTTTTTTAGAAAGTAATTATTTAAGTAAATCTAACTTTTCAGAAAATTAAAAATTAATATAAAAACTAGAGAAATAAAAGCAACTTGAGTTGATTGATGTATGATGTATCTGTTAACGTTTGAAATTCTTTTCAGAAATTTAAAAATAAAAGAAAAGAACTATTAATGAGAAAGTAGACCTAGTCTTGAGTAGTTGAGTGGACCGATGTATTTTGTAGTCTTGAAAATGGAAATTCCTTTATCTCTCTCTCTGTTCTCTATTTCTAACTCCGGCGATGTCGCCGGCTTCCCACCAAACACAGGTACAAAAAGCATGAAAGCAATACCCACTACTCTCCGTCTCCGGGTACCTCACCGCTTTCGGAATCCGGCTGCAAGGACTTTGACCTCCGGTAACGGTGGTGTCCAAAATCCGGCGATACTCTCTAGAATCTGGCTTCGAGTAAGAGTTTTTTTGGGTCCGTTTGTCGATTGTGTTCGTTTATGTTGGATCTAGTCTTTTTATCTATCCCCGAGTTTATATGTGTAGATTTAGGTAGTGTATGTGTAGATCTGGGTTTATGGATGTTCGTGTGGTGGCTGGTGCATGTGTTTGTAGATCTAGTGTTTATTGTGTTTTTTTTATGGATTTTGATCGACGGGGGTTCGCCGGGTTTTCAAGCAGTAGCCGGAGTTACTGGGTATTTGTTTGCTTAGCTTCATCAATGTTATGGTGGTGTTAGGTGAGAGAGAAAAGTGTAGGTAACCGAGGGAAGGGTTGTGACGTTAGAGAGGAATTGAAACAGCATCTGATAACACAAAACCGAAAATTTCATAACTTCCCTTCCTATTATAAATTAAATGAAAAAGACAGCTATTAAAATGATTGGTCAGAATTGGTTCTCGCAGTTCTCGTACGAAGGGTGGTTTTCGTTTGAACCGCAGCACACACACACACACACACACACACACACACATATATATATATATATATATATATATATATATATATATATATATATATTTAATTAGCTTAATGATATAACCAAATTTACATTAATTAAATACTTGTTGTTATGTTTAAATGTTTAATGAGTTATTAAAGCAACAACCATTATAAATTAGTTAAGGTAATTAATGTAATGATTGCTTGAGTTATTGCTGCAAATGTATGTATTATTTGGTTTCAGTTTTATCGTATAATATGATTTTCCGTTTAGGATATTCACCCCTAATCGTAGTATATTATTATAGCACTTGTGCAATGTGGATGATAGTCGTATTTACTCGACAATCAAGAATGATATGGTATGATGTTAACGGAATGCGATGTCAAGAAATAAACTCTATTCGACAATATATTCGTTTTCTTTTTCATTTTTCCATTTTTTATTTCCTTTTTTCCCCAATCAACTATTTTATTAGTTTTTGAAAAACAATAAAATAAAGAACAATATTTACATAATTATTAAATAAATAGAGATAAAGATAATCTAGCTTTAAAAATTGTATTAATGCAAGTAATATAATCAAAATTACAATGGTTAAATATTCGTTGTCACGTTTAAATATTGGATTTCGATAACCTCAACTCTAATTGTTGTAGATAATAATAAAATAAATTAATTTTTAGTTTTTAAATGTGGTAACCTTGTTTCATGTATGAAAAACTGAAAACTAATTATAAAGTAACTATGAAAAGTAAATAAATTAATTATGGAAACCATTAGTTGTGATTGTTATTTTTAAAAACTGAAATGAGCTTTTTTATTTTTATCCATAGCTATGGTTATCATTCTCCTTAAATGTTTAAGGAGTTATTAAAACAACAACTGTCATAAATTAGTTAAGGTAATTAAGATGATGATTGATGAACTATTGTAGCAAGTGTCGGTATTTTTTTTACATACAAACTTGTAATACTTAAAATAGATAGTTTTAAAATTTGTATGAAAGAGTGTTAAACGTTTTATAATTATATAAATTAAAAACTTACAAAGATAACAATAGACCTTTTCACACTCATACATTAAACATGTATAAATCAATACAGATTTTAGTAAAAATCAATTTAATTGTTTCAAAAAGTTTGAATATAACCACTCGATAAAGATATAGTGCAATCACTCTCATAGAGAGTGAGTTGTTTAAACAAATAACTTCAGTTTGACAAATATCCTCCCATTCAATTACCATATCTTTGCAAATCTTTTAAACTTTTTGCACCCTCACTCACCGTCTCTTCCATCATTTCCACAGGCAGCCATCGCGGCAATGAGCATTTACGATTATCAAGTTCCTGACAACACTCACGATCTCTACGACGTCACCTTCTTCGATGACACCATCCAAACCCTAGTCACAGACGCACCGTACATCGGTGACCGCTGGATCGAACGCATCCACCACCGTCATCTCCATTGCCTCGACGTCGAGTGCGTCCTAGCTTTAACTCAAACTTCACTAATCTCGTCGCCGCGCTTCAAAGCTGCGTCGTACGCCGGTGTGTGCCCCTTTTACCACTCACTCTCAAACTTCCTTCTCAACCCTTCTTACAAGTTCGCCGAAGTCGGGATACGGAGTGATTGGGAGAAGCTTAGGGAACGTTACAACCTTAGGGTTGCGAGGATGGCGGATATAAGGACGTTGGCTGTTGAGGAGTATGAAGGGGCGGGGCTTTGCTGAAGGGTTTGACGAGATGGGTTCTTGGGAAGGAGCTCAACAAACCCAGAGGAATCACCAGCAGCAAATGTCTCCGGCTCAAGTAACGTAGGGGGGGGGGGGATGGATGCTTTTCTGAGTTTCGAGATGGAGAGGGTTTTGATTTTCGGGTAGAAGCATCGAAGATAATGATCGATTCCAGCGTTCGTAAAATGTTACTAGTCTTCGATCTAATGTCTGTTAAATTGTAGTAGCGTACGTAAATGTTTGCAAGTAAAATTACGGTTCATAGTACATTTTTCCTGTTCGATTAGAGTTACTACAAATTGGTATGTTAAAGACAAATACCTATTGATGGATGTACATGCTCTTTGTTTGATGATTTAGCTGACTTTGGGTTACATTGTTTGATTAGAATCGCATATATTATCAAACAAAGAGTATGTACATCCACCAATAGGTATTTGTCTTTAACATACCAATTCGTAGTAACTCTAATCAAAAAGGAAAAATGTACTACGAATCGTAATTTTACTTGCAAACATTTACGTACGCTACTAACATTTAACAGGAATTAGATAGAAGAGTAGTAACACTTTACGAACGCTGAAATCGATCATTACCTTCGATGCTTATACCCGAAAATCAAGACCCTCCCCATCTCGAAACTCAGAAAAGCATCCACCCCCGCATACATTACCTGAGCCGGAGACAGCCATGGCTTATCCCATTTGCTCCTGGTGATTCATTTGGGCATGTTGAGCTCCTTCCAAAGAACCCATCTCGTCAAAACCTTCAGCAAAGCTCCGCCCCTTGATACTGCTCTGCAGCCAGCGTCCTTACATCCTCCATCCTCGCAACCCCAAGGTTGTAATGTTCCCTAAGCTTCTCCACATCACTTCGTATCCCAATTCCGGTCGAACTTGTAAGAAGGGTTAAGAAGGAAGTTTGAGAGTGATCGGTGGTAAAAGGGGCAGGCACCGACGTCCGACGCAGAGTTGAAGGGCGGCGACGGGGTTAGTGAAGTTTGAGTTAAAATTAGGACGTCACTCGACGTCGAGGCCGACAACGAGGTAGTGGAGACGACAGTGGTGGATGCATTCGATGTTGGCGATACAGCGGTCGACGATGTACGGTGCGTCTGTTTCTAGGATTTGGATGGTGTCATCGAAGAAGGTGATGTCATAAAGATCGTAGGTGTTGTCAGGAATTTGATAATCGTAAATGCTCATCGCTGGCTGCCTGTGGAAATGGTGGGAGAGGCGGTGAGTGAGGGTGAAAGAAGTTTAAAAGATTTGCAAGATATGCATGAGAATTGAATGGGAGGACATTTGTCAAACTGAAGTCATTTCTTTAAACAACTCTTTGTCTTTGGGAGCACGTACTCTTACCGTTAATATTGTTATCGTCTCATTGGGTTAGAATCCTCTCATGTTGGATTAAACATGACTGATCATGTTTTCTCATACTCATATAAGTAGACCCTATAAAGGGGACTCCTTCTTGATTAAAATAAGGGTCTCACTCTCATGTTTGTGAGAGAACATGACCCATCATGTTTGATCCAAACATGAGAAGATTTTAACCCATTTTTAAGGTATTCAACTGATCTCCAACAAAATAAAACCACCATATATGCACAAACCCAAAGAAAGGCACACAATGGACCCAACTGATCTCTAACAAAATACTTACAAGGAACATGTAATTTCTATAAATGTTTACTCAAAGATGAAATCAAAAGCTGACTTAAGTTGGTAAAAACCACAAAGCTAAAAGGCAACTGATTTGTAGGGGGTCCTGGGAAAAGAAATATGAAACCCAAAAAACAGTCGATATGATACACAAAACAGGGTATTGAAAGTTCAAGATTCAAGAGTATAAAACTATAAAATCAGGTTTGTGATACACAGAATATTCGTAGAGTTCCCAAATCAAACAAAAAGCAAGTGGCTTCATTGTGATTATCATCTTTACTTCTATCATTATAATCTGCTAGGTAAAGTGTGTAAAAGACAACCATCAATCAATTTTACTCATAGGGGATTTTATTTTGAACACGGTAGTAAACAAAGATACAAGTGTTATGCCTTGATTATCAAATTCACTTCAAATTACTAAGAAGACATTTACGAAAAAGGAAAATAGAACCCAAATCACAAGTTGCGATAGTGAAATAGTTTGGAAAGTGTAATATTTGCGCATGTGCAAATATTTGCACAAGTGCGTATATTTACACAAATTCACCTATTTTTTCTACACATATGTAGATATGCACACGATAAATTATCAACTATTTACGTATAATTTACTTAAAATTTTAGAGTAATTAAACAAATAATAAACTAATTTTTAACTTAAAGTTTCAAACTAGTAATTTCTTTTTTAGAAAGTAATTATTTAAGTAAATCTAACTTTTCAGAAAAGTAAAAATAAATATAAAAACTAGAAAAATAAAAGCAGCTTGCGTTGATTGATGTATGATGTATCTGTTAACGTTTGAAATTCTTTTCAGAAATTTAAAAATAAAAGAAAAGAACTATTAATGAGAAAGTAGACCTAGTCTTGAGTAGTTGAGTGGACCGATGTATTTTGTAGTCTTGAAAATGGAAATTCCTTTATCTCTCTCTCTGTTCTCTATTTCTAACTCCGGCGATGTCGCCGGCTTCCCACCAAACACAGGTACAAAAAGCATGAAAGCAATACCCACTACTCTCCGTCTCCGGGTACCTCACCGCTTTTGGAATCCGGCTGGTAACGGTGTCGGTTCGTGTCCAAAATCCGGCGATGCTCTCTAGAATCTGGCTTCGAGTAAGAGTTTTTTTGGGTCCGTTTGTCGATTGTGTTCGTTTATGCTTGGATCTAGTCTTTTTTTCTATCCCCGAGTTTATATGTGTAGATTTAGGTAGTGTATGTGTAGATCTGGGTTTATGGATGTTCGTGTGGTGGCTGGTGCATGTGTTTGTAGATCTAGTGTTTATTGTGTTTTTTTTATGGATTTTGATCGACGGGGGTTCGCCGGGTTTTCAAGCAGTAGCCGGAGTTACTGGGTATTTGTTTACTTAGCTTCATCAATGTTATGGTGGTGTTAGGTGAGAGAGAAAAGTGCAGGTAACCGAGGGAAGGGTTGTGATGTTAGAGAGGAATTGAAACAGCATCTGATAACACAAAACCAAAAATTTCATAACTTCCCTTCCTATTATAAATTAAATGAAAAAGACAGTTATTAAAATGATTGGTCAGAATTGGTTCTCGCAGTTCTCGTATGAAAGGCGGTTTTCGTTTGAACCGCAGCACACACACACACACACACACACACATATATATATATATATAGTTAATTAGCTTAATGATATAACCAAATTTACATTAATTAAATACTTGTTGTTATGTTTAAATGTTTAATGAGTTATTAAAGCAACAACCATTATAAATTAGTTAAGGTAATTAATGTAATGATTGCTTGAGTTATTGCTGCAAGTGTATGTATTATTTGGTTTCAGTTTTATCGTATAATATGATTTTCCGTTTAGGATATTCACCCCTAATCGTAGTATATTATTATAGCACTTGTGCAATGTGGATAATAGTCGTATTTACTTGACAATCAAGAATGCTATGGTATGATGTTAACGGAATGCGATGTCAAGAAATAAACTCTATTCGACAATGTATTCGTTTTCTTTTTCATTTTTCCATTTTTTATTTCTTTTTTTCCCCAATCAACTATTTTATTAGTTTTTGAAAAACAATAAAATAAAGAACAATATTTACATATTTATTAAATAAATAGAGATAAAGATAATCTAGCTTTAAAAATTGTATTAATGCAAGTAATATAATCAAAATTACAATGGTTAAATATTCGTTGTCACGTTTAAATATTGGATTTCGATAACCTCAACTCTAATTGTTGTAGATAATAATAAAATAAATTTAGTTTTAGTTTTTAAATGTGGTAACCTTGTTTCATGTATGAAAAACTGAAAACTAATTAAAAGTAACTATGAAAAGTAAATAAATTAATTATGGAAACCATTAGTTGTGATTGTTATTTTTAAAAACTTAAATGAGCTTTTTTATTTTTATCCATAGTTGTGGTTATCATTCTCCTTAAATGTTTAAGGAGTTATTAAAACAACAACTGTTATAAATTAGTTAAGGTAATTAAGATGATGATTGATGAACTATTGTAGCAAGTGTCGGTATTTTTTTTACATACAAACTTGTACTACTTAAAATAGATAGTTTTAAAATTTGTATGAAAGAGTGTTAAACGTTTTATAATTTTAATAATTATATAAATTAAAAACTTACAAAGATAACAATAGACCTTTTCACACTCATACATTAAACATGTATAAATCAATACAATTTTTAGTAAAAATCAATTTAATTGTTTCAAAAAGTTTGAATATAATCACTCGATAAAGATATAGTGCAATCACTCTCATAGAGAGTGAGTTGTTTAAACAAATAACTTCAGTTTGACAAATATCCTCCCATTCAATTCCCATATCTTTGCAAATCTTTTAAACTTTTTGCACCCTCACTTACCGTCTCTTCCATCATTTCCACAGGCAGCCATCGCGGCAATGAGCATTTACGATTATCAAGTTCCTGACAACACTCACGATCTCTACGATGTCACCTTCTTCGGTGACACCATCCAAACCCTAGTCACAGACGCACCGTACATCGTCGACCGCTAGATCGCCGACATCGAACGCATCCACCACCGTCGTCTCCACTGCCTCGATGTCGAGTGCGTCCTAGCTTTAACTCAAACTTCACTAATCCCGTCGCCGCGCTTCAACTCCGCGTCGTACGCCGGTGTGTGCCCCTTTTACCACTGATCACTCTCAAACTTCCTTCTCAACCCTTCTTACAAGTTCGCCGAAGTCGGGATACGGAGTGATTTGGAGAAGCTTAGGGAACGTTACAACCTTGGGGTTGCGAGGATGGCGGATATAAGGACGTTGGCTGTTGAGGAGTATGAAGGGGCGGAGCTTTGCTGAAGGGTTTGACGAGATGGGTTCTTGGGAAGGAGCTCAACAAACAGAGGAATCACCAGGAGCAAATGTCTCCGGCTCAGGTAACGTAGGGGGGGGGGGGTGGATGCTTTTCTGAGTTTCGAGATGGAGAGGGTTTTGATTTTCGGGTAGAAGCATCGAAGATAATGATCGATTCCAGCGTTCGTAAAATGTTACTAGTCTTCGATCTAATGCCTGTTAAATTGTAGTAGCGTACGTAAATGTTTGCAAGTAAATTTACGGTTCATAGTACATTTTTCCTGTTCGATTAGAGTTACTACGAATTGGTATGTTAAAGACAAATACCTATTGGTGGATGTACATGCTCTTTGTTTGATGATTTAGCTGACTTTGGGTTACATTGTTTGATTAGAATCGCATATATTATCAAACAAAGAGTATGTACATCCACCAATAGGTATTTGTCTTTAACATGCCAATTCGTAGTAACTCTAATCAAAAAGGAAAAATGTACTATGAATCGTAATTTTACTTGCAAACATTTACGTACGCTACTAACATTTAACAGGAATTAGATAGAAGACTAGTAACATTTTACGAACGCTGAAATCGATCATTACCTTCGATGCTTATACCCGAAAATCAAAACCCTCCCCATCTCTAAACTCAGAAAAGCATCCACCCCCGCATACATTACCTGAGCCAGAGACAGCCATAGCTTATCCCATTTGCTCCTGGTGATTCCTTTGGGCATGTTGAGCTCCTTCCCAAGAACCCATCTCGTCAAAACCTTTAGCAAAGCTCCGCCCCTTCATACTGCTCTGCAGCCAGCGTCCTTACATCCGCCATCCTCGCAACCCCAAGGTTGTAATGTTCCCTAAGCTTCTCCACATCACTTCGTATCCCAATTCCGGTCGAACTTGTAAGAAGGGTTAAGAAGGAAGTTTGAGAAAGATCGGTGGTAAAAGGGGCACGCACCGACGTCCGACGCAGAGTTGAAGCGCGGCGACGGGGTTAGTGAAGTTTGAGTTAAAATTAGGACACCACTCGACGTCGAGGCCGACAACGAGGTAGTGGAGACGACAGTGGTGGATGCATTCGATGTCGGCGATACAGCGGTCGACGATGTACGGTGCGTCTGTGACTAGGGTTTGGATGGTGTCATCGAAGAAGGTGATGTCATAAAGATCGTGGGTGTTGTCAGGAATTTGATAATCGTAAATGCTCATCGCTGGCTGCCTGTGGAAATGGTGGGAGAGGCGGTGAGTGAGGGTGAAAGAAGTTTAAAAGATTTGCAAGATATGCATGAGAATTGAATGGGAGGACATTTGTCAAACCGAAGTCATTTGTTTAAACAACTCTTTGTCTTTGGGAGCACGTACTCTTACCGTTAATATTGTTATCGTCTTATTGGGTTAGAATCCTCTCATGTTGGATTAAACATGACTGATCATGTTTTCTCATACTCATATAAGTAGACCCTATAAAGGGGACTCCTTCTTGATTAAAATAAGGGTCTCACTCTCATGTTTGTGAGAGAACATGACCCGTCATGTTTGATCCAAACATGAGAAGATCTTAACCCATTTTTAAGGTATTCAAACTTAAAAAAAAATTAAATTGATCTTTACTAAAAATTGTATTGATTTATATGTTTAATATGTGAGAGTGAAAAGGTCGAAGTTTGCTACTGCTTCTTTGTTGGGGTTTCAAGAACGCAGCGGACAACATGCAATGCCAAATGTACAAACATGCAAAGCATAAAAACCCCATAAGAGGACCAAGCTCTATATCTATTGTTTGCAACATGTAAAAAGAGGGAAAAGAAAGTTATACCCTTGGTGATCTCCTGGAACCAAGTAGAGGATGAAGAAGATGACTAGAAGCTCAAACGAACTCCTCTCTATTGTTGATCCACCCCCGGTTTTCACAATCCACTTTTACTAGCAAGCTTGTGTGGACTTCAAAGCATTGAATCCACACCAAGAACAGCAACTCCCTCTTTGTTTTCAGGACTAAAACCCACAAGAACTCTAAAATGAAGCTTTGGAGCTCTAAGTCTTGTAAGTAGTAAATCTGTCAAAAGGAATAAATTGCAAGGAAAAGAGGGGATTTTTATAAACCCAAATATGCCATTTTCTCTCCCCTAGACCAGCCAGCAGGCTGCCCAAAAGCAAGGCCATGCATTGGTCAATTTGGAGGTGGGAGACAAAAGTTGCATGCAGTCTGACACGATTCCGCGCCGCGGGCCCGTAAGTTTCCGCACAGTAGAAACTCCGTGCCGCGTATCCTAAAGTGTTCCACGCCGCGGATATCGCCTGCACACCAACCCTCTCTACTTTGACACTTTTAGTCCCTCGAATTTCATTGCTGTCAGGATTGATCCCCGGCGTGTGACCCAATAGGCCCATACTATATCGGTAGTAATCCATATGGCGTACGTGCGTCAGTGGGCATACTCCAACAAACTCCCACTTGCACATGACACACCGTACCTATAGACCACTGGCAAGGAGCGGCCTCTAACAAGGCATCTCTACCCCCAATCAGCATGGGTTTTGTCATCTAGAACAAAAACCAAATCCAGAAATAGATACGAAATGGTCCTATAGATAAGTGATCATTCATCCTTTCATTCGCGATATCCGTGTGAACACTAGACATGGTTAAATGTCAATCTCCAGATCGTTCACGATTATGTTTCTCTATCTCGATTGATGGTGATCCAAAATCTAGCTGCAGTCGATCAAATATCCCTGCAACTTGAGCATGGCCATGCATTTTACGTCACCGCTTAATCATCGAGGGGCCCAAGGATATCTGTTTAAGTCTAGAGGAACGAATCCCTTCGACGACATTGCTCCGCCACATACACCATACTTTACCTAAAAGCTCCCTTTAAAACAACCAGTTACGAACTGCGTTTGAAAGCAATCAAGGCAAAGCAGATCCATGCTTTGGAACACATGTATCTCCAGTCTAAGGACAAAATGATATTATCATCCTGACTTACTCGTGACAGAAACCATAAAGTAAGTTCAGGTGTGGGTCGTCCAGTCACTTGACCATTGTAAGCATAGGAGAAATGTTGCGTCTCTTCTATCTAATCCATTATTAGATAGCGACCAACCATTTCCCTCAGCCTTATCTCAAACTTCCTCCCCTTGAAGAATGACCGGCTGTGGATATTTAGAATGAAAAAGCATTCTGGGAAGTGTTAAACATGCTAAGATGGAACACAGTAAAGATTCATAAAATATCGCCCTTGGCGCATTATTTAATCCCCATTTAATAATCAATATAGTATGAAATACAATACTGCTTAACGTTCCCCAAAGAAATATATATATATATCAAACATATAACTAAAACAAACTCAAGCCTTGTTCACTAAGCCTAGTATGGCAATCATCACTAGCTTGTAACAACAGCTTAGTTAACGGATCCGCCATAAAGTTATCCGTGTGTTCTCTGCCAGTGACCATATCTCTTCCTCAACCGATCACTCATAAAGTATGCGTTGGCGAGATTACGATCCTTCGTTAAAGCCATTTTACCTTCATTGTTTCAGAAGAACCCAATAAGGTAAATGAAGCTCGAACTTCAAGCCATCATACCTTCATTGTCAACAAAAGGCCCAATAAGGTAACTGATGCTTGGGATTTTGGTTCTTATATGAAAGCCATCATACCCTCATTGTTAAAAAGATACCAATAGGGTTCGCGATGCTTTAAGAACAATTTTGATCAACAACACCATATTCTGTAGGATCGTAATCTCCGATTGAGATCGGCATTTATCCCATTCTATTCAGAAGCCAACACTAGAGTAACAATTTACTCTTGCTTCTTTTATAATAGAGTACCAAGAACATATCTGAATATTTCTTGATCCCCTAAACAGGTTTTGTATATTCTATAGTTGTTATGAATGCATAATTCCTTACTTTATCTTTTGAACAACACAAGGTAAGGACATTATCTCCATTACGTTTGTAGAATTACAACAACGCTCCCACTAGCCTAGACATTCATTCATGTTTGATCCTTTCTTATTGAAAACTCAAACAATTTATTTTCATATCAAAGCAAAGATTGTAACCTTGAGATGCTTATTTAAGTCCACCACGGGACTCCTTTTGCTTGTAGACTTTACAAGGATACACTTAATGTGATAGACCATCGGATAGTGTTGTGAGCACTTCCTCACAGAATTCCTATTAAGGAATGTGGTCTTTGCATTAAGTTGTCGTAGCCATGAAAAGGCACTAAAATCACAAGTATCCGAGTTTACTTCAACATAACCACCGGTAGAGAATTTCTAGATGATACCATCCTCATGGTCAATCATCGTAAAACTATCTCCTACTAGTCGGTATTCGAAGTTGTCTACGAACTCAGTATTCGACATAACCACTGAGAGAAAGTTTTCATATGACACCTTCCGCATGGTCAATCATAGATCTTTCCTATCCATCGGTATTCGAAGTCGTAAACTTATCCATGTTGGTATCCTTCTACAAAGAACCATTTTTACCCTTCGAGTTCCTACCCAAGGGTTGGGTCTACCAAGTCCAATACTTGGATATCCCACATGGATCGCATCTCATTTTCATAGCCTCTTTCCTTCCAGCGGACTCTAGGCCCACTCTGGTTTTGGTAGTTTGATGTAGACATCATTAAGTCGTCTCCCTCAGATATAAAAGTATATCTTTCTGGCCTTATGACAACTATCACCAAGTTTAAAAGAGGTAATGATTTAATGTCAGGTCCTCCAGCATAGCCATGCTGAGTTTCAATCACAATTGAGTGCTAGTGCCAACATCAGGTTCTTCCATTCAAGGTAAACTTTACTCCCACTGGCACCCGTGGATATCTGAAATCTTTTCTTTTAAACAACATACTTCTTGTTCAAATATCCCATGGTCACAGCAGAATACCTAATGGAGTAGCACCTCTAGATTCCGGGTTCCTCCAACTCAGCCTAAACGCAGGTTGAGGAATTCAGACTTTGTGATGGACTAGCAAAGACATACTTTCTAGTATCATCATCTAAGGTGCGTACTTAACCATCTTTGTTGGTATGATTTTTGAAACATTTCCCGCCACTTTCAAAGTACTCCCCAAACAATAGGGTACTTAGGTTAAAACCCATCACAATCGGACCGTAACTAGAATGTCCGGTTCCTCCGCTTGGCGACCCATATAAAAATATGTTCTAGGAGGATTGAATTATGAGACAAAGCCATAATTCTTATGATGGTCACAGAACTCAGAACTACATCCTCAACATCTCTATTAGATTTGAGTATTATAGTCTTTTGCCCTCTTAGTCATGTCCTATGTCGCTGATGTGTCTTGAACACCTCTCAAGGTTTCAGACGAGTGTCTAACAAGTTAAACATATTCATCCTTTTACCTTCACTGGTAAGGTAACAAAGTATCCAGTGTTACTCCTTAGGTTTTGCTTGAACGGTCTACACACAAAAGTGTGAACGAAATCCAACAAGCATTCATTCCTCTCACATACATAAGTGAAGGACGTTTGAGTCATTCTAGCCTTTTAAATAAGATTTGCAATCAACAATTGATCCTAGATCAAAAGATCCAAGTTTCTAACCACATGGAGCTTGGTGATGCAAGTCTGATTTATATGGTTAAATTGACTATAGTAATAAGAGTAACATGTACAAATCATTCACGATCATTCTATTACTTCATAAGAAAACGCTTATAATAAATGCCACAACATGGATAAACTTTGAAATAAACCACCACAAAATACATAATTCAAAAGAAGTTTATCCATCGTTATCAAAGGCGTAGAAGATACATTGTTTCTAGCCACGCAAGGCGTAAAACATAGATCTAGTGAAGTAATAGACTAGCTAGAAGGAGTGGCAAGATCCCATCTTCCAATCCTTTTTCAAATAGGGACAACCATCTTGTTTCCCGTTATGAAGTCCAGCTCTCTACAGCTTCTACTTCTTACTAACACCTACACTTTGTAACAAACAAATTTGTGACAAACGTGAGTGTTGTGGCTAGTATCCAAAACTTGCCCATAGAAGTAGATAAGTAGTAGAGTTTGATCATGAATGTACCTGAAGCTTCGGAGCCAATATTTCTCATCTTGTGCATCCTTAGCTCATCCAGGCACTTAGGGCAGGCGTGGCGGCGCCAATTTCCATTCTTTCCACAAAAGTAGCAAACTTCCCCATTTGGAGTTTCATCTTGAGGCGCAATCTCATTGCCCTTTGACTCCGTGGACATGGTGAGCTCAGTAAATCCAAGCTTCCTATTTGAGGTAGCTCGCTTCTTGGTAGTCTTAGCGAGAGTAGACGAGGTGAGCTTTCCTTTGGCCATGTTAGACTCAAGAGCCTTCAGCATGCCATGAAGCTCCATTAAGGATTTGTCCATACCATGCATGTGATAATTCATAATGAATTGTTCATATGATAGTGGAAGGGATCGTAGGATAATATCCACCGCCATCTCCCTTTCAATGGTAAATCCTAACCTCTCCAAGCGCTCCACAAGTGCCTTCATCTCAAGCACGTGAAGGCTTATGTCCTCGCCATCCTGCAGCCGGCAACTAAGTAAGTCATTCAAACACCCATACCGTTCTTGCCTCGCTTGTTGCTGGAACATGTACTGCAACACAAACATCATCTCATAAGCACTTAGATGCTCCATTTGCATTTGCAAATTGGGTCTCATCATGCTCAACATGAGGCAAGAGACCTCGTTGGTGTCTTTGACACGTTTATAATACGCATCCCGAATGACCCTACTTGCGTTGGAGCAGGGGCTTCCAGAAGGGGTTCCTCAATGGTGAGCAACTTGTCTTTGTGTCGTAGGACAATCCGCAATTGCCTAGACCAATCCATAAAGTTACTCCCATCGAGTTTCTCCTTCTCAAGAAACATACGTAACGAAAAGTTGGTGTTGTTGATACTAGTCGACGTCATCTATAAAAGCAGAGTAGTTTTAGTTAGTTTGATTAAAATCCTTGTTAAAATAATTACCCCATGTGTTTAAGAAAAACAACTATTTTAACAAGGGCTAAGAACCCTATTTCATATTGCACCGTGACGGGTTTTCCACGGATCACGTGGCAAAGCTATTTAGGCCGGCAACCATTGACCGATTGCAATCCATTATTGCAACTCTTAGTTCCATGCGGGATCCTACTTGACAACCATTGTACCAAGTTTGGCATGTTTGATCCTTCCTCACCGATTCTCAATTAATATTTTGTATAACTCGGCTAGAGCTCGACAATCATCCAAAATATTACATTGAAATCGTAAATCAACCATCAAGATACACGGTGGTACTCTTGCCCAAAATCGACTCGGCTAGAGCTCGACAATCGACTTTGCAAGTTGCCACATGCGCCTTCCACACAACTCATGCAAAGGCTAACTCGGCTAGAGCTCGACAATCAACCCTTACACGGCTAGATTCGGGCGGTGTCATCTTATGGGTGGTGTGCGATTTACATTTAGAAAACGGGATTTTGTTTTCCGGTTAAAAAACCATTTAGAGTTTGATTAACAAAAGTGACAATAACCAAACGTTTTCACTAATTGGATACTAAACCAATTTAAATCCGTTTGTTAATCAAGTGTGCGCGCGGGAGTTGTTATACCAATTTTAAAACTCTTGGGTTTTATTTTTTTATCAAAAATTGTCTAGCATGCAATAGTCCTACAACTCATGCATAAACAATATAATAAAACCATCACACGCATACAACAAGTTGGTAACCATGCCCATAAAACCTATGCTTTTTCCCGTGAGCCACTACGGGAAAACAAAGTCATCTGAGGACCAAATTTCTTGACTTCGGATGTGCTCCCACTAAACCCGCTACCTCCATTGCGCCTCCCGGATTCGTGTTCGCCAAGACATCACTCCATAGACTCCCGATGGTTGCTCCATATTACAACTTACATAGAAAAGGAAATAAATGGCATGCAAGCCACAACTTCTATCTTCTAGTACAATTACATAATATGGAATATTTAAATGGCATGCAAACCTCATATGGAAAATTACATACTAAATAAATAAATTTAATTATTACAAACCATGTGATATAAAGTCACCAAATGAATGAATAATTAAAACACAACCAAACATCCACAAGGTCTAGGGCATATCTATGGTTACCAATATCACAAGAACAACAAACAAGTTCACTAATGAACAACATGGTGTGCCACACAAAACCATGTAAACTTATGCATAATGGTTAAGATTATTTAAATCACTCAAGGCACAAAATAATCCAATGTACTTATGCATTAGTAACACCAAACCATTTTTGATGAAACATATTCATAAATACATAATGTAAGTATATGCAATTACCATTTTCATGCCAAAATAATAATATACATATAAATACACCAACCATTATACAAGGCAACTTCAAAAACCAAATTTTAATTTCTGGACAAAAATTCCAGAAACCAAAATTTAGTGCCAAAAACCCAAAAATAATTTTCCTTTAAAAAAAAAAGTTTAAAAACAGAAACTGTCCAGCTGAGTTCCGTGCCGCGTACCAAAAAATGGTTCGCGCCGCGTAAAACTCCTGGAAGTTAAAACAGAATCTGTCCAGTCACTTTCCGCGCCGCGTACCAACGAGTGGTCCGCGCCGCGTAAACCATCTGGACAGAAAACACAAAACTACTTTTTGGGTTTTTCAGGCCACCATGTGCAAATATAGTATAGAGGTGGCTCTGATACCACTGTTGGGGTGTCAGGAACGCAGCGGAAGCAAAAGGAACACCATGCAATGCCAAATGTACAAACATGTAAAGCATAAAAACCCCGTAAGAGGACCAAGCTCTATATCTATTGTTTGCAACATGTAAAAAGAGGGAAAAGAAAGTTATACCCTTGGTGATCTCCTAGAACCAAGTAGAGGATGAAGAAGATGACTAGAAGCTCAAACGAAATCCTCTCTATTGTTGATCCACCACGGGTTTTCACAATCCACTTGTACTAGCAAGCTTGTGTGGACTTCAAAGCCTTGAATCCACACCAAGAACAGCAACTCCCTCTTTGTTTTCTAGACTAAAACCCACAAGAACTCTAAAATGAAGCTTTGGAACTCTAAGTCTTGTAAGTAGTAAATGTGTCAAAAGGAATAAATTGCAAGGCAAAGAGGGGATTTTTATAAATCCAAATATGCCATTTCCTCTCCCCTAGACCGGCCAGCAGGCTGCCCAAAAGCAAGGCCATGCATTGGTCAATTTGGAGGTGGGAGACAAAAGTTGAATGCAGTCTGACACGATTCCGCGCTGCGGGCCCGTAAGTTTCCGCAAGTGTTCCGCGCCACAGACATCGCCTGCACACCAACCCTCTCCACTTTGACACTTTTAGTCCCTCGACTTTCATTGCTGTCAGGATTGATCCCCGGCGTGTGACCCAATAGGCCCGTACTATATCGGCAGTAATCCATATGGCGTACGTGTGTCAGTGGGCATACTCCAACATTCTTCGACTCAAAGAATTGAAATCTATCCTTTATATTTCTCCTGTGATTCCATTTCAATACAATATACGTGAGATTTCCTCTAAAGCCTTTCTCTTTAGTGACTCAAATAAAGAACCTTAGCGGATGGATGAAAGAAGTAACCAAAAGCAAGGAGAATATCTTCTTTATCCCATCTAGGTATAGGGATATATTGAATATTCAAGCTTGGTTGAAAAGATATACAATAAGAAGAAGAGACTGATTCATATAGCATCTCACTAACTTAATCTCATGAATTTATAATATCACTTTATGAAAGTGCTCTCGATATTCCACCAGAAGCCATTAGTGCAAGCTGGTATTTAGCTCGCTCCGTAGATTAGCTATAGCTCCCTCTTTATCGGTTAATAAAAAACAATGAAAATGTATTAATTAACTATTCTTTGTTCTAATTGATAGATTGTGTGCAGGGATAGTGTACACGTGTCATCAAATCCATAAACACTATGAGTCATTAAATGGTCATACAGCTGAACACCTAACTAATGAACCAGAAAACAATACAATGTGTGTAAAAGAGATAATTAATAGTCAATTAATTATCGAGAGAAGGAAAATAATAAATAGATGTTTATTATTAAAGGGAAATATTAAATGTTAGTTAATATTTAATATAATAAAGTTTGGTTAGAATATATTAATTAATAATTAATTAATTAATAATAAAACCCGAACTAGAGGGTTTGTTTTGTCAATCAATCAAAGATTTTGATCACGGACCGGGCTTCGGGTTCAAAGGCTTTAATCCAACTAGATATCTATTTAAGGGGATTAAACCTTAAGTTTAACCTAATCCTAATCATTAGCAATTAAGACAAAACAAAGGCTTCTCTCTCTCTCTCTCTCTCCCCTTGCATTCGGCCGAACCACCATCACCACCATTAAGGTGGTCGACGGCAGCCCTAGTGGCGGTGACCGGCGGTCGACGGAATCCCAACGGCAGCGCCCCCTCCTCGGCGACACCCCTTTCAGCCAACCTCCCTTTACGGTGAGGCGATCTCGGCGGTGACCGAGAAGCACACCAAGCCAGCGGCTTTTGGTGTACACACACACGTGAACAGTTTTTCTTGGGTATTGTTTGGTAGGCGGTCTAGCAGCCTGTTCATGTTGGAGAATGCCCACTGACGCACGTACGCCAAATGATCGCTACCGATGATGTATGTGCCTATCGGGTCACATGCCGGGGGTTGATCTTGACAACAACCTAAAAGATGAGGGTGAGAAAGGATAAATAATGATAGTTGGTTTCCTGGACAAGGTTAGCGACGCTAACCCAGACGTCGCTAACCCATCTGTGTTAGCGGCGCTAACCTTAAGTGGTTAGCGGCGCTAAGCGTGGGCGGTTAGCGGCGCTAACCCTGCCTGACAGAAACAACTTTATTCTTTTCACCTCTTCTCTCCACCAATGCATGTATATCCTCATCATTGCTTCTGGGCTGACTAAGGGGAGTTCAGGAGGCAACTTGGGGTTTATATATACATGCAACTCTTCTTCCATTTTACTCTCTTGGCATTATTGAGTTTAAGCACTTAGAAACTATATTGAGTTATCTAAGCAAGAAAGAGAGAAAGAGTTCCTGGAGTCTTTGGTTGATTGTTTCCAGAAGTTCATTCACTTGTTGATTGAGCCAAGGAGGTGCTAGTACACCAAGGTCACGTCTCTTCTCGGGGTGGACTTGGATAGCTCAAGAAGAAGGAGTTCAAGGCTTGGAGCTTAGCATCAACAACATATCCAGAGAAATCAAGGGTATAACTCTTCTTTCTCTTCTGTTTTAGTTGCATTACTTGTTGTAGAGTTTGGTACACTTATGGGGTTCAATTTGTGGTTTGTTTTTGTCTTGAAAATTCGATTTTTGTACTTGCATGCTTCCGCTGAGCTCAACCACAAACCCCAACAGTGGTATCAGAGCCACCTCTACACTAGCTTTGCACTTGGTGGTTTTGAAAATCCGAAAACTGTGATTTTTGGTTCTGTCCAGGGTTTAGCGGCGCTAACCTGTCCATGTTAGCGGCGCTAAATCGCCTGTAGCGGTCGCTAAGCCGTCTCGTGATAGCGGCGCTAAACCGGAGTTAACGGCGCTAACTCTTTATAGTTAGCGGCGCTAACCCCGTACTGGCAGAATGCATGTTATGCCTTAAATCAATTTTGTTGGATTTTTAGGCTACTTTTACTTTCTGGAATTTTGTTCCAGAATTTGAGATGTTTTTAGATTAAGTTGTCTTATGTCTTGGTTGGTGTATTTATATGTGGATTAACATTTTGGCATGAAAATGGTTAATTGCATATACTTACATTGTGTATATATGACTATGGAATTTTGACTTGTTTAAAGGTTCCTAATGCATATGTACATAGGATTATTAGTGTCTTGAGTGATTAGATAATCTTAACCAAGATATATAAGATTTACTTGGTTTTGTGTGGCACACCATGTGTAGCTTTGTTGTTTCTTGTATGTGGTTGTAGTATTAGCATCCGGTAACATTTTGAGCCATAAGACCTATGTGATGTGTTTGGTTGATTTAAATTAATTAATTCATTCATTTGGTGGTTTGTAATAATTAATTTATTTATTCGGTTTTTATATTTAACGGCTTGCATGCCGATTTTCTATTCTTTGTAATTTGTAATATTAGCTTAGAATAGTAAATTGTGGCTTGCATGCCATTTCCTTTTAAATTTGTAAATTATAAAAGGAGGACCGAAACAACCAACAAGAACCGATGGAAGGTGTCTTGGCATACTTGGATCCGGAGGTCGGTAGGAGACGCTATGGATCAAGTGGGAGGAGCACACATCAAGTCATTCGGTTTAGTCCTTAGATGACTTAGTCTTGCCCGTTGGCTCACGGGCAAGGCGCATAGGATTGGCTCGTTACCGGATATGTATTACATGCGTGGTTGATTTTATTTTGTGTCTTTTCTTGCATGGATGTTTAGGATCTTCGCATGCTAGAAATTTTTTTCAAAATAATAAAATCAAAGAGTTTTTATATTGGTTTACAAACTCCGCGCGCCATATAGACAAGAATTGGTTAAAAGAGTTTTAACCGGAGAAACAAAAACCCCTTTTTCAAAAGTAAATCTCACACCACCCGTAAGATGACACCGCCCGAATCTAGTGAAACAAGATTGGTCGTCGAGCTCTAGCCAAGATCGGTTTTGCGTAACTGTGTGGAAGGCGCGTGTGGCAACTCGCAAGGTCGGTTGTCGAGCTCTAGCCGAGCCGGCCATTGGGCTAGAGTACCACCGTGTATCTTGACGGACGATTTACAATTCCATGACTTAAAACGCATTGGTAGTTGTCGAGCTCTAGCCGAGCTATCAAAGTGGGTTAATGAGTGTAACACCGTATTTTCTAAAACACAACTTTATAATACGCGCGGAAACTAATAACATAATTACATATATATAATATGGTAAATAAAATTTTTCTGGTTAACTTTACAAAACTACAACAGTGTTACTGCAAAATCAGACTCTATACAATTTCAAAATAGATATCAGAGTTAGATCAGTCCATAATCCCAGTTTCACCTCTATCTTCAACATACCAGGAGTATCCTGTAAAAGAGTTCAACAGTGGGGGATTAGCACAAAGCTAAGTGAGAGAACAGATATCAAAAACATACAAGGCATCAAGCCCAAACCAACATATGCTCAAACAACAAGAGAACCAGCGGTCTTGCAGGACCTTCTACCAAATGCCGGCAAAAGCATAGGTTTACCGATAGCCTAGTTACAACAGACAACAATACTAGCAACTCTTGATTACAACAAATGCTATCAAGACGAATGCTAGTACTGTATATCCCTAAACCAAGGCCCAGCTGAAAAACAACCGCCAAGCTAATCTCCCAAACAACATGTATATATACAGTTAACAAGAGAATACTTCTCAAGGAGCAACAATCAGGTGATATATCTTATACATCCAAGATATATATCCACTCACCGATATCTTCAAAAGTTCAGGTAACTCAGTCTCTACTTATCTACTGAGTTTTGTCTCCACCTGAACAAACAACTAATAATCAGTATTTGCTTAATCAACACACAATAAGCACAATACTTAACATGTACATAAATCAACAAGTACATACATCCACATATCACATGTACCAATAATCTACAAGTACAGATCAACTAATGTATATTCAAACAATATACTGTAATTCACTATTACTCTTTACTTACTGTAATCTTGTGAATTCATTCAACTCCTTAGCTTAGGTAAATTCGAACATTCCTTTCGTAAGCCAAGGCAAATACTTGAGGTATAAACTCATGCTCATATTCAAATCATCAAATCCGATCAATAGTCTATTTCAACACAACCAATTGAATTCCGAGTAACATCAAATCCTAGTGAATAGGCGGAATCCGAGTAATCAGGCGGAATCCGGATAAATGGTCACAATCCGTGTACAAGGCGGAATCCGAGTAAACAGGCGGAATCCGGGTAAACTTCACAATCCGTTTAAAGCATCAAATCCGATCAACATGAAATCCGAGAAAATAATCGGAATCCGAGTAAATGGAAAATCCGATTACAAGCTAAGGCAAACAGTAAGATTCTATCGGATTCCTATCCATTCTGATAACTTTAATCGGATTTCAACAATCCGAGTCATTCAAACTCTAAATCCGACTGATTCATAACTTCATCTCCATTCTTGATTTCTAACTTAAATCACTACTGATTTTAAGCATGCAAGTTATATATGTTTCCAGAAATCATTCTTAACATATAATGAACATCCTAACATCATAATCTAACATTCATGCAACCTAGAATCATCAATTCATCATATAATTGCATTTAATCGGATTCTCACATAAAATTCATATAAATCCGAAATCAAACAACAAACAACATAATGGTATAGAATTTCTAACCTCTTGATGATTCAAAATACTTCAGTTAACAAATTAAGAATGAAAGATTGAAGTTTGATTCTCTTTTTCTTTCTTTTGTTGCTCTCGGCCGAAACACACAAAAACACACACACACAACACTCTCTTTGTTTACTATAACAAGTAACAAAAGTATGGGGTGGTTTGACCAACCACCCCCCCCCCCAACGTACCACCCACCATCATTACATACATACATATAAAATCTAATAAATAAGTATATATATATAAGATAATATAAAATACAACAAATAACACCATTCCAACAAACAATTAAATTTCCAGATTAATTATTTAATTACCTTAATTAATCTAGGCCGGTAAGGAGGGTGTTACAAATCTCCTCCCCTTAAGAAGATTCCGTCCTCGGAATCTGATCGGGCTCAAACAAGACTGGGTAACGACTCCTCATGTCATCTTCAGTTTCCTAAGTCAATTCTAAACCCAAACTGTGCTTCCACTTCACCAATACCATTGGTATCTGTTTGTTTCTCAGTTTTGTTACTTTACGATCCAACAACTCAACAGGTTCTTCGATCAACCTCTTTTTAAAATCCACACGCAGATCTTTTATCGGTAACACCTGAGTCTGATCTTCTACATTACACTTCCTCAGATAGCAAACATTGAATGTATCATGGATACCAGCTAGTTCATCAGGAAGATCCAAAACCACAGTCTGATCATTCATTACCTTTCGGATTCTGAACGGACCAATATATCGAGGTGCTAACTTTCCACGTTTCCCAAAACGTATCACACCCTTCCATGGTGAAACCTTTAAGTAGACTCGTTCTCCCTCCACAAAAGTCACTGGTCGACGACGTGGATCTGCATACCTCTTTTGTCGATCTCTTGCAGCTTTCAACTTTTCCAGAGCCACCGCAACTTTATACGTTGTGATCTGAACAATATCTGGCCTAGCAAACTGTTTCTCTCCTGCCTCTAACCAACAAGTAGGAGTTCTGCACGGTCGCCCATATAACATCTCATACGGCGGCATTCCGATGCTGGAGTGGTAAGAATTATTGTAAGCGAACTCAACCAGCGGTAAATGCGAATCCCACGAACCTCCAAACTCTAACACACATGCCCGAAGCATATCCTCTAAAGTCTGAATTGTTCTTTCTGATTGCCCATCTGTCTGCGGATGATAAGCCGTACTCAAATTAACCCTAGACCCCAACTCTTGTTGTAGTCTGTTCCAGAAGTTTGACACAAACCTAGAATCACGATCTGACACGATAGACAAAGGAACTCCATGTCTTGATATTATCTCATCGACATACATCTTGGCTAACTTACTCAAGGGTGCAGTCTCAGTAGTAGCAAGAAAGTGTGCACTCTTGGTTAATTTGTCGACAATAACCCAAATCATATCATTTCCTTTCTGAGTCCTCGGAAGTTTTGTTACAAAATCCATCGTGATGCGATCCCACTTCCACTCAGGTATTGATAACTGTCTCAGAGATCCATACGGCTTTTGGTGTTCAGCTTTCACTTGAGCACATATATGACATGACTCCACAAATCGTGCAACATCTAACTTCATAGTAGGCCACCAATAAAAAGTATTCATACTTTGATACATCTTAGTGCTACCAGGATGAACAGACATTCTGGATTTATGTGTTTCAGTCAAAATCAATTCCCGCAAATTACCAAACTTCGGCACCCAAACACGATTCTGATACATCTTTAAACCACGAGAATCAGTTGTCAGTTCATTTTGTCTTTTCACCGTTATCTCATCTTTCAAATTTTCTTCTTTCAGTGCTTCCAGTTGAGCAGCCATCAACTGATCTATCAAATCAGATTTGATCTCTAACCGCATAAACTTTATTGTATTTGCCAAACCCTTCCTACTAAGTGCATCAGCTACCACGTTAGCTTTTCCTGGATGATACTGAATGTCACAGTCATAATCTTTTATCAGCTCTAACCAACGGCGTTGTCTCATATTCAATTCCTTCTGCGTGAACACATACTGCAAACTCTTGTGATCAGTGCAAATCGTGCACTTTGTACCATATAGGTAATGTCTCCACAGTTTTAAAGCAAACACCACTGCTGCTAACTCCAAATCATGAGTCGGATAGTTCTTCTCGTTGGGTTTCAACTGTCTGGAAGCATAAGCTATAACTTTACCCCTTTGCATCAATACACATCCTAACCCAGCATGTGAAGCATCACAGTATACCACAAAATCTTCAGACCCTTCTGGCAACGCAAGAACGGGAGCTTGACACAGAAGTTGCTTCAAAGTATGAAAAGCATTTTCCTGAGCCTCACCCCATTGGAACAGAACATCCTTTCTAGTCAACTTGGTTAACGGACCCGCAAGCTTCGAAAAGTTTTTAATGAAACGTCTGTAATAACCTGCTAATCCGAGAAAACTTTTAATCTCTGTCGGTGTCGTAGGAGCATTCCAATTCATCACCGCTTCTATCTTTGCCGAATCAACCTTAACACCATTTTCACAAATTACATGACCCAGAAACTTGACTTCACGCAACCAGAACTCACACTTGGACAATTTGGCATATAACTTGTTTTGCTTTAAAGTCTCCAAAACTTGTCGCAGATGTCGATCATGCTCATTCTCCATTTTTGAATACACCAAGATATCATCAATAAACACTATAACGAACGTATCCAAAAATGGTCGACACACCCGATTCATTAAATCCATAAACACTGCCGGTGCATTAGTCAGACCGAATGGCATTACAATAAACTCGTAGTGACCATACCGTGTACGAAAAGCTGTCTTAGGTATATCCTCTTCGGCTACTCTTACCTGATGATAGCCCGACCTCAAATCAATCTTCGAGAAATATGAAGCTCCCTGAAGTTGATCGAACAAATCATCTATCCTCGGCAACGGATACTTATTCTTGATGGTCCTCTTATTCAAGTCTCTGTAATCTATACACATACGCAGAGTCCCGTCTTTCTTCTTAACAAACAACACCGGTGCACCCCAAGGCGAAGAGCTTGGACGAATAACCCATTATCCAACAGTTCCCGAATCTGAGTCATCATCTCTCTGATCTCTGAAGGAGTTAAACGATACGGAGCTTTCGCAATAGGCGCACTACCAGATATCAAATCAATCTTATACTCAACATCACGTACTGGCGGCAACCCTGGCAAATCATCTGGAAATACCTCCGGATACTCCGAAACCACACGAATATCTAAAACAGACCTCTTCTCCTTTTTCACATCAATAGCATAAGCCAGATACGACGCACACCCTTTGGCTAAAGATTTTCTAGCCTTAATATACGAGATAAACGGAAGAGAAGATGGAGATCTATCCCCACGAGCCACGACATGCGACCCGTCAACCAGAGGAATAGTTATCAATTTCTTATGACATTGGATACTAGCCCTATGGTGACTCAACCAATCCATGCCTAATACTAAATCGAAACCAGGTATAGGCATCACCAAACAGTCTACAGGGAAACTAGTACCATCAATACTAACCTGAACTCCAGTTACAAAAGTTGTCACAGGCACTACATTACCGTCAGCTACTTCTACTTCTAAAGGAATAGCATTCACAGAAGCAGGTAATTTAAATTTATCACACATAGTCATAGATATAAACGATCTATTTGCACCAGAGTCAAACAAAACACGTGCAGGCATAGAGTTAACTATGAACATACCGGTTATCACATCATCACTGCCAGTAGCTTCTTTGGCAGTCATCTTGAAAGCTCTACCCTCAGCAGAAGGTACTGTCTTTCTCTTCTGACCTGCAGAAGACGATCCCCCGGTATTTCTTACCCCCGCCCAAGTCCCCGCGGTCTTCAACTTGGGACAACTTCCAGCTCGATGTCCCTCCTCCTTGCAGTTCCAGCAAACAAAGGTGTTGAACTTACATGCACCTAAATCATGACCAAACTCACCACACCTCAAACATTTGTGAGTTTGGGGCGTGTACTGCCCGGTGTGCCGAGATTTACAATTATGGCACCAAGGTTTGCTCTGATAAGATCCTGATCCCTTGACCCTCTTATCGGACTTTCCATGATAACTCTGCCATTTACCTCTACTTTGATTCCCACTGGAACTTACACTAAACCTGCTAAACGAACTCTTGTTCATCTTTTCCCGATCCTGGACGTCAGATTCTGCAGATCTTGCTAGTGTGATTGCCTGGACAAGCGATGTCGCCAAACGAGTGTTACCCCGATATTCTGGTAACAAAGCTTTCACAAAGTGTTGAACCTGAGCACGCTCTTCAGGTACCCACTGCTTTGCAAATCGAAGAGTCACTTGAAACTTGTTGATCAACTCGTCCACAGACATATTACTTGTCTGTGCCAAATCTAGGAACTCTCGTTGAATCTTTGCCATGTCAAAAGCATTGCAGAACTGCTCACAGAATTTATCCTGGAATTGCTCCCAGGTGACGGCATTAACAATCTCCCTCGGCAGATGTGTGGTCAGTGAATCCCATCACGATAAAGCTTGATCCTTCAAACGTCTCGTTGCAAACTTGACCTATTCAACTTTCTCACAGTTGCAGGCTTCGAAAGCCTTCACAGTTTCTTTCAACCAGTTTAGAGTAACATTCGGGTTTGAGCTTCCCGAATACTCCGGTGCTCCACACACCACAAAATCCTTCTACTGACATTTATTCCTAACTTCTTGCTGTGGAAACCACGGAATGAAGAAGTTCTGTTGTGGTGTCTGGTGTTGGGTAGACATTCCTTGTGGTATAGGGATAAAAGGAAATGATCCGTAAGGAGTTGACACCGTGCTTACTGGTGTTGTGGTATAAACAGGTGGTGGTATGGGTTGAGTAACAGAGGCTGTTACATGAGGCATTTGAACTGTAGGGGTTGGTTGAGAAGATTGGGTTTGGTTCAACTGATGTTCAAGCTCTTGAATTCTATCTCTCTAAGTCTGCAAAGAATCTTCCAACAGCAATACATAATCTTGATTATCAGATTCCCCGTTGTGAGAGGTACCTGCTCTGTGTTGTTCATTGGCAGCAGTAGAGGACACGTTGTTGTGCTGTCTTCTTGGGGACTGTGGGGTAAATACCGGGATTTCGTTGTTATCAGCCATAATCTGTTCTACACAACATCTCACCAGTTGTCAGATTATAATTCGTTAGTACCACATCATATTCTCTATAGCTACTTTGCTAATTACCCACCCTGGAAATATTGGACTGATCAGAGCCTCGGTTCAAGTATTGCACATCTATAATGCAAATCCTCAAACTAGGGCTCTGATACCAACTTGTAACACCGTATTTTCTAAAACACAACTTTATAATACGCGCGGAAGCTAATAACATAATTACATATATATAATATGGTAAATACAATTTTTCTGGTTAACTTTACAAAACTACAACAGTGTTACTGCAAAATCAGGCTCTATACAATTTCAAAATAGATATCAGAGTTAGATCAGTCCATAATCCCAGTTTCACCTCTATCTTCAACATACCAGGAGTATCCTGTAAAAGAGTTCAACAGTGGGGGATTAGCACAAAGCTAAGTGAGAGAACATATATCAAAAACATACAAGGCATCAAGCCCAGACCAACATATGCTCAAACAACAAGAGAACCGGCGGTCTTGCAGGACCTTCAACCAAATGCCGACAAAAGCATAGGTTTACCGATAGCCTAGTTACAACAGACAACAATACTAGCAACTCTTGATTACAACAAATGCTATCAAGACGAATGCTAGTACTGTATATCCCTAAACCAAGGCCCAGCTGAAAAACAACCGCCAAGCTGATCTCCCAAACAACATGTATATATACAGTTAACAAGAGAATACTTCTCAAGGAGCAATAATCAGGTGATATATCTTATACATCCAAGATATATATCCACTCACCGATATCTTCAAAAGTTCAGGTAACTCAGTCTCTACTTATCTACTGAGTTTTGTCTCCACCTAAACAAACAACTAATAATCAGTATTTGCTTAATCAACACACAATAAGCACAATACTTAACATGTACATAAATCAACAAGTACATACATCCACATATCACATGTACCAATAATCTACAAGTACAGATCAACTAATGTATATTCAAACAATATACTGTAATTCACTATTACTCTTTACTTATTGTAATCTTGTGAATTCATTCAACTCCTTAGCTTAGGTAAATTCGAACATTCCTTTCGTAAGCCAAGGCAAATACTTGAGGTATAAACTCATGCTCATAATCAAATCATCAAATCCGATCAATAGTCTATTTCAATACAACCAATTGAATTCCGAGTAACATCAAATCCTAGTGAATAGGCGGAATCCGAGTAATCAGGCGGAATCCGGATAAATGGTCACAATCCGTGTACAAGGCGGAATCCGAGTAAACAGGCGGAATCCGGGTAAACTTCACAATCCGTTTAAAGCATCAAATCCGATCAACATGAAATCCGAGAAAATAATCGGAATCCGAGTAAATGGAAAATCCGATTACAAGCTAAGGCAAACAGTAAGATTCTATCGGATTCCTATCCATTCTGATAACTTTAATCGGATTTCAACAATCCGAGTCATTCAAACTCCAAATCCGACTGATTCATAACTTCATCTCCATTCTTGATTTCTAACTTAAATCACTACTGATTTTAAGCATGCAAGTTATATATGTTTCCAGAAATCATTCTTAACATATAATGAACATCCTAACATCATAATCTAACATTCATGCAACCTAGAATCATCAATTCATCATATAATTGCATTTAATCGGATTCTCACATAAAATTCATATAAATCCGAAATCAAACAACAAACAACATAATGGTATAGAATTTCTAACCTCTTGATGATTCAAAATACTTCAGTTAACAAATTAAGAATGAAAGATTGAAGTTTGATTCTCTTTTTCTTTCTTTTGTTGCTCTCGGCCGAAACACACAAAAACACACACACAACACTCTCTTTGTTTACTATAACAAGTAACAAAAGTATGGGGTGGTTTGACCAACCACCCCCCCCCAACGTACCACCCACCATCATTACATACATACATATAAAATCTAATAAATAAGTATATATATATATAAGATAATATAAAATACAACAAATAACACCATTCCAACAAACAATTAAATTTCCAGATTAATTATTTAATTACCTTAATTAATCTAGGCCGGTAAGGAGGGTGTTACAATGAGGAATTGGTGTGGAGGGATAAAACATGCTGAATGGGTGCTATAAGTACCTAGGATCCCGCAAGTGTCTAAGAGTTGTGATCACGGATTGCAATTGGTAAAGAGTTTACCGGCCTAAAATAGCTCTATGAAGTGATCCGCGGAAAACCCGTCATGAATTAGGGTATTTTGAGGTTCTTAGCCCTTGTTAATATAATTTGTTTTAAAACAAGTGGGTAATTATTTTAACAAGTATTTAATACATCATAACTAACCATTTCGTACTTTGCTTGTAGATGGCATCTACTAGCAACACCAACACCACCAACATGTCACTTCGTCCATTTTTGGAGAAGGAAAAACTCACGGGGCCGAACTTTATGGATTGGCATCGGACTTTGCGAATTGTCCTACGCCATGAAATGAAGCTAGAGGTCCTTGAGTCACCTCTTCCGGAACCTCCTGCTACCAACGCGGCGAGGCCCGTCCGAGAGGTGTATGAAAAACTCCTCAAGGATACTAACGACATAACTTGCCTTATGCTAACGACCATGAGTCCCGAATTGCAAAGGCAATTCGAGAAAGTGAGTGCGTTTGAGATGATATCTCAGCTGAAGGACATGTTCCAACAGCGGGCACGGCAAGAACTCTATGAGTGTGTCAAGGCCTTCATCGGTTGCCGGTGCTGGAGGGCGGCAATGTTAGCTCCCACGTACTTATGATGAAAGGGTACGTGGATCAGCTAGAGGAGTTGGGCTTTCCCATGGGGAAGGAGTTGGCAGTTGATATCATCCTCCAATCCTTGTCTCCCGCATATGGTCCGTTCATTGTGAACTTCCATATGCATAGTATGGACAAGTCCATTATGGAGCTACATGGCATGCTCAAGACTGCCAAGGGCGAGCTTGCCAAGTCAAAGCCCTCCACCTCCACTGTCGTCCTCACCATCAACGAAGGTGGGCACAAGCGGAAGCAACCCATTTCTGGCTCCAAGGGGATGGGAAAGAAGAAGGCCAAGACCCAAGGGCCGAAGCCTAAATCTAACCTAACCCCGGAGCCGAAGGGGAAGCAAGTGGCTCCCGCTACCACCTCTCCGAAAGAGGCAACCTGCTACTTCTGCGGGGAGAAGGGTCACTACCGGCGTATTTGCCCCAAGTATACGTAGGAGCTCAAGAAGCTACGAGCTAAAGGTGTCGCTGCCTCCGGTACGTACATGATTGAACTCCATAACACTTCTACTTCTAACGCCTGAGTTTTAGACAGCGGATGTGGTACTCACGTTTGTAATAATATGCAGGTACTAAGAAGAAGTAGGGAACTGGTTGATGGAGAGCTAGATCTCATCATGGGAAACAAGGCGGTTGTCCCAGTTGAGAAGATTGGGAGTGTGGAGCTCGCCTTTCCTTCCGGCTTATCTATTGTTTTATTAAATGTATCTTTTGCGCCCTGCGTGGCAAGAAACATTATTTCTTTATATGCCTTGTATGACGATGGTTTTAACTTTAAATTTGAGAATGGTAGCATTTTATGTTACAAAGATCATGTCTTTTATTTTAAAGCATTTCCATGTCATGGCATATATGAGACAAGCATAAGCTTGCAAAACAATAGATCAATCATGAATGTTGATTAGGGATCCAAAAGTGTTTTGGATAAGTTATCTCTATGGCATGGTCGGTTAGGCCACATAAACAAGAAACGCATCGCCAAGCTCCAAGCGGATGGGATCTTGGAATCATTTGACCATGGGTGTAATGAAGTATGTGAATCTTGTATATTGGGCAAGATGACCAAAACACCCTTCACCGGTGTATGTAAGAGGGCACAAGACTTGTTGGATATCGTTCACACTGATGTGTGTGGTACATTCAAGCATGCCACAAGAAATCATTCCCGCTACTTTGTTACCTTTATTGATGATTATAGTCGATATGGGTATGTCTACTTGGTAAGACAAAAGTCGGATACCTTTGAGGTGTTCAAGACTTATCAAAACGAGGTGGAAAATCAACTAGGGAAAAGGATTAAGATGCTTCGATCTGATAGAGGCGGTGAGTATCTTAGTTCTGAGTTCCGTGAACATCTAAGGGATTGTGGGATTATCTAGCAATTAACCCCTCCTAGGATGCCACAATTAAATGGTGTCGCTGAGAGGAGGAACCGGACATTGTTAGATATGGTTCGGTCAATGATGGTTCGTACGGACGTTCCCGTTACGTTTTGGGGATATGCAATCGAAACGGCCTGTAGAATCCTAAACCTTGTACCAACAAAGAAGGTTAAGAAAACACCATATGAGATGTGGCATGGAAAGGTTCCATCCATTTCATTTTTGAAGGTCTGGGTTGTCCTGCCTACGTGAGGCGTGAAGTCGAGGACAAATTGGAGCCCTGGGCCGAAAGGTGCTTTTTCATTGGTTATCCTGCTGGGTCTATGGGATATTTGTTTTACAAACCTTCGGAGAACAAGGTATTTGTTGCTCGAAGGGAAATGTTCCTTGAGAGAGAACTGCTATCCAAAGACGCTAGTGGGAGAAAGGTTGATCTTGAAGAAATTCAAGAGCCTGCCAATGTAGAACCTGATGTTGGGACTAGCTCACAACCTGTAAGGGTTGATTCTCAACATGATGATGCTGGAGATAATGTAAACCCATTGCCTATTAGAAGATCTGGTAGAAGTCGGCATGAGCCAGAGAGATATGGTTTTAACATATATGAGGGCACCGACATGGTAGTGGTCTCTGATGAGCCTACCAAATACCGGGACGCTGTGTTGGGCCCTGAGTCCGCCAAGTGGAAAGAAGCAATGGAATCCGAGATTCGATCCATGTCGGATAATCAAGTCTGGGACTTGGTTGATCCCGTGCCGGGGTGTAAACCCGTAGGGTGCAAGTGAGTCTTCAAGAAGAAGATCGACATGGATGGCGAGGTAGACACCTTCAAGGCCCGACTGGTGGCTAAGGGTTTCACTCAAACTCATGGTGTAGACTATGAGGAGACCTTTTCCCCGGTGGCTATGATGAAGTCTATCCGGATACTTTTGGCCATTGCTGCATTTTATGATTATGAGATTTGGTAAATGGACGTCAAGACCGCGTTCCTTAATGGAACGCTTTCAGAGCATGTGTATATGACACAGCCTGAGGGTTTTGTACATCCATAGTTTCCGGATAAAGTCTGCAAGCTTAAGAAGTCCATTTATGGGCTTAAGCAAGCCTCTCGGAGCTGGAACCTGTGCTTCGATGAGTTAGTCAAAGAGTTTGGCTTCTCTAAAAGCAAGGATGAGCCATGCGTTTACATTAGAGCTAGTGGGAGCATAGCTGTATTCCTAGTTCTTTAGGTAGATGATATTATACTAATTGGGAACGACGTCCCAACTTTGCAAGGGGTAAAAGTATGGCTAGGAAGTTGTTTCTCAATGAAGGATCTTGGGGATGCGGCTTACATTCTTGGGATTAAAATCTATAGAGATAGATCCCGCAGGTTGATCGGATTGAGCCAGAGTACGTACATTGACAAGGTCCTAAACAAATTTAGGATGGAGGACTCCAAGAAGGGGTTCATACCTACGTCACATGGTTTAGTGTTGAGCAAAGCTCAAAGCCCGAGTTCCCCTGAGGAACGGGAAGTAATGAGGCGATTTCCGTATACTTCGGCAATTGGCTCGATCATGTACGCCATGTTATGTACTAGGCCTGATATATCTTGTGCATTGAGTATGACAAGAAGATATCAAGCCAACCCTGCTGAGGCTTATTGGACGGCAGTGAAGAACATTCTCAAGTATCTTCGGAGGACAAAGGAGATGTTCTTGGTGTATGAGGGTGCGGAAGAGCTACGGGTAACTGGTTACTCCGATGCTAACTTCCAAACCGATCGGGACGACTGCCGATCTCAATCGGGGTTTGTGTTCCTGCTCAATGGTGGTGCTATTTCCTGGAGAAGCTCCAAGCAAGACACTGTGGCCGATTCTACTACCGAGTCGGAGTATATTGCGGCCAGTGAAGCTGCGAAGGAGGCTGTGTGGATGAGGAAGTTCATCCAAGATCTGGGAGTGGTTCCTAGTATTGCCGAACCTGTTGAGGTGTTCTGTGACAACGAGGGTGCGGTTTCTCTAGCAAAGGAACCAAGGTCTCACCGACGCACGAGGCATATTCCGCGGAAGTATCATTACATCCGGGACGTGGTCGATAATAGAGACATTGTCATCAGTAGAGTACACACGGATAGCAATGTGGCGGATCTGTTCACCAAACCATTATCGCAAGCAAAGCATGATGCTCATACGCGTGCTATTGGTAAGGCTGACAATTCCTGACCCGACACGAAACACGACCCGAACCTGACATGAAAAAAGTAACACGAACCCGGCACGAACCCGAAATGGGTCAAAACTAGGTCGACACGAAGTTGACACGAAAATAAATGGGTTGGGTTAGGGTCAACCCGACAACCCAAAGTGACCCATATAAGGATAAAACTAAAAATTATAAAATTTTCTTTAATACTTAAAATTAAAATTTCAAAAAGTAGATTGTGAATTCAAATGAATGAATGACATATTAGGCAATAAAATTCAATAAACAAAAGTACAAAACCTTGAAAAGCTAAAAACTTAAATAAGCAATAAAAAATTTAAACCTAAACAATATTACATCATTTTGCTATTTGTTATTTTAACTATATTGTTTTGGACTTTTGTTACTTTGACGTTTGTCAACTTGGTAAAACTTTTTGGAACCCACCCAACCCGATATTCCTTCTAAGAATACAACAGTAAAGAAGAAAAACGACTTGCTTTTTGAAATTGGATAATTTCCTTTAGGTTATTTTAGTTCATGGTTTGTTCACTAGTTACCACTTTTTTATTAAGGCTATTAATTGTATTGATATTCGATATTTTAATCACTAGTTAGTAGAGAAAATTGGAAATAGACAAGGAATTCGAAAATTTTATGACGAAAACCGTACTCGAAAACCGAATTTGAAAACCGTAATCGAAAACCTTATTTGAAACCCATAATCTAAAACCTTATTTGAAACCCATAATCAAAAACCGTAATTAAAAACCGTACCCGAAACCCGTATTCGAAAACCATAATCGAAAGTAAAAAAAACTTTAGACCGAAATGGGTTGACACGAAACACGACCCGAACCTGACACGAAAAAAAGTGACACGACTCGAACCCGACACTAAAATAAAAAGGTCGAAATTCGGTCGACACGAAACTGACTCGAACCCTAACGACACGAACCCAATAACACGAACCCGACCCAAATTGCCAGCCTTAGCTATTGGGATTAGATTTGCTAGTGATTTGGTTTGATTATGTATTTGTATTTTGGTTAGTATATTTGATGTATTTACCCTTTTGGGAACATGAAGCAGTATTGTATTTATTGTATTTATCGATTATTAAATGAGATTTAGTAATACGCAAGTTGCGGGTATTTCTTTAATTCTTTACTGTATTCCAACTTAGCATGTTTTGCTCTTCCCTGAATGTATTTGCATTCTAAATGTCCGCATTCAGTCATTCTTCTCGGGAAGGAAGTATGAACTAAGACTGAGGGAAGTAATTGGTCATGTGTCCAATGGGGATTGGGACACGGGGACGCAATTCTTCACCTGTACTTGAAAGTGTTTCAAGTGACTGGACGACCCACACCTGAATTCACTTTGTGGTACTTGTCATAAGTAATTCAGGATGATAATATCAGTTCATGATCATACTGGAGATGCATGTGTCTGCATCACTTTGGTTTGCTTTGTTCTAATTGCTTTCAAACGTAGTCCGTAACTGGCTGTTATAAAGGGAGTAGTTGGGCAGAGTATGATCACTGTGGTGGGCAGTGTAGTCAAAGGAATTTGTTCCTATGTTTAGAGAGATATCCTAGGGCCCCTCAATGATTGGTCGCTGACACCAAAATGCATGGCCATGCTCAAAGCTTGCAATAATTTATGATTGATTGCAACTTGAATATTTTGGTCACCACCATTCTAAATCGAGAAACATAATTGTGAACGAACGGAGAATGACTTAGTACCATGTCTCGTATTCACTTGGATATCGAGAACAAAAGGATAATTGATCACTTATCGATAGGACCATTTCACATGGGCTGCAGTTTGGTTTTTGTGCTGAAGACAAACTCATACTGACTTGGGGACAGAGATGTCTTACTAGAGGCCGCTCTCTTTCTGTGATGCATTGGGTACGGTGAGTCATGTGCAAGTGGGAATTTGTTGGAGAATGCCCACTGACACACGTACGCCAAATGATCGCTACCGATGATGTATGGGTCTATCGGGTCACACGCCGGGGGTTGATCTTGACAACAACCTAAAAGATGAGGGTGAGAAAGGATAAATAATGATAGTTGGTTTCCTGGACAGGGTTAGCGATGCTAACCTAGACGTCGCTAACCCAGCCGCGTTAGCGGCGCTAACCTTAAGTGGTTAGCGGCGCTAAGCGTGGGCGGTTAGCGGCGCTAACCCTGCCTGACAGAAACAACTTTATTCTTTTCACCTCCTCTCTCCACCAATGCATGTATATCCTCATCATTGCTTCTGGGCTGACTAAGGGGAGTTCAGGAGGCAACTTGGGGTTTATATATACATGCAACTCTTCTCCCATTTTACTCTCTTGGCATTATTGAGTTTAAGCACTTAGAAACTATATTGAGTTATCTAAGCAAGAAAGAGAGAAATAGTTCCTAGAGTCTTTGGTTGATTGTTTCCAGAAGTTCATTCACTTGTTGATTGAGCCAAGGAGGTGCTAGTACACCAAGGTCATATCTCTTCTCGGGGTGGACTTGGATAGCTCAAGAAGAAGGAGTTCAAGGCTTGGAGCTTAGCATCAACAACATATCCAGAGAAATCAAGGGTATAACTCTTCTTTCTCTTCTATTTTAGTTGCATTACTTGTTGTAGAGTTTGGTACACTTATGGGGTTCAATTTGTGGTTTGTTTTTGTCTTGAAAATTCGATTTTTGTACTTGCATGCTTCCGCTGAGCTCAACCATGAACCCCAACAGTTCGTATGATGCAGTAGCTGTGTATCCCCCTCTAGTAGTTCAGGGTATAATTCTATCTCTATTTTTATACTGTTATGGACTTACATGCATATATGTAACTATTATAATCTTGATTGGTTGTTCTGTTTTCCCCACCTGATCCAGTTGTGATCTTGGGATTGAATTTATGATATTATTATTCCGCTGTGCTTGTTGTACCCTGTAAATCCCAACAGTGGTATCAGAGCATTCTTCTAGGCTCGGTGGGGAACAAGTTTATCATAATTATATATATTGTTTATATATGTGTGAAACTGATATTGTGGTTAAGATCAAGTTTCTAATATGGTACCTGATAAAGTTTCCAGCTTTACTGATTTAATATTTTATATATATATATATATATATATATATATATATATATATATGCGTGAAACTTTTAGTTTTGGTTTAGGATCAACTTTTGATCTTTTTACCATTTAAAGTTTCCAGTTTGTTGTTTATATATGTTTGTATATATTAACTGCGTGAAACTTGGTTTTTGCCAAAAAGTCAAAGTTTTGATTTATAGCCAATTAAAGTTTCTAGTTTATCTGTTTAATATTTATACATATATTATGTATGAAACTTGGTTTTTGGCCAAAAGTCAAAGTTTTGACTTTTAACTAGATAAAGTTTCCAGTTTACATGTTTTATATATATATATATATATATATATATATATATATATATATATATATATATATATATATATATATATCTGTATAAATTGTGTGAAACTTGTAGTTATTAAAAAGTTCAAAGTTCTTAAATTTTTAAACCAAGTTTCCAGCTTTATTATTATATATTTAATAATGTTGACGTTTAACCTATGTGGTATTTTTGTTTTTATTCAGTTTGAGATATATAACAAAAGGCCTACTTGAGGCCTAGGTTGGATGTTTGGGATTAACACAAGACCAGTTGTGTTTTGGTGTTTAGATCCAAGTTTTGAATCATCCCGGAATTATATATTTGTATTATGGTTGTAATGTGTGTATTATTATTATTTAATTTTTCGGTACGTGATTGGATGATGGTTATTGTTTGTTAAGCCAAACGCGTAAAACCTAGTGGATCATCTTGTGGTTCTTTTAATTTCTTGCTATGGTTTATCTGGTATGGGGAGACCTGCGTGCCACTTACAACTCCTATTCAATTTTGTAAAAGTATTAGTTTTTGCGGGCCTGCGGGCCTTTAAATTTTTATGTAATAGGGCACTAGTTTTATCAAAATTGTAATAGGTTAGTTTTATATTTGTAAATGTGATATTGGAGGACATCAAGACAAGAAGCAAGACAATGAGAGAGGATGCCATGGATGATGGAGCCAGTAGGAGCATCAAGACTTTCCATGCTATGTGTGTTGTTTGTGATCCACTAAGGGTTTGACCACAGGGGTACTTGATTTTTAATTAAGTACAAGTGATGGTTAAAAAGACGTTATGTGTTTTGTATTATTATTATTATTAATTGCGTGGTTGTGTTTTAATTAATTATATAGTGCACGCTCGTCATTAAAACCATATACATATATATAAAGTATATTTTTAAGATGAAAAGTTTTTCACTTAAAAAGATAATAGTTTTACAAGTTTTGTAAAACGGTTAAAATTGAGAAAATATTTTTTTGAAACAAATTAACCCTTTTTAAAAATCTTAGACCAGTAGTGCTACCCATCTAATGGTACACCTTTCCTGCTCCCAGTACCTTGGTGTGTTGTCGTGCCCAAACCGTGCACACCGGGGTTCAAACCGATGTGGGGAGGGGGTGTAAGACTTTGTGTTCCCTGATGTGACGGGCCAGGGTTTACCCCATCTTAGATGGTGAGGTCTATTTTGGTGATTTCCTTATGTGACGGACCCAAAGTGCACTTAGGAGGACTAAATATGTACGAATTATGTTTCATTCGATAACCTAAAGATATAGGAGTCGTGTTTTGGATTAAATGCAATCGATATGGTTTATAATCACCTGAAATAACACGGGATCGGTATTGTCGTGCCCAAAACGTGCACCGACACATGTGAAATATGGATCATATTCTAAAATATATTTATTTAAAGGGTTATAAATTAATTTAGAGGAATTAATTACAGAAACATTTATTTGTTGCTTTTTACTGAAATGTCAATTTTATCTTTTATACCGTTTTATTCACCTTAGGAGTCTCTTAGTCTCATCATGCAAAAGTGGAAGTTTTCAGGTCCAAACTTTATGGTTTGGAAGTTGCACTTTAGGAACATCCTAAGGGCAAAAGGAAGGTTGTACATAGATTATAAGCCTCCTCTAGCACGACCCGGCTATTCTGCTCAGGATGAAGAGTATGATACATATTATAAGTATATGTCTGATAAATCTGACATTATGTCAATTCTGATACTCTCCACAGAATCTGAGTTCTCGGATGAACTCAAGAATATGTCTACCTTTGAGGTCGTGCAGGAACTAGAGGAGCATTTCAAGAACAGTGAGCATTTTGGACGCTTTTTGCTCATGAAGGATATTCTTTCATAGGGGATGAAAGAAGGTCAGTCTTTGAGTGATCATCTCATTAACATGAGAAGGCTGTTTGATTGCTTAATGATAATGGGATCACAAGTCAGTGAACATGAACTTGTGATGCTTTTGGTTGGATCTCTAACAGACCACTATGACGAAAAGGTAGTGGTTAAGTTTGGAGAACTGGAATCAACAGTAGTTGGTATGCACAGGTTTCTAATGTGCATGGATGACCAGATGCATCCAGACTTCCTTAATGCGACAATAGTTGAATCAATGGAAGAAGATGACTGGATTGATGAGCTACTAGATATTTTTTGCCCATTTTGCGGTAGCAAGGATATTTGCGAGCACTCAGTCGACATTGATCAGTTGGACGTCGGTTCTACCGACGAGTCAGGTATCGTTATGATAGATTGCTTAGTTACTTCTTTTCAATCACGGGTACTCGATACCGGATGTGGTCATCACATTTACAATCACTTCGGGTACCCGCTGTTTTCGGTTCAGTTATGGTTTCTAAAATCAGGTACCCGCACAGCAGTTGCGAGTAGCAAAACTTCCACTACCCACCCCGCCCCGTCCCGTGAACACCCCTACTAATTAATATAATTTTCAAGGACTCTGGGTGTTAATATTTTTGCCGAAGGTCGTTTGAAAGTAACATTTCAATCTATGAATAGAAGTCTGGCTATCCTTATTTTACCTTTCTCAAAGTTGAATCTTGCACGATTATGTATGGTTTAATTGTTGGTCCTTGTTAGTCCCTTGGTGAGAATAACAACAAGCAACAGATGTGTAGAAGGGGGATTGAATACACTTTCTGCGAAAATTGAACAAATCAAAATAAAGTGTTACACATAGTAAATCAAACCACAATTGAATGCTTTGCTTTTCACTTATAAGAAGATGATTACAGACTCTATCAAGTAAGCAACACTTGATATGTAAACACCTAATGTAAATCAAATCTCTCAATCTCTCAAACTTTGCTATCTATAATCAACTTATGATTATAGATACCAGACGACTCTCTAAACAGGATTTAATCACAGATTGAGTACTAACCAATTTCACAACTAATGTGAATATTCGAACACACGAATAACTTGGCAATCTGTGAGTTTCTTGATCAGGTTGAACTGACAAACAGTGATTCAAGAATCGTAACACATACGGTTTGAGGTTCTATTTGACAATGATTGACCTATTTTGGGTATAACAGGCTGTACTAACAGCTTCATCCCAAAAATAGAGTTTCAATCTTGCCTCACATAGCATTGTTCTAGCAGCCTCAATTAAGGTTCTATTTCTTCTTTCAGCAACTCCATTCTGTTGAGGAGTTCTAACTGATGAGAAATTTTGTAATATTCCCTTTTGTTTACAAAATCCTTCAAGGGTTGAGTTTCTGAAATCAGTCCCATGATCACTTCAGAGTTGCTTTACAGACTTACCTTTTTGCAACTCTTCCTGTTTGATAAAACTTATTATCTCCAGGGCAGCTTCACTTTTGGCTTTAAGGAATATTACCTAGGTGAATCGTGATAACTCATCTACTATCACCAGTGTGTACTTCTTGCCACTTAGGCTTGGAGTACTTATTGGTCCAAACAGATCTATATGCAACATATGCAGTGGGTCTGTTATTGAAAAATTACCTTTTCATATGATCTATTCACCAGTTATTGGTCCAAACAGATCCATATGCAACATATGCAACATATGCAGTGGCTTTAAGGAATATTACTTAGGTGAATCGTGATAACTCATCTACTATAACCAGTTGTTGGTCCCTTGGTGAGAATAACAACAAGCAACAGATGTGTAGAAGGGGGGTTGAATACACTTTCTGCGAAAATTGAACAAATCAAAATAAAGTGTTACACATAGTAAATCAAACCACAATTTAATGCTTTGCTTTTCACTTATAAGAAGATGATTACAGACTCTATCAAGTAAGCAACACTTGATATGTAAACACCTATGTAAATCAAATCTCTCAATCTCTCAAACTTTGCTATATATAATCAACTTAAGATTATAGATACCAGACGACTCTCTAAACAGGATTTAATCACAGATGGAGTACTAACCAATTTCACAACTAATTTGAATATTCGAACACATGAATAACTTGGCAATCTGTGAGTTTCTTGATCACGTTGAACTGACAAACAGTGAACCTGGTGTAAGTCTGAGTATGACAAACAGTGAACCTGGTGTTTACAAGCTCCTTATTGCTCTTGGGAACATCTGCCCTTCTTAAGTCATTAATAAGGCAGTTGAACCTGGTGTAAGTCTGAGTATGACTTTCACCTTTATGAGCGAAGAAGAACTCATATTCTCTAACCAGAAGGAGTTTCTTGTTCTCCTGCACTTCTTCAGTGCCTTCATATGCAACAGTCAAAGTGTCTAGCATTTCTTTGGCAGATTTGCAATTAAGAACTTGATGATAGACATCATTTGGTAGTGCAGAGACTAAGGTTGTTCTTGCTTTAACATCAAGATTAACAAGCCTTTTGTCTTCATCAGACCACTGATTTATAGCTTTTATAATCAGTCTTTCAACAGCAGGAGCTTCATCAGTTGCTTCAGTTACTTGAATTGTTGAGGAAGTAACATAAGGACCTTCAGTAACAGTTTTAAGCATCACATCATCTAGGCTTGACATATAGAGAAGAACTCTACTCTTCCAGAGAGAGAAGTTCTCTCCATCAAACATTGGACACCTTGTGAGTGAGCCATTGTTAGAAGAACCATTAGAAGCAGCAACAGGTGTGGCCATTTTGTAGTGTGGGGTAGAAGCAGTTGAAGAGTAAGCAAAACAGATCTTAGATATGAATTATCTAGCCTGCTCTGATACCAGTTGTTGGTCCCGAAAGGATACTACAACAACAAATGTTTGTAGAAGGGGGGTTGAATATAAACTTTAGCAAATTAAAATTTAAGAGACACACGGTTTACTTTTATATAATTCTTATTGATGTTAATCAAGAATTACATGAACTAGATGAGGAAAATCTAAGTTCAATAAAAGGTGGCAACTAGATTTGTCTAACACATAGATAATGCTAATCTTAAACAACTAATGTCTAAGATGTTCAACACATGAACAAGTTTGTTACACTGAAAGTAAAATGCTAACTCTTCTAATTCTCAACTTATGAGATTTCAGTGCTTTTCAACGCACACTTAGCATGTTTCCATGCATGAGTATATATAAGCAAGGTGTGTCCGGGTTGATGAAGAGAGAAGGAGACAAAGGTACTTGGTTTAATAATATTATAATAGATAAAGTTAGTGGGTGAAAAGTAAGTTAACTTTATACACAAAGTGTGTAAAGTGAGCATACTTTTCAGTAATAAGTATAACCACTATCTATTATTATATTATTAAAGTACTACCTTTATATCTTGGAAAAGTAAACTTCTCCTTTCACGCTTGTGCTTTAATCAACACCATGCTTTCAGATGATTTGACTTAACCAAGTATAGAGTTGCCAGCCATACTTATTTGTCAAAGCATATCTTCGAGATCTTCTCTTCTAAAGTATATTTCTCCCTTTCCAGAGGATAAAGATCTATCATTTTTGTTTTCTTTGCAGATACAAAAAGTGCTAAGTACTTTTACAAAGAAAGATCTAAGGCATAATAGAACAATACATTTTCTGCCTTTAACTTAAGAAAATCTTACACAGAAAAGCTATTAGCTGATTAAAGACTTAGCTAATAAACACTGAACTGCAAATGTAATTTTACTCAGCTAAGGATAATTGTGAAAGACTCAGCTGACTTGATTTGCTCAGCTGATCGAAATGCTCAGCTAATAATACAAATCAAAGTATAGCTAATAAACTGATCAAACTAAACTGTCAGCTGATCCCAAGGGCTTAGCTAATCATTTGAGTGTGATCAGCTTATGGAGAGAAGAAAGGATAAGTATAGAATACCTTATCTGACATGTGGAAGACATCAGCTGATCAAGGAGATACTGTCAGCTGATCTTTTGTCTGCTCAGCTGATAGATGAGATACTGTCAGCTGATCATTTGTCTTCTCAGCTGATCTTTTTGAAGAGCCCTCAGCTGATGGTTAGCACCATCAGCTGATCCATTGTAGATCCTCAGCTGATGCTTTTTGACTTGTCTTTTCTTCTCAGCTGATCTTCCTGAAGCTGGTCCTTTGGCTGATACTCAGTGTTCAGCTGACACTATGATTCGTCAGCTGACATTTCTTACTTAGAAATTCTTTAAGTCTTAAGATGAAAAACAACACATGTTTTTCATCAATCTAAGTCCAAAACTGAATATATGGTTTTGTTAACATCAAATCCTATTTTACTTAATAGATAGGTTTGATATTGCTATCTCCCCAACAATCTCCCCCTATTTGATGATGAAAAAACCTTATCTGTTTAAGAAGAATCAGTTTGACTCGGATTTGTAAAGATAAAACTTTTAAGTGCAATTTGGTTACCTAGCTATCTGTTTTTGGTAACTCTTTTAAGTATGTTCCCTGATATTCTGTTTTTGGGAATCTTTTCATTTATGAAGTAGCATTGTTCTGTTTTTGTGGTATCTTTTCTATCCTTTTTCTGTTTTTAGGATTTTTGATATTTTCTATATTTACACTATGTGAGCTATCTACTAAGAGTCATCTATACTAGCATTTTAGCTAAGTAGTCCATGATCAAAGTTTCAAGCTTGATTACAAAACAAAGTATTTACATCAGAGTTTGTACAGTGAAATCTAACTAAGAGTTAAACTAAGTACAGAAGTTAAACTATGCTAGGAATTGAAACATACAACTAGTCTAGTTATGAAGTGTGGTCTTCATTCCCACCAGGGTTCTTCTTTGACATCAAAAGTTCTGATCTGTGGATTTTCAGTTAGAAGTTGATCAGCTCTTGATCTTATCAATTGTTCAAAATGCTTATTTCCTGTCAAGTCTCTAGTAGCTATTGCAGCCTGAAATATCAGTTCTTTTTTAGCTTTCCCTATCTCAGATTCTCTTAGAAATCTCCAATTGCCAGCTCTGTTCATGAAGAACATTCCTCTTTCAGGTTCAGTTATATACCTGAACATTTCAGGATGTGTATTGGGAGGAAGAGAAGTATTCAGATTCTCATAAGCAGGAAGATAGGGATGATCAGGATTGAGAATGATTTGTTCAGCAGCAACAAAGGCTTTAGAAGTCTTCTTGAAGGCATCCTTAATTGCTTGAACATGAGCAACAAATTGATCATGAGTGAATAGTCTGTTGTATACTGACATTCTGATCCAGTATTCAAATTTAGCAATGAACCTCTGGACTATCTCACTCTTGGACTTTAGGAGATGGTACAGGATCTCAATCATCTCAAAGAAGGATAGTAGTTTGTAGTGATGTAGATAAGTATCTTCATAAGTTTTTCTTTCATCTCTTCTCACTTCTCTGAGATAAGGACCTTCATCTGTACCTCTGTAAGGAGTAACCCTTGAAATGATGTCTTCACATCTTCTGTTTACCAAGTTTCCTCTTTTTTCCGAGAACTCCTTGGATTGCCTTTCAGTTTGCTTAGCAGTGCTTCCAAGTTGAAGTTGAGCAATGCTTGAATGGCTTCCTTGTGAGTCTATCCTCTTTTGAGAGCTTTCTTGGTAGAAGGGTCACTCTGCAGTGGTGCTTGTTGTTCTTGAGGAGCTTGAGATGATAGTAAGATCATTTCTTCTTCTTGTATTTCCCTTATCTCATCATCTGTAGCACCAACTGCAGCAGCAAGATACTCAGTAATAGTGAAATCCTGGTATCTCTCTTTGGCTTTAAGGACTTCTTCAATGGTTGAACCAAGAGCGGCAGCCTGTTCACTTAACTCTCTGAGATTCTCATCTTCTTGATTTAACTCTTCCTCTCTTCTTTCTTCTTCTTTAATCTCCTCAGCAGACATTATTTTCTTTCCTTTTCTCCTTGATGTGCTGCTGGGAGTTGGTTGACTTGATTATACTGGAGAGGAAGCTTGGACTGTTGGAGCTGTTGTGGAGGGGCTCTGCTTCTTTAAGTTGAACAGAGAGGACAGAGGCTGATCATCTTCATCATCATCATCAGATTCTTCTGATGGTACATGAATTGGAGCACAGGATTCACCTTGCTTTGATTTCTTTGCACTCTTCCTTCTAGCTACTTGCTTTAATCTTCTTTTAGGCTTAGCAGGTTGCTCCCCCTCAACATTAGATTTTCTTTGAGTTTCTGTTTCATTGGGGGCAGATGCATCCTCTGCTTGCATAGCCCGAACCTCAGCTGTATATGCATCAACAGCTGCTCTGATTGTATCTGGTGAAGGTTCTCTTCTAACTGACTTCTCCCCCTTTTTGTCATCAGCAAATGTAAAAGGAAAGTTTTCAGAGGGCTTAGCAACAGAAGGAGGGACAAAAGAAGAAGGAGATGGAGAAGGAGTGGAGGTAGGAGGTTGGGTGAAGAATGGAGATCTCCTCAGATTTAGGATAGCATCAGTGATATTGGTGAATGCTTTGAGGGTTTCACTATGCTTGTGGATGGAGGAGTTGTTTAGGTGTTGGAGGTCAGTATTTATGGTTTGAAGAAGAGAAGGGACTCTAAGAAGAGAGTCAGGTATGGTTACTGAGATGTTTGGAGGTGAAGGTCTTAGGGTTGACAGCTGGGTTAGAAAGTTTGAAATGGTTTGGTTGAGGTTGGTAATTGTTTGGTTTGAGATGGGAGGTGAAGGAATAGGAGTAGGATAAGAATTTTGGGTTAGAAGTTGATCTATTTTAGTGAGAAGTGGTGAAATATCAACAGGGGCAGGGGCGGGTTGGGTTTGGGATTGTGTAGCCTTTAGTGACTCAACCTCTTGGGTTAGATGAGAGAGTTGACTTTTTGTTTGGGTTTGGAAAGAGGTAAAGGAGGCTTGATGACTATCCATCTTTTGAGGGATGGACAGAAGGCTTTGAAGTATTTGGGGTGGGGGTTCAGAAGAAGTAGAGGGAATAGGTTGAGATAGGCAATGGTACCTCCAAGAGTCCTACTTGGACAATCATCATCAGATTCGTCATCACTTTCATCATCAGTACCAGCACTTGAATCATTAGCTTGTACAGGTTCATCAACATTCAGTTCATCAAAAATTCCTCCTTCAAATATGGCTTCATCATGAGTATGAGCAGGGGAGTGCTCAGTGTTTTCTGTTATCATATCTTGAGACTCAGAATCATCAGCCATTTGTTCCTCAACATTTTCAGCAACAACCTCTTCTTCAACCTCAGCTTCATCACCAGCAATATCAATTATCTCTTTCATCTGGGCAGTAATAGCTGGACCTTGCTCTTCCCTTATTAGATTAAAAATCTTTTGACCCATTTGAGGCATGGGCATTGTATCAAGCACATCAGCTATCCCAGTATACTGTTCCCATTGCATCCGATGAAGGACAAGTAAGCTCAAGTACCTTATGTAAGGAACAACAGTCCTTGTGGACTTCTTTGATGTAGAGAGAGTAATCTTGTCCACCATATCTGAGAATATGACTTGAGCGAAGTCAATATTCCTCCCTGTGACTAAGGCATGAAGCACCATCAGCTCTGTCTAGTTCATTTGATCGAAACTTCCAGTTTTAGGACCAAAGCAGCGAGTGATGACGCTTGCCAGATACTTCCATGGGTGTCCCAGCACAGACAACTTGTATTGACCATGGGCAATAGGAGCATTGTAGCCAATTAGGGGTAGTACCTCCAAAACTTGATCCATTTGAGCAAATGGTTGAAAAGGAGCCAAGTTTGGCAGAGAAATGGCCTGTCGTAGAGTGTTGACAGTGAAATTTATGTTGATGTGGCCATTCAGACAAGTGCAGGAGATGAGGTTTTGATTGGGATGGTACCTAGCAGTGTACCACATCTCACCAACAATGTGAGGGAAAATGAAGTAAGGATGAGCAGAGAGACAAGGAAACAGGGGATGGGCAGTAATAAACGCAACCATGGGTTCGTATCCCTGGTTAGACTTGTTTGGAGGGATTTCAGTGGTTATTATAAAGTTATTGGGACGAATGGTGAGTTCAGCGTTGGGTGCAACATTCTCACCAGTAACAGCACGAGGAGTGGAAGCAGAGTTGAAGATCACCATGATTACAGAGTGAAGAAAGTTATAGTGAAGAGAGCTTAGGGTTTGTAATTTTGAGAGGAAGAAGAGTGTTTGGGAATTTTGAAAGCTTAAGAAATGAAGAACTGCCCGAAAACATATTTATATCTTCCTTGGAAACCTAAACTGTCACCAAAATATATTTCAAAAAGTAACTGTCACTTCTGCAAAAAGGTGATAAACGGAATAGTTAGTAAATACACAGACAACTAACGGACAATTAAATGAAATTAAAAACTACCTAGTAACTTAATAAATACAAATGAGAAATTAATAACATAAGTGTGGGGACACAGTATTTTTGACTTTTGAAAATCATCAGCTGACAAACAAGAGTTTCAGCTGATCCATGTTGAGATAAAATAAGTGTCAGCTAATGAGTGCACTTAGCTGAGCTTCTAAGTCTTAGCTGATGGTTTATCAGCTGAGGTATAGTGTCAGCTGATGGTCGTCAGCTGACATAATTCCATTAGCTGATCTACCATAAGTAAAACATGTAGACGCTTAGATAAGTACTTCATTTCACACAAAGATAGAATTATTTTCTCACACAAAACTAACTACCTAAGAAATGAATATTTTACAGATTTAACATGCCAAGTTTGGATATTAGGAAGTTGAACCGAGACTCATCCAAAGGTTTTGTAAAAATGTCAGCTAATTGAACATCAGTGTTTATATAGTGCATTGAAACTTTCTTTTTCTACACATTATCTCTAAGAAAATGATGTTTGATTTCAATATGCTTAGTTTTTTAATGCAAAACAGGATTGTTATAGATAGATATGGCACTTGTGTTGTCACACAGAATTGGGGAATTTTCAAACTGTATGTCATAATCCAGTAGTTGATTTTGCAGCCATAGCAATTGAGCACAGCAGCTTCCAGCAGCAACGTATTCTGCTTCAGTTGTAGAAGTTGAAACAGAGTTTTGTTTCTTGCTTGACCAGCTGACTAATCTTCTACCTAATAATTGATAACCCCCAGATGTACTCTTTCTGTCTAGTGTGCAACCTGCAAAGTCAGAATCAGTGTATCCAACTAACTCAAAATTAGAGTCTTTGGGGTAGCAAAGACCTAGATTAGGAGTTCCTTTGAGATACCTGAAAATCCTTTTAACTGCAGCTAAGTGAGATTCTTTGGGATCTGCTTGGTATCTAGCACAAAGACATGTTGAGAACATAATATCTGGTCTACTTGCAGTGAGGTATAAAAGAGACCCTATCATACCTCTATGAGTTGTAATGTTCACTGATTTACCATCAGTGTCCTTTCCAAGCTTTAAGGCAGTGGACATGGGTGTTTTCATTGAAGAACAATTTTCAAACTCAAATTTCTTAAGTCATTTACATACTTTGTTTGATGAATGAAAATTCCATCAACCTCTTGTTTGATTTGAAGACCTAGAAAATAGTTTAATTCACCCATCATACTCATTTGATAATTATCAGACATGAGTTTGGAAAACTTTTTGCAAAGATCAACATTTGTAGACCCAAATATTATATCATCTACATAAATCTGTACAAGAATCACATCACCCTTGAATTTTCTTATAAACAAAGTGCTATCTATGCTTCCTCTTATAAATCCTTTTGTGGTTAGAAAAGAAGAGAGGGTATCATACCAGGCTCTTGGTGCTTGCTTTAGACCATACAAAGCTTTGTTCAAGAAATAGACATGGTCTGGCTTGCTAGCATCCTCAAAACCCGGAGGTTGTTTAACATACACCTCTTCCTTCAGTTTACCATTGAGGAAGACACTCTTGACATCCATTTGGAATACTTTGAAGTCTTTGAAGGCAGCATAAGCTAGAAACAGTCTTATTGCTTCAAGTCTTGCAACAGGGGCAAAGGTTTCATCATAATCAATACCTTCTTCTTGACAATACCCCTGTGCAACTAACCTTGCTTTGTTTCTGATGATCAGCCCTTGTTCATCCATTTTGTTTCTGAACACCCACTTAGTACCAATGATGGATTTGTCTTTTGGCCTTGGCACCAAAGTCCATACATTGTTCCTAGTGAATTCAGCCAATTCCTCTTGCATGGAATTTATCCAGTGAGGATCATTTAGAGCTTCATCTACCTTCTTTGGTTCAATCATAGAAACAAAACCTGTGTATAAACAAATATTGCAAGCTTTTGATCTCGTTAGTACAGGTGCTTCTAAATTACTTATGACCTGATCAATTGGATGATTTCTGAGGTCCTTGTAGGCATTTTGGATTCTGGGAGAGTTTGGATTTCTTTGGATTAATGGAGTTGAACTTCTTTGGTTTGGGTCAGCTGATGAGACTTATGGTTGATCAGCTGACAGAATTTTAGGAATGTCAGCTGATGAAACTTCTACTGAAGAAGGAATGTTTGATATGGAATTAGAGTCCATTGATGTTGAATCATGATTCTCATCATTCAGTAAAAGTGTAGGTTGATTCAGGATAGAATATGCAGAGGTGTTTTGTAGAATTGGAACAGATTCATCTAAGTCATCTATGTCAGCTGATGAGATTGGATCAGCTGATGGGAGTGGATCAGCTGATACTGGATTGTTTTCTTCAGTATGTAGCAGATCATTAAATTCCTCACCTGTAGATGGATTAGTAGAACAGGAAGCAACAAGGTCATTTTCATTAAAACTTACATTGATTGATTCTTCTATGACCTTTGTTCTGAGGTTGTAGATTATGTAAGCTTTGGAGATCACATAATATCCAACAAACACACCTTCATCAGCTTTTGGTGCAAACTTCTGCAATTGGTCTTTCTGGTTCAGAATGAAATACTGACACCCAAAGATGTGTAGAAAGTTGATGTTGGGCTTCCTTCCCTTGAGCACTTCATAAGGAGTCATGTTATGCCTCTTGATTACCAGGGATCTGTTCTGAGTAAAACATGCACAGCTGACAGCTTCAGCCCAGAAGTTAAATCCTAACCCACTCTCACACAGCATGGTTCTTGCAGCTTCAATCAAAGTTCTGTTTCTTCTTTCAGCTACACCATTCTGTTGTGGAGTCCTTGGAGCAGAGAAGTTTTGAGATATTCCTTTCTCATCACAGAAACCTTCAAGAGTTTGATTTCTAAATTCAGTTCCATGATCACTTCTAAGCATTCTTACCAGATTGCCATTGAGCACTTCCATCTTTCTAATGAAGCTTATAATCTCTTCAGCAGCCTCACTCTTTGCTTTTAGGAAGATGACCCAAGTGTATCTTGAGAATTCATCAACCATCACCAATGCATACTTACTTCCACCAATACTAGCAGTAGCAACAGGGCCAAATAGATCCATGTGCAACATGTAGAAAGGTTCAGTAATGGAGAAGGCTTGCTTAGATGGAAAAGATGTCTTGTGCTGCTTTCCCTTCTCACAGGCAGAGCAAGGTTTAGGCTTAATATACGTCAGTGAAGGTAGTCCTGACACTAGTTCACCCTTGCTCAACTTGTTAATGTTTTTGAAGTTTAAATGAGAAAGCCTTTTGTGCCATAACCAGTTTGTGTCAGTTACAGACTTGGTATATAAACAGGTTAACTTGGATGGATCACCAGAGGACATATCAAGAGTATATACATCCTTGGTTCTCTTTGCACAAATTATTGATTTACCTTCTTGATCTAAAATGGAACCACCTGTCTTTGTAAAGAGGACTTTATGATCACCATCGCAAAACTGACTTATGCTGATGAGATTATACTTAAGCCCTTTGACATATGATACCTTAGACAAGGTTAGGTTCCCATTATGAAGTTCTCCGTAGCCTTTTGTTTGCCCACAATTGTTATCACCAAAGGTCACTCTTGGACCTTTTTCCTTCTTGTAGTTACTAAGCAAAGCTTTACAACCTGTCATGGTCCTTGAACATCCACTGTCAAGATACCATGTGTTCAGACCCTGCATAGATGTGAATGAAAGAAGGTTAGTGACATTTGGGCATCCACATTTAAGTGGACCCCTGTGGATTGCACCTAGCCATCCACTTTATATTAGGTTGTTTATGAATGAGAGAAACAACTGTGTTATCATAATCAGTCCGCTATCTTGAGTTACCTTCAAGAGAACAATTACTTGCCTTATGTTCTTTGCTCCCACATTTATAACATTTTTTATTTTTGGAGCCTTTAACATGTTTTGGTAATTGCCTAAGAGATGTCTTAACTGTTTTCTGATGACTATGGGTCATCAGCTGACAGATTTCACCATTCAGCTGTTGCAGCTGATTCTGTAAACTAATAAGGTCTTTGTTTACAGTCACCTTAGGTTGACCCTTAGTTAAAATGAGTTTTTGATCAACTTTAGGTGTGGCAGACTTAGACTCTTTGTAAACAAAATGTCATTTTCCCTTGGTTTCTCCTATTAAAAGAGTTTGAAGTGATGTTTGATTAGCTAAACAAACAGAAGAGGATCCATGATCAGCTGACAGGCTATCAGCTGAGCAGTTATCATCTACTTTTTGATCAGCTGATTTAATATCATTTGCTAAAGAATTTTCAGTCAGCTGAGTTCCTAAATTTAATGTATCAGCTTTCAAGGTTTGACAACAGAATGTCTCTTTGGTCTCAACAAATGATTCCATTCCTTTACTTACTTCCTTTACAATTAAATTTTCAGTACTTTTGCTATTTGTCAAAATAATAGAACTTGAATCAACTTTTGAAGTGATTGAGTCTTTCAGCTGAGTACTTGTACTTTTAACGAATCTGTTAGTGATAATACTTTTTCCTTTTACAATCTTTTGAAAAGTAAGAGGTAAAATATCAGCTTTTTCTAAGATATATATGTTCTTGCTAAAATCAACACAGTTGGCAGCTTGGGAATAATTTCCACCAATAATAGCTTGAACTTGTTTTGGAATCTGCTCATTGACACACTGAGTGGTCTTCTCAGCAGATACACACCAAGATCTAACTACTTTTTGAAGGTCATTCACCTTTATTGTTGCTTCATTGGTTTCTTTTACCAAGATCTGATTAAGTATCTTTTGATTAGCTAAATCATCTTCCAGTTTTGTCATTAGTTTCAGTTTCTCATCTTTAAGACTTAATCTCTCTTTTAGTGATTCTATTTCTAATTTTAGCTTCTTTTCTCTTTGAATATTTGACTGAAACTCAACACATAGATAATCAAACATAGTGTTCTTTTCATTATCTTCATAATTAATAAATTTTCCAACCTGATACATAGAAGAGGGATCCCAGTCAGGAGAAGTACAAGCTTTAGCAGCCTTCTTCATGTCCTCATCAAAGGAACTTGTACTTGCTGTGCTAGCCATTAAACTGAACTGAGTTGTAAAGACCTCATCTTCATCACTTGAGAGATCTTCCTCAGCCCAATCTTCTTCTTCAGCAACCAGTACCCTGTTCTGAGCTTTCTTCTTCTTCTTGTCAAGGACAGCAGCAAGAAGCTTCTTATACTTAGCTTCATAATCAATCTTGTTGTCTGAGCTTGAGGAACCCTTGAAGCATGTGTTTTCTCTGGACTTACATTCACTGCCATAATGACCAGTCTTTCCACAAGAGAAACAACCTTCAGAAGCCTTTGGTTTTGACATGGCTCTTTCTCCTTTGAAGGGATTCCTTTCAAACCTCTTGACACCCTTTCTTTTCAAGAAAGGTTTGAACCTTTTAACCAACATGGCAGCCTGCTCAACAGCAGCTTCAATGTTGTCCATGTTCTCCATAACTTCAATGTTGTCCATGTTCTCCATAACTTCATCCCCATCTGCGAAAATTGAACAAATAAAAATAAAGTGTTACACATAGTAAATCAAACCACAATTTAATGCTTTGCTTTTCACTTATAAGAAGATGATTACAGACTCTATCAAGTAAGCAACACTTGATATGTAAACACCTAATGTAAATCAAATCTCTCAATATCTCAAACTTTGCTATATATAATCAACTTAAGATTATAGATACCAGACGACTCTCTAAACAGGATTTAATCACAGATGGAGTACTAACCAATTTCACAACTAATTTGAATATTCGAACACATGAATAACTTGGCAATCTGTGAGTTTCTTGATCACGTTGAACTGACAAACAGTGAACCTGGTGTAAGTCTGAGTATGACAAACAGTGAACCTGGTGTTTACAAGCTCCTTATTGCTCTTGGGAACATCTGCCCTTCTTAAGTCATTAATAAGGCAGTTGAACCTGGTGTAAGTCTGAGTATGACTTTCACCTTTATGAGCGAAGAAGAACTCATATTCTCTAACCAGAAGGAGTTTCTTGTTCTCCTGCACTTCTTCAGTGCCTTCATATGCAACAGTCAAAGTGTCTAGCATTTCTTTGGCAGATTTGCAATTAAGAACTTGATGATAGACATCATTTGGTAGTGCAGAGACTAAGGTTGTTCTTGCTTTAACATCAAGATTAACAAGCCTTTTGTCTTCATCAGACCACTGATTTATAGCTTTTATAATCAGTCTTTCAACAGCAGGAGCTTCATCAGTTGCTTCAGTTACTTGAATTGTTGAGGAAGTAACATAAGGACCTTCAGTAACAGTTTTAAGCATCACATCATCTAGGCTTGACATATAGAGAAGAACTCTACTCTTCCAGAGAGAGAAGTTCTCTCCATCAAACATTGGACACCTTGTGAGTGAGCCATTGTTAGAAGAACCATTAGAAGCAGCAACAGGTGTGGCCATTTTGTAGTGTGGGGTAGAAGCAGTTGAAGAGTAAGCAAAACAGATCTTAGATATGAATTATCTAGCCTGCTCTGATACCAGTTGTTGGTCCCGAAAGGATACTACAACAACAAATGTTTGTAGAAGGGGGGTTGAATACAAACTTTAGCAAATTAAAATTTAAGAGACACACGGTTTACTTTTATATAATTCTTATTGATGTTAATCAAGAATTACATGAACTAGATGAGGAAAATCTAAGTTCAATAAAAGGTGGCAACTAGATTTGTCTAACACATAGATAATGCTAATCTTAAACAACTAATGTCTAAGATGTTCAACACATGAACAAGTTTGTTACACTGAAAGTAAAATGCTAACTCTTCTAATTCTCAACTTATGAGATTTCAGTGTTTTTCAACGCACACTTAGCATGTTTCCATGCATGAGTATATATAAGCAAGGTGTGTCCGGGTTGATGAAGAGAGAAGGAGACAAAGGTACTTGGTTTAATAATATTATAATAGATAAAGTTAGTGGGTGAAAAGTAAGTTAACTTTATACACAAAGTGTGTAAAGTGAGCATACTTTTCAGTAATAAGTATAACCACTATCTATTATTATATTATTAAAGTACTACCTTTATATCTTGGAAAAGTAAACTTCTCCTTTCACGCTTGTGCTTTAATCAACACCATGCTTTCAGATGATTTGACTTAACCAAGTATAGAGTTGCCAGCCATACTTATTTGTCAAAGCATATCTTCGAGATCTTCTCTTCTAAAGTATCTTTCTCCCTTTCCAGAGGATAAAGATCTATCATTTTTGTTTTCTTTGCAGATACAAAAAGTGCTAAGTACTTTTACAAAGAAAGATCTAAGGCATAATAGAACAACACATGTTCTGCCTTTGACTTAAGAAAATCTTACACAGAAAAGCTATTAGCTGATTAAAGACTTAGCTAATAAACACTGAACTGCAAATGTAATTTTGCTCAGCTAAGGATAATTGTGAAAGACTCAGCTGACTTGATTTGCTCAGCTGATCGAAATGCTCAGCTAATAATACAAATCAAAGTATAGCTAATAAACTGATCAAACTAAACTGTCAGCTGATCCCAAGGGCTCAACTAATCATTTGAGTGTGATCAGCTTATGGAGAGAAGAAAGGATAAGTATAGAATACCTTATCTGACATGTGGAAGACATCAGCTGATCAAGGAGATACTGTCAGCTGATCTTTTGTCTGCTCAGCTGATAGATGAGATACTGTCAGCTGATCATTTGTCTTCTCAGCTGATCTTTTTGAAGAGCCCTCAGCTGATGGTTAGCACCATCAGCTGATCCATTGTAGATCCTCAGCTGATGCTTTTTGACTTGTCTTTTCTTCTCAGCTGATCTTCCTGAAGCTGGTCCTTTGGCTGATACTCAGTGTTCAGCTGACACTATGATTCGTCAGCTGACATTTCTTACTTAGAAATTCTTTAAGTCTTAAGATGAAAAACAACACATGTTTTTCATCAATCTAAGTCCAAAACTGAATATATGGTTTTGTTAACATCAAATCCTATTTTACTTAATAGATAGGTTTGATATTGCTATCTCCCCAACAATCTCCCCCTATTTGATGATGAAAAAACCTTATCTGTTTAAGAAGAATCAGTTTGACTCGGATTTGTAAAGATAAAACTTTTAAGTGCAATTTGGTTACCTAGCTATCTGTTTTTGGTAACTCTTTTAAGTATGTTCCCTGATATTCTGTTTTTGGGAATCTTTTTATTTATGAAGTAGCATTGTTCTGTTTTTGTGGTATCTTTTCTATCCTTTTTCTGTTTTTAGGATTTTTGATATTTTCTATATTTACACTATGTGAGCTATCTACTAAGAGTCATCTATACTAGCATTTTAGCTAAGTAGTCCATGATCAAAGTTTCAAGCTTGATTACAAAACAAAGTATTTACATCAGAGTTTGTACAGTGAAATCTAACTAAGAGTTAAACTAAGTACAGAAGTTAAACTATGCTAGGAATTGAAACATACAACTAGTCTAGTTATGAAGTGTGGTCTTCATTCCCACCAGGGTTCTTCTTTGACATCAAAAGTTCTGATCTGTGGATTTTCAGTTAGAAGTTGATCAGCTCTTGATCTTATCAATTGTTCAAAGTGCTTATTTCCTGTCAAGTCTCTAGTAGCTATTGCAGCCTGAAATATCAGTTCTTTTTTAGCTTTCCCTATCTCAGATTCTCTTAGAAATCTCCAATTGCCAGCTCTGTTCATGAAGAACATTCCTCTTTCAGGTTCAGTTATATACCTGAACATTTCAGGATGTGTATTGGGAGGAAGAGCAGTATTCAGATTCTCATAAGCAGGAAGATAGGGATGATCAGGATTGAGAATGATTTGTTCAGCAGCAACAAAGGCTTTAGAAGTCTTCTTGAAGGCATCCTTAATTGCTTGAACATGAGCAACAAATTGATCATGAGTGAATAGTCTGTTGTATACTGACATTCTGATCCAGTATTCAAATTTAGCAATGAACCTCTGGACTATCTCACTCTTGGACTTTAGGAGATGGTACAGGATCTCAATCATCTCAAAGAAGGATAGTAGTTTGTAGTGATGTAGATAAGTATCTTCATAAGTTTTTCTTTCATCTCTTCTCACTTCTCTGAGATAAGGACCTTCATCTGTACCTCTGTAAGGAGTAACCCTTGAAATGATGTCTTCACATCTTCTGTTTACCAAGTTTCCTCTTTTTTCCGAGAACTCCTTGGATTGCCTTTCAGTTTGCTTAGCAGTGCTTCCAAGTTGAAGTTGAGCAATGCTTGAATGGCTTCCTTGTGAGTCTATCCTCTTTTGAGAGCTTTCTTGGTAGAAGGGTCACTCTGCAGTGGTGCTTGTTGTTCTTGAGGAGCTTGAGATGATAGTAAGATCATTTCTTCTTCTTGTATTTCCCTTATCTCATCATCTGTAGCACCAACTGCAGCAGCAAGATACTCAGTAGTAGTGAAATCCTGGTATCTCTCTTTGGCTTTAAGGACTTCTTCAATGGTTGAACCAAGAGCGGCAGCCTGTTCACTTAACTCTCTGAGATTCTCATCTTCTTGATTTAACTCTTCCTCTCTTCTTTCTTCTTCTTTAATCTCCTCAGCAGACATTATTTTCTTTCCTTTTCTCCTTGATGTGCTGCTGGGAGTTGGTTGACTTGATTATACTGGAGAGGAAGCTTGGACTGTTGGAGCTGTTGTGGAGGGGCTCTGCTTCTTTAAGTTGAACAGAGAGGACAGAGGCTGATCATCTTCATCATCATCATCAGATTCTTCTGATGGTACATGAATTGGAGCACAGGATTCACCTTGCTTTGATTTCTTTGCACTCTTCCTTCTAGCTGCTTGCTTTAATCTTCTTTTAGGCTTAGCAGGTTGCTCCCCCTCAACATTAGATTTTCTTTAAGTTTCTGTTTCATTGGGGGCAGATGCATCCTCTGCTTGCATAGCCCGAACCTCAGCTGTATATGCATCAACAGCTGCTCTGATTGTATCTGGTGAAGGTTCTCTTCTAACTGACTTCTCCCCCTTTTTGTCATCAGCAAATGTAAAAGGAAAGTTTTCAGAGGGCTTAGCAACAGAAGGAGGGACAAAAGAAGAAGGAGATGGAGAAGGAGTGGAGGTAGGAGGTTGGGTGAAGAATGGAGATCTCCTCAGATTTAGGATAGCATCAGTGATATTGGTGAATGCTTTGAGGGTTTCACTATGCTTGTGGATGGAGGAGTTGTTTAGGTGTTGGAGGTCAGTAGTTATGGTTTGAAGAAGAGAAGGGACTCTAAGAAGAGAGTCAGATATGGTTACTGAGATGTTTGGAGGTGAAGGTCTTAGGGTTGACAGCTGGGTTAGAAAGTTTGAAATGGTTTGGTTGAGGTTGGTAATTCCATCTGCTTGATGAGTATGGCAACTTGCTTCCATTCTTCATATCCCAGTTTGTAAAGTTGATTCAGCTCCAGAGTGGGTGTTTCACCACTTCTTAAGACAAACTCTAGAATGCTGATCCCTTGAACTGAGCTCAACTTCAATGAATTTATTTGAGAAGAGAAGTACGATTTTGTATAACACTAAGTTATATCCTCATCCTCTTGTTGATTCTCTACTAGAGGCTCTTCTACTTCCTCCTCCTTAGGCACAATTGGCAGTTTGAGTCTAGCTAGTTCCTCATTTTGCTTTCTGATCTGTTCAGCCTATGCTTGTTCTCTTGATTCTTTCTCATTTGCTAACACAGCTTAATATCCATTTGTCTTCTTCTTAATTCTTTGATTGACATCCCAAGCTAGTCAGCATCCTCTTGTTCCATTCTCCTTACCGCCAACATAGAAGCTCTTTCTTGTAGTGTCATTTTATCTGCAGAGTCTTCATCTGAGGCTGATTCACTAAGAATCATCTTTCTTCTTTTCTGCTAAGGGGGTTCTGACTCATCTGAGCTGACCACTGCTGGTCTCTTGCCTTTAGCTTTTCCAGTCAGCTCAGCTTCTTTCTCTATTTCTTTCTCCCCCTCAATCTGATATGCTCCCTTTGCCAAAAGTAGTAAAGCTTCAGCTTGGACAGACTCAACTTTAGCCTTTTGAACATTCTCCCCCTTTTTGTCATCATCAACAGGGGTATAAGTATTGTTTTGTTGTAGGACAGCAACAGCAGTTTTTAAGTTTAACACCTCCTCATCCAGAGAATCCAAAATCATCATCATATTCTTCTTGGTTTGCTTTCTCTTGATGTGAAATTTATCAAACTGACCTTTAAAGAAGTTCATCAAATCGTCCAAGTCAGCTTGAGAGGGTTGGAACTTGGGTGCATCATACAAGGGTTGGTGTTTACCCTCGAACTCATTTGCACCAGAGTTTGGACCCTATGAGTCATCTTGGTAAGGAGATGACACATTGACAGGTCGTGTAGGTGGGTGTGAGAAGTGAAGAGAAGTAAGAGGGCTCGAAATGTGAGGTGTATGGGTAGGTGGTTGGCTTATTGGTTTGGAGGGGGTGATTGACCCTGGGGATTGGTCATTTCTTCAATGTTACCTAAGTATGTCTGCTTAGGCACAGTAACATTCTCTCCCATGGCACTGGAGAGTGTGGTCTGAGTAGACACCACACCTGGTTTAGGCTTAAGGGTTGAAATGAGCCTTGAGGTTGACACCTTAAAAGTAGGTGTCTCCCCCTCAAATCCTGCCTAGGGAGGGATCAGTGTGATCTCAGCTCTAGTGATGCCTTTAGAAGTGGCACCACCTTTGGCAGTTTTTCGATTGTAGGTTTGGATATTCTCCCTAGTAGCAGTGGGCATACTAGGGGTGGCTTCAGAGTGGGATTTAAGATGGAATGAAGGTGGAGGAGATTGGTTAGACTGAGTTGGGTTTACCACAGCCTTATCTCCAAATGTAGATGGAGAATAATGAGAAGAAAGAGAAAGTGGAGAGGTCTTACCGGTGGCAGCTTGTGTAGTGGTTGGTTCAGCCTGAGCAGAGTGCTCAGCTCGAACCTCTGAATCAGCTTGAGAAGCTCCCGCTTGATTTGATCCCTCTGCTTCACTTTCTGATGAAGCTGCCTCAGCTATCAAAAACATGGGTTCACTCAGACCCTCTTGCTCTGGAAAGATGTCATTATTGAACATCTTGGAGCTGAGTGTTGGCATCAAGAACACATCCTGATCAGCTTCATACAGTGTTATCCCTATCTCGGATTCAAATGCCAAGGACAGTTACCTTATAAATGGTACATGAAGATCCCTTGTGGTCTTCATCACTTGGAACAGTTCCTATGATCTCTCCCCTGTTCTGGTCATAATTGCAAGTGTACCAGAACTCCAAAAGATGTTAAGGAACAATGTGGAGTGGCGCTCTAGAGAAGGCGAATGCCAGGGGGCATTTACGAATGTAAGCCACCCATAGCTCATATCCTCTGCCTTGTTTCCTTGCTGGAATTGCAAGACAGACCCGTTGATTGTTGATTTTGATCAACGGCGCTCCATTTTTCTTAAACTGAGCACCTCGAACCATTCGATCACTGAGACCTAATGTGATTCCGTCCATTGTTGAATTACACTGAGTAATTTTTTGAATTAGCACTGAGCAAGGTAAAATTCGCACTGGGCATTTTGACAATCGCACTGAGCAATTTAGGGTTTTAAAAATGAACGGAGGAATGCACTAAGCAATAGAGGTGTTTGCGAAAGGTATTTGAGAAGGTGAAAAGGTAGAATAGTAAACGTAAACTTCTCTAAACCGGTAATGGTCGGTATATATACCTTTCTGAGGAGAGAGAAAAGTTACCGTTAGAAACCCTATTTATCCGTTATGCCAAGAAAAATTACGGCTTGATGTAATAGTGACAGGGTAGAAACATATCATCTTCCAACGGATAAAAGTGTGAAATAATATTATTGACTTACAAAAATATTATAACCACTGTTGTATTATACCAATACTGAATTGGTATAAATCGCGATTTGTGACTGACTCAAATACTCAGTGACACATGAATTAATAACACTTAGTAATTAAAACATGGTTTTGGACACACCAAGTCTGAGTAAACTTATTACTCAGTTTAGGTCAAGTAATCAGCTTGAGTAGAGTACACAGCTCAGGCTCAATGACACTTAGTCATTTTTGGTTTGAGACTAACTCAAACTCGTATTCTAACTACACTGAGTAGTTAAAACATGTTTGGAACTTACCAAACGTGTGAACTAATCACACAGCTTGAGTTAAGCACATAGCTCAGACTCACTGACACTTGGTCATGTTAGTTTGAGACTCACTCAAACTTGTATTCTAACTACACTGAGTAGTTAAAACATGTTTGGAACTTACCAAACGTGTGAACCAATAACACAGCTTGAGTTAAGCACATAGCTCAGACTCAATGACACTTAGTCATTTTGGTTTGAGACTCACTCAAACTTGTGAACTCATCATTCAGCTTGACAAGTTGTTCAGTTTATGAAACTTATTTATAAACTGTGCACTCAGCTTAAGACACTTAGTCTTTGTCAAACTAAAAACTCAAATTCTAGACACTTAGCTAGGGGTTGAGCATACCCAATTCACTTAGCAGATACATAAACCTATTTTCATCAAGTGGTTTTGTAAAGATATCTGCTAATTGGTCATCAGTGGAGATAAATTTTATGTCAACTTTACCTTTTTCCACTATGTCCCTAATGAAGTGATGTCTAATTTCAATGTGCTTGGTTCTTGAGTGGAAGACTGGATTGTAAGTGATGGCTATGGCACTTTGGTTATCACAGAAGATAGGAGTTTTCTTGAAACTCATACCAAAGTCTTGAAGCTGATGTTGCATCCAAAGGATTTGAGCACAACAGCTTCCCGCTGCAACATATTCAGCTTCAGCAATTGTAGTAGCCACTGAGTTCTGTTTCTTACTAGTCCAGCTTACTAGCTTCCCTCCAAGCATTTAACATTCTCCAGTTGTTGATTTTCTATCTAACTTGCACCCAGCATAGTCAACATCTGAAAAAACCAACTAACTCAAACCCAGAGTCCTTTGGATACCAAAGGCCTAGATTTGGTGTACCTTTAATGTACCTAAAGATCCTTTTCACAGCTTGAAGATGTGATTCCTTAGGATCTGACTGATATCTTGCACAAACACATGTAGCAAACATGATATCAGGTCTAGTAGCTGTCAAATAGAGTAATGAACCAATCATTCCTCTATAGGTAGACTGACACACAAACTTTCCATCTGAGTCCTTACTCAGCTTGATAGTTGGTGACATGGGTATTTTCATGGTTGAACTTGAATCAAAACCATATTTCTTTATCAAGTCAAGAACATACTTGCTTTGATTGATGAATATTCTATCAGGCTTTTGTTGGATTTGTAAGCCTAGAAAATATGTCATCGCACCCATCATACTCATCTTGTACTTTTGTGACATTATTTTGGAGAACCATTCACACAGAGATTCATTAGTAGAACCCAAGATAATGTCATCCACATAGATTTGTACAAGAATCACCTGTCCTTTACTCTTTTTAATAAAGAGTGTCTTATCAATACTACCTCTGGTAAAATCCATTAATAGTAGATAAGTGGAAAGTGTATCATACCAAGATCTTGGAGCTTGTTTAAGACCATACAAAGCCTTGTCTAATTATAGACATGATGTGGAATCTTTGAACTAACAAAGCCAGGAGGTTGTTACACATAAACTTCCTCCTGAAGTTTTCCATTTAGGAAAGCACTCTTCACATCCATTTGATAGACTTTGAAGTCTTTATATGATGCATAAGCTCAGAACAGTCTTATGGCTTCAATTCTAGCAACAGGGGCAAAGGTCTCATCATAATCTATTCATTCTTCTTGCTTATACCCTTGTGCTACCAGCATGGATTTGTTCCTAACTATCACTCCGTCCTTGTCCATTTTATTCTATAAACCCACTTAGTGTCTATACTTGTGTGATCTTTAGGGGCTGGGACAAGACTCCAGACTTTGTTTCTCTCAAACTCATTTAATTCCTCTTGCATAGCTTCAATCCAATCCTCATCCTCTAAGGCTTCTTCAGTCTTCTTTGGTTACATTTGAGATAGGAAACCAAAGTAAGCAGCATAGTTAGCTGTAGCCTTTGATCTGGTCATAACCCTTTCTTGGACATTTTCAATGATTTGATCTTGAGGATGATCTTTGAGGAATTTAAATGTTGTAGTTGGAGAATCTGGTTCTGGATCTGAGTGATATTGAGAACTGTGAGGAGTTGAACTTACATCCTCAGTCTCAATAGCAGCATTGTCAACAAACTGTTGATCACTAAGATCTTCAGTCTGAGGAATGTCAGCTCCAAAGGGATTGATGAACTCATCATCCTTCTCAGCTTGAGATTTCCTTGGAGCTTGTGATGATTTCTTTAATGGACACACATCATCATCACTATCATATCCCATGACATACATAGGATTTGATATATTGGTTTCCTTAGGCCTTTCAAGCTCACTCAGACTAACCAAGTCAGCTTGTCTTTTATTAGCTTGATCAAAACTGTCTTCATCAAATGAGACATGAATTGATTCTTCTATAGCCTTTCTCCTTGTATTATATATTCTATAAGACTTGGAGATTGAGGAATAACCAACGAATATTCCGGGATCAGCTTTAGGTTCCAACTTATGGAGTTGATCTCTTTGATTCAGCACATAGCATTTTGAACCAAAGATATGGAAATAACCTATATTGGGCTTTCCAGACTTATACATTTCATATGCAGTCTTGCCATGTCTTTTGACAATGATTGACCTATTTTGGGTATAATAGGCTGTACTAACAGCTTCATCCCAAAAATAGAGTTTCAATCATGCCTCACATAGCATTGTTCTAGCAGCCTCAATTAAGGTTCTATTTCTCCTTTCAGCAACTCCATTCTGTTGAGGAGTTCTAACTGATGAGAAATTTTGTAATATTCCCTTTTGTTCACAAAATCCTTCAAGGGTTGAGTTTCTGAAATCAATCCCATGATCACTTTAGAGTTGCTTTACAGACTTACCTTTTTGTAACTCTTCCTGTTTGATAAAACTTATTATCTCCAGGACAGCTTCACTTTTGGCTTTAAGGAATATTACCCAAGTGAATCGTGATAACTCGTCTACTATCACCAGTGTGTACTTCTGGCCACTTAGGCTTGGAGTACTTATTGGTCCAAACAGATCCATATGCAACATATGCAGTGGGTCTGTTATTAAAAAAAATTTCTTTGATTTAAAAGACCATTTGTGGTGTTTCCCTTGTTCACAAGTTGAGCACAATTTGTCATTGACAAATGTGATCTTTGGTAATCCAGAGACTAACTCTTTATTGGATAGCATATTTATATATTTAAAATTTAAATGTGATAATCTTTTATGCCACAACCAACTCAGCTTATAAACAGATTGGGAATACAAGCAGGTTTCAGTATAGGGATCAGCAGAAGATACACATCTCTTTCTCTTTTAGCTATTAATACAGGCTTTCCCTTAGCATTATATATAGTCCCTGCTTTCTTCCTAAAAGTAACAATGTTGTCTACATCACACAATTGACTGATACTAATCAGGTTATCTTTATGACCTTTGACATATGCAACCTTCTGGAAAGTAACCTTGCCAGCATGCATCTTCCCATAGCCTTTAGTTCTTCCATGGGAGTTGTCACCAAATGTTACTTTAGGACCTTCATCTTCCTGTAAATCACTAAGAAGTCCTTTCCATCCAGTCATGTGCCTTGAGCATCCACTATCCAAGTACCATTTACTTGAACCCTGCACATGATATGAAAACTAAACATATTAGTTTTGTTTGGGAACCCACTTCTTGGTGGGTTCAGATGTCTAGCACTTAGCATCTTCATCTTGTTGAACTAACTGTTCAGCTTAAGCAGGAGTTATATCCTGTGTAGGCTGATCAGCCTGTTCTTATTCAGGCCTTGAGATTTCAACATCACAATCCTTAGCCTCATGACCTCTACTTCTACACTTGTAGCATCTCCTTCTTCCAATAATTATAGGAGGTAGAGTGTCTAATAATCCTTCTGAGAACTTACTCTCAGTCTTAGGATTATATGTAGTGGATAACTTTTCAACTTTCTTTGCCAGTTGATTCACTTGATGCTCACTGACTTTGGACTTACCTTTGTCAGATATTTGTTTGTTATCCTTAGAAGTTTGACCAACAAACCTCTTGTCTTTGAATCTGGACATACCATTGTCATGATTTCTGGACTTACCAGTTTCAACAGGTTTGAACTTACCACTGTTGATCTCCTTGGACTTACCAAGATCCATAACTTTGGACTTACCGTTGTTGTGATTTGACCTTTGACTTACAGTGGTCTTCATATTCTTGTAACTTCTCTCTGAGCCAGATAGAGAGTGTTGTCTTTTGAAAGGATTTGGACTAAGCCTTTTTATGACAGAAGTTCTTTGAATAGGCTGAGTGCCTAATCTGTCCAACACAGACTTACTATGCTATTTAGATGTTGAGCACTCGTTTCCATGATCTTTTGCCTTTACAAACATATTGTATTTCAGGCTTGGATCATGTCTTTTCTCTGAGGCTGACTTCTGAGACTCAATTAGTTGTCTATCTTCCTCAGAGTCTATACTTGCTATCTCATCATCAGCTACATAAGCTGCAGTTTGATAGTCACCTCCAAGTACAACTTGTACCTGTTTAGGAATTTGTTGGTTTATGCACTTTTCAGCAAGCCTTGATGACTTACACCAAGATTCAATGAACTTTTAAAGTTGGTCAGCTTTGATTTTGGCTTCCTGAAGTTCTTCACTTAGAAGTTTATTAATGTGTCTTTGACATTCAAGATCACACTGTGCTTTCTTACCAACATCAATGACAGATTGATTTTTCTTAATCTCATTCTTCAGTTTAGCTATCTCAGCTTTGAGCTCCTTTTGAGACTTAAGGCTGGTCTTGAAATCATTTAACAAATAATCGAATGCAAGACCCTTTTGTTCATCGGTGTAAGAGTAGAAATTACTGACCTTGTACATGGAAGCAGGATCCCAATCACTAAGCTTGTTGTTTTCCTCAACTTCCTTCATGTCAGCTTCAAAGATTGATTCAGACTGACCATAATCAACCTCATCTATTTCCAACTCTTCATATTCTTGAGCCATTAGACATACATCATCATCTGAGGTAAATGATTATGTATCCCAGGTTTCAGCATATAGTTCTTTTACACTGGGCTTGTCTTCAGGCTTTCCTTTCTTGAGCTGAGTATATTTCTTCTTCTACTTATCAGCTCTATAAACATTCTTATCAGCTACTGAAGCTGATTCAACCTTCTTAGCTCTGTACTCAGAAGCAATATGTCCCTTTTTCTGACAATTGAAGCACACAACATTCTTGGGATCAAAAGAACTCTTTCCTTTGCCCTTTTCAGATCTTCCTATTCCCTTTTAAGCTCTTCTCAAACGTCTGGCTAACATGGCCATTTGCTCAGTGATAGTATGAACATCATCAGTATCACCTGAGTCTGAGTCTGAGTGGTCAGCTTGAGATTCTGACTCGGTCTCAGATTCAACAACCAAGGCCTTGGAACCTTTCATCTTTTTCTGTGAAACTAATGCAATATCAGTTTTATCCAAAGAATCCTTAAGTTGTTGTTGAGAAGTTCTCTTGTGTTTTGTGATCTATTCATGATTTAGCAAGAACCCATAGATGGACTGTCGGTTATACATATGTAGTGTTCCTCAAGCCCTCAGTGTTGTGGTTACTTCATCAAACCTTTCTGGTAACACATCCAGAAATTTCAGCACAAGTTTAGCTTCATCTTTCTTAACACCCATACTTAGCAGGTCATTTATCAAGCAGTGAAACCTTGTGAACAAATCAAGCAAGGTTTCATTCTTTTTTGAAAAGAAGTTTTCATATGATCTATTCAGGTGACTCTTCTTTTGCTGCTTGACCAGATCACTGCCCTCATATGTAATACTTAGTGTATCCCAGATCTCTTTTGCAGTTTGACACCCAGTCACTATATGCAAGATCTCATTGGTCAGGGAATTCACTAGAATACTCTTTGCCTTATCATCCAGATTGAACAGTTTCCAGTCTTCATCTGTCCAGGATGCAACAGGCTTCTTTACTTCTTTTTCTGTTTTGTCAGCGGACGTGTCACTAACAACAGCACAAATCTTGGGGATAATAGGTCCTTTAGTGATGACATCGTACATACGATTGTCAATGGACTTGAGGAAAAGCATGGCTCTGAACTTTCACATAGGATAGTCAGATCCATCAAATATGGGACAGCCCTTGGTATACATCTGAGGAAAGTTTGACGAATTGTTGCTTGTAGACATTTTTGTACTTTCTCAGAATCTTGAACTTTCAACGAATGAACTTGTTCAGCCTACTCTGATACCAGTTGTTGGTCCCTTGGTGAGAATAACAACAAGCAACAGATGTGTAAAAGGGGGGTTGAATACACTTTCTGCGGAAATTAAACAAATCAAAATAAAGTGTTACATATAGTAAATCAAACCACAATTGAATGCTTTTCTTTTCACTTATAAGAAGATGATTACAGACTCTATCAAGTAAGCAACACTTGATATGTAAAAATGTAAATCAAATCTCTCAATCTCTCAAACTTTGCTATCTATAATCAACTTATGATTATAGATACCAGACGACTCTCTAAACAGGATTTAATCACAGATTGAGTACTAACCAATTTCACAACTAATGTGAATATTCGAACACACGAATAACTTGACAATCTGTGAGTTTCTTGATCACGTTGAACTGATAAACAGTGATTCAAGAATCGTAACACATACGGTTTGAGGTGAACTAAGTTTGGCTCTGTAACTCGTCGTTGGAGTCGTTTCTAAGTCGTACCTCAAAACTTATCAGGAGATAAGTATTTATAATCCCGTGCCTACGCATCCTAACAAACTAGAACTTATCCTAATTTGCTAACTAACTATCGGATAACTCGGAATCTTGAATCTTGAATCTTCTTATCTTGAGTCTTCAATCTTCAATCTTGATTCTGGAGTCTTCTTATCCTCGCCGCAGATTTAGAGAGATAAAAGATGAATTTAAAACAAATTTAAATTATCTTAAACTGACTTCTTACTCGGACTGAGTTACTCAGCTTGAAACTCATCAAGCTGAGTTCTTCGAGAACACACTCGAAAACAAACATGAACTAACATGTATAATCATTAACTCATCCTTAGAAGTCCTAAGAGTTAGCTAGAACATATTTAGCAACTCTATTGAGCTGACTCAGTATATACGCTGAGTCACTCAGCTTGAAACTCATCAAGCTGAAACTCAATATATATCTTAGGTGACATACACAGATTATCAAACACATTGATAATCTTACTAAGATATAGTCTAAGCTTATATCTAAGCTGATCAAACATATGTACAGCTTATACTCAGCTTATACTCAGTCTGAACCACAATAAGTTGTTCAGTCTGACTAAGCTTCATAATTCTGTTTAAGTTGTATTTAAAACTCATCTTACAAACTTAACTTTGTCTCATCAAATTTCAACTGATTAGATCATTTGACCAACAGTCCTTCACAATAATATTTCAATTTTCATTATCTGATATGCGCTCCAGGTATTATGGATGTTACATACTCGTAAAGGTTTTATTAAATAATATTTTATCATTTAATGGTAAAAAAATTACTTAGGCATCCGCATGACAAACTATTCAGGTTAGACAATCTAAATGTTATATCAATGTCATATCACCTTCTCTTTCTGTTTCCTGCTTCGTTGATTTTGTCAGGTTCGTTGGTTATGTCGGGTTTAATTATCGTATCGGGTTTGATTGATGTGTTGGGATCGATTGTGGTGTTTCTGGATGTTGAGTTTCGAGAACATAGTCATCTTTTTGTGATTGTAGCATGTTTGGTTAGGTTGGGATTCTGAGTTGGGTGTTGAAAGAGGGGGAGGAAGGTGAAACTTACCGGGAAGAAAACCTTGTTGTAGCAACCCTTGCTACATAAATTGTTGCATAATATATTTGTGTTGCGTAAATTGTTGGAATCCCGTGGATGTGTCTTGTTCTGGGATGTAACTTTGTTACGCAAATTGTTGGAAGCCAGGTGATGGGATTATTCGAAGAATGCGGGGTTAAACCCAAATTTCTCGCTCAGTTATGACAAGATGTATGTTTGGTGAAATTTGAATCCATGATGAAGCAAATATATAAAAATTAATGGATGAAATGTAGATATTAGAGAAGTATATAGTTTTTGGTGTGAAAAGAATGGGTACAAATATGGATAATTATATAGTGTGTAATAATTTGGAAAAAAAAAAGTTACTAGTGATTTGTAACAACTCTACTTAAAAAAAAGGAAAAAGGCTTCATGTTGGCGGACTCGAAACCCTCATCTGATCGGGTAAGGATGGGGGCGTACAAGTCTTGTAGAACTCACCCGATAAACCGAAGGCATTCAGACTGAGGAATACATTTGGAATTATTGGTTTAAGTTTTCCTTTTATTGTAAACCTATAACACTGATAATAATTATTTATGATATGAGTAATACCATTTATTTAAAGAAAAAGTAATACTACTTATGCTAATCGTTTATGTTTAAAATAATTATTTATCATGTGAGCAATTAAATTAGTGTTAATCATTAAGAGTGAGTTTGGAAATTTAATCATATTTTACTAAATTTAGTCGTGTTGTTTTAATTTATATTCATTTCTACTCACTTAAAAAGTACTACATAAATCAACCGAATATATCTTATGAAATTATGTGACTACAAAATAACTAAGCCGCATATATATTAAAATGTAGTTTTATTTTTTTCAAAAACATTGAAAGGGAATTGATCTTTAGCTAATAAATTAATCATACATAAGAAATATATATTATCAACTTATATTATATATAATTATAATTATAATTATTTTTACTTGAATCTAGTTATGTATTGCTAAAAACTATTGAAGAATGTTTAATATAGTTCATACTTAAGTCATAGTTTTAAGGAACTAATTTTAACTTGTGGATCACTAACATTAACTGTCCAGATTGCATTCTAAAATTTTGGACGAAGTGACATTTTCGTAATTAACATGTTATGATTTTACAAATCAAATGTGATTATATATTGAATCGCCTGTGATTATATATTAAAATTTTAAAACTATAGTAGTTTAACACCCCGTGTATAAACACGGAGATGATTAAAATTATTTTTAAATGTTTATATATAGTAAACAATTATAAGACATACAAAAAATATCAACAAATAATATTCTGTGTATATATATATCGATAACAAATATCCCATATAAAATAGTACACAATATAAATAACAAATCTCGATAATCTTAATTTGTAAAAAAATCATACCACCCTAGTATAATAAAATTATATTCTTAAACAAACATAATTGGATATAAGCAGCTTAACATAAAAAAAAGTATTAAATCAACACAAAAGATAGGGCAATTTTAAAATATATAAACAGCTTAATATAATGATATTTACGGATTATATCATTTTCCAAATTATAGTTGTTAACAAAGACATATGATTAAAATTAAAAGTTTTATAAGTAGAATAATGATATTATAATCTTATTCTTTTAACTTATTCTTTTAACATATAAAAGATCTTTTATATTTTTTAATTAAATACAACTCAAGAACTATTTATATACGGACAGGATTAATTTCGAAAATATATACATTACGAGGGTATAAAGTGAAAATTGTGGATATACGCGCTGCAGTGCGACTGGACTATTCAAAATTCCTCTATTTTTACCGGTTTCTCCCCATTTTCAACCAATGTTCTGCTTTCTCTGAAACCCTCTCCCACATCACCGTCGACAGAAGCCATTGATAGCCATGGCGATAAGCATCTTCGATCACGAACTCCCCGACGACACACACAACATCTACGACGTCACATTCTTCGAACACACCATCTCCACTATCGTCACTGTCGCACCACAATTCGTTGACCAGTGGATCGCCGAAATCGAACGCATCCACCGCCGCCGTCTCAATTCCCTCGTCGTCGGCCTCGACGTTGAGTGGCGTCCCAACCGAAGCCGGAACCAAGACAACCCTATCGCTACGCTGCAACTCTGCGTCGGACGCCGCTGCCTCATTTTTCAGATCCTCCATTCCCCTTCGATCCCCCAATCACTCCTTAACTTCCTCGGTAACTCTTCCTACACCTTCGCCGGAGTCGGGATCGAGAACGATTGCGAGAAGCTCATTGAGGATTATAACCTTGTGGTCGCGAAGAAGGCGGATGTACGGACGTTGGCTGCGGATGCGTACGGTGACAGGGATCTTAAGAATTCGGGGATTAAGGAATTGGCGAGAAGGATACTTGGAAAGGAGATTAGCAAGCCCAAGGGCATCACGATGAGTAGATGGGATAATCAATGGCTTACTCCGGGGCAGATACAGTATGCATGCGTCGATGCTTTTCTGAGTTTCGAAATAGGAAGAATCTTGATTTCTGGTAGTCAAAATTGATTGAAGTTCGCAATCTATGATCTAAGGTACTGTTTGGCGTGTAAAACTTAGGGTTCTACCTTCAATTGAATGTTCGATTTGTCACATATCTCTTAGTTGATGCTGATTGTTGATGATTTAGGTTTGCAAAACGATCCTGTATAGGATTTTGATCCATCTTTTAAATTTCAGTGTATAAAACTACTTGTTGTCTTTGAAATTGTCTTGATTGTTTGATGTTTCTTGAATTCTCGGATCCTAATTAGGATTTACTTATGGATCTTGTTTTCTTGAATATAACGCAGTCTAGGGTTCATAAACGAGTTTAGTATGCCTGTTGCAGGTTATTATTGCACAAATTTATAGCAATCTTGATCTGCATTTTATAACTAGGGTTCATAAACGAGTTTTGTAAGAGTCTCGATTTGCTTCAGTATTCTTGATCACAACCTTGGTTTCTTATTCGACATAAGTATCCTGTCACACATCAGTTATCTCAGTACTTCATTGCACAGCAGACTCTAATCTCAATCTTGACTTTTTCGAAGATAATCGTTTCTTATTCATAATTTTTGATGATGATATGTTTGTTGTTCAAAATCGAAGGTTTTTTTAGGACCATCACGTATCTGATATGTTTGACTGTTGTTGTTCATATTCGATGATACGTATTCTGAAACTACTAACTTTGGTTTGTAGAAAGTAAATATCATTACTACACTTGCAAAACTGTTATTACTAACATAACTATGCTTTCTGGAATCATTTCCCTCTAACTCAGTTGTTCTTCACAGACTGTCTAATCTTATGCTTTCATGTTTGTAGTTTATGTTTACAGTTTATTCATTCTTTTTATGATCTGTGGTTTAGTTAGTTAATTCTTTTTCAGTAATACCATTTTTCATACTTTGTTAGCTACTAATTAATTCTATTTTTGGTTCTAGTTATTGGATAGTAGCAAGTAAGCATCTTTTTTATGAATATGATGTTTTGTTTAGAGTATGAGTTTATGTCAATAGAAGCATTTTTCAGGTGGTAATCTATTCAAATTCAATAATATATGGTCAATTCACTCAGTTGGTCATTTTAGCATTTACAAACACAAATGTGTACCTATCTAGGCTATATGTGGAGCCCAAATGCATAGGTAGCCCATTATTATACTGTCTATGTATTATGTATAATTGTATATGACTATATGAGTAAGATGTATATGTGTAAGATTTGTACATAATAAGTTTTATTATATATAATAATAATTGTGACTTTTATGTCTTTAGAATCTAATTATTTTTTATTTTCATCCACATATGATATATCTAAGGGTATAATGGTCTAAACAACAACTAATTGTTGTTTATGGTAAAAATCTGTTACGTACAAACCATATCTTATGTATATACCAAAAGATCCGTCCGCCAAACAGAAAGACATAAACCATAAATCTCAAAACAGAACCAAAAAGGGGCGTCGTAGACGTATAGAAATTATAAGGATTAAATGAAAAAAAGTTTAACTAGATTCAATATGGCATAGAAGTTCGGGAGAGGGGGACTCGATAATGGAAAAGAATATATGGCCAATCTCGTCCATTGCTCCCCGGGATCTTTGCCATTCCGTTACCTTGGTGTTCCTGTCGGTGTAACGATGAACAAATTAGACCAATGGGATCCCCTCTTAAACAAATTCAGTCCGAAGCTCTCCAAGTGGAAGGCCAAAACCCTTTCATATGGTGGAAGACTTATCCTAATTAAATTTGTTATCGGCTCCCTTGGCTCATATTATTTCTCACTTTATAAAGCTCCGGTTAAAATAATTAGCAAACTGGAAGGTATGAGATCGAGATTCTTTTGGGGTGGGTCGTCTTCGGATCGGAAAATACATTGGACAAAATGGGAAGTAGTTCTAGCTAGTCAAAAAAGAGGGGGGGCTTGGAGTTGGCAGTCTTCAAGCTATGAACCTGGCTCTCCTTACAAAATGGATTTGGAGATTCAAGAAAGAAAGGTCCCCCTTTGGAAATCTGTCATACAGGCAATTCACGGTATCACTGGTGGGCTGGATAAGCGCAATCCAAAGGGATCTACGGCAGGGGTTTGGAACTCGATCCTCAAATCTTATGCCTCCTTTGAAAAGGTCAATATCTCATTAGCGAACTTGTGAGGCTGGAGATGGGCCATCGACAGCTCGGGTTGCTTCTCAGTTTCGTCGCTTCGTTTGGCTTTCGATGATTCCTCTCTAAATCTGCCAGCACACGTGCCATTTTCTTGGAATAATTGAGTGTCTTCGAAAGTTAACGTTTTGGCATGGAGAGCTTTCCATCGTAAGCTGCCTACTAAACTAAACTTGGAAAAGAGAGGAGTGGTGGTTATAAACAATCTTTGTCCCCTATGCAATCTGATGGAAGAATCTGAGGATCATCTACTTTCTTTGTGTCCAATGACCAGCCCAATTCTGAAAGACATATGGCTATGGTGGGGTTTGGGGGCTGATCTACTGGGCCAACACCCACTGCTTTAGACTTCGATGTGTACTCTAAAAGGGGAGGCCAAGAAGGCCTTGGAAGGCGTAATTTATTCCTTTCTTTGGGCCGTGTGGGAATGGCGAAATGCAGTAGTGTTCCGATCAAACCAGGCGTCGAAGAAGGAAGCTCTATTCGCAGATATTCAGGCCACCTCTTTCTTCTGGATCTCGCAAAGAGCATCTGACTGTTGCCTTAAGTATAGATGGTCATCTGACTGTTGCCTTAAGTATAGATGGTTAGACTAGTGTAATTTTCCTTTTGGTTGTTTTTAAACTTTAATTTCCTCTTAGCCTTGTAATCTTCTGGATTGTTATCTAGCAACTTGCTAGATTTTGGTTCTCCTGGTGAAATAAAATGCGGGCTCATGAGTGGTGATGGCAATACCGAAGCTTCTCATGTGTTCCGTTTTCTTGCTATAAAAATAAAAAACTGAAATCAAATTTTCGATTGTCAAAATTATTTGGTTGTCTGGCAAAAGATAAAAATTCATTGATTAATCAACTATCGTATGTGACTTTGTGAATAAATCACATCAAATTGTTTGGGAAGAAGGTTGTTGGCTACAAAGATGGATTTAATCATTTTTATTGCTCTCTCTCTCTCTCTCTCTCCTCTCTCTCTCTCTCTACTCACACACACATTTAGGCTAAATTTGATTGATGAGAACTTTTCAGGTTTTGGAATACGGTTTTCGAGTACGATTTTCGTATACGGTTTTTCCTCTTTAACTACGATTTCTCTATGATTCTTTCAAATTCCATGTTTGTTTTTTTAATTTTTGGTAAGAATTTCAAAAAATGGTTTTCGTTTATATGCTAACTTCAGTATTCAATGTTCGTTTTGATTGTATTCAAACTTTAATTTCAGTATTTGTTTCGATTTGATTCGGATTTTGATTTTATTTTTTCATTAAACGTATATAAATGAATAGGGTTAAGATCCTCTTATGTTTGGATAAAAAATGACTTGTTATGTTCTCTCACGAATATGAAAGCGAGTCATTTACTTTAGTCAAGAGTGAGTCCCCTTTATAAGGTCCACTCTTATGATGTGAGAGAACATGATAGATAATGTTTAAACAAACATGAGAGGATCTTAACGTAAATAAATATATTAAGACTTATTATGTACCACTATTCTATCAAAGATTCAAAGTAAATATAAATATTTTTTTTGAAAGGCAAGTACATATAAATATTGTTATTGAACAACCAAAAAATTTAAATTTTTATTAATTATTAAATAAATTATGAATCAAGTTCAAAATATTAAATACCACTTATCAAATAATCAAATGTAAAAGTACTAAAATCATATAGTCAAAATAACAAATATCAATATGACATATTGTTTTAACTATAAATCTTTTATTATTTATTTTAAGTTTTTAACGTTTAAGAGTTTTTTACTTATGTTTAACATGTTTTATTGCCCTATTATGTAAATTCCTTATTTGAATTCACGATCTTTTTTTCTTTAAAATTTAAATTTTAAGTATAATGTTATAGTTTTACTCTTAAAGCGGGTGATATGGGTCACTTTTGGTTTGTCGGGTTGACCCTAACCCGACCTATATATTATCGTGTCGATTTTGTGGCAACTCACTTTGACCCATCTCGGGTTTATGTCACTTTTTCGGTTTGGGTTTCGTGTCGACCACGAATTGCCAGCACTAATTATTTTCTAAGATCCTTTTTATGGTTTAAAAGATTTCTTAGGTGTTTATTAGTAAACTATAATTAAACGTAATCATAATTAAAATTAATTAATGATATATTGACTAGAAACCATTTCTATTCAACAATGAATAGAAAATTTAACAATTATATTTATGTTCGGTAATAAAAAATTTAAAGCAATAAGAAAAAACTCATAAAAATCTGAATCACTGCTGAACATGTCTAAAGAAACCCAGATCTATACAAAAATTTTATTCATTAATAAATAAAATCTTGGTTTCCTAATCCAAGTTTTTTGTTCACTAATAAAAACAGACTCCAGTGGTGAAGAGAATAGGATGGGGGAGATTGGGAGGAGATGAACTAGGTTTTAGAAAATAATTAGGTAGATGGTTACGCATTAAGGAGGGATGATTTCTAATTAGAGAAAGTTACACCTCTTTAAATGTAGAATCTTCAGTTTAACCCATTTACTTTATTTTATTCTCCTTAAAAATGTCATAGATTTATATACAATAAGAATTTGGCATTAAAATCCAAATTAGTGTTTTAATTTAACAATAATACTCTTAAGTATATATATGAGAAAAAGTGAAAAACAATTTAGGGTAAAATATGATTTAACCCATAAACTTTGTGTTGAAAAATGGTTTAATCCCTAAACTCCTTTAATGAATGTTTTAATCCCCAAACTTGTTAAAATCAATTGTTTTAACCACTTTGACCTGCTATACCAGGTTACTTAACTTTTAAAAATCGGGTTAAATATGATTTAACCCCTAAAATTTTTATTTAAAAATGATTTAACCCCTAAACTTTTTTAATGAATATTATCATCCTTAACCGTTTTATAGTATTTGATCAAATACTTAAACTTTTTTAATTTCATTGTTTTCATCCCTAATCTAATCAAATACCACCTTTTACCAGATAAACCCGCTTCCATTCTTTTACGATTGAAAAAACCCTTCATCCCCTAGTCTTTTACATCACCATTGGAGGGACGCGACATAAGAAACCTGAGTGACGCTATTGATTCCAGCAACTGAAGAACTTCAGTGCATAGCGATGAATAGAGAATCACCAACCAACTTGTGATTCCAGCAACTGAAGAACTTCAGTGTATAGCGATGAATAGAGATTCACCAACCAACTTGTGATTCCAGCAACTAGCCATTGATTCCAGCGCAACAAGTTATCCATTAATTAAACCAACTAGTCGAGTTATTCGGTTAATAGAAGAATTTTTTATTTCTACTTTGTGAATTTTATATGAATAAAAATATTTTCATCAAACATGTGTAAGATTTAGCATTCAAGGAATTAGAGCCTTGAAAGTTGGAGAAGGTGAGCAGGGTGCATGACAATTATAGAACTCAACATATATGTGTAAGTTTGTAATAAATAAACCAATTAGTATATATATGTTAATATGTTTTCGCTGTTTTCTTTCCATCAATACATACATCATATATGATATAGTAATAGTAATTAATATATATGCTTAAATAAGTTTTCTAGGTGATTTTTTCTACAAGTTCACGGAAATGTCATATTTACTAGAAATCGTTAGTTTTTGAATGTTGGAAATCTCATAGTTGTACATTACATGTATGTTTATTAGGGTAAAGAAAAGTGTAACGATTAGATTATTTATGGGTTTATTTTTAGAGATTAAATAGTTTATTCATGGGTTTAAGTCCCGTTGAGGGTAAAGTGGTGTATATTAGGCGCCGTTCAAAAAAAAGTAACATGGTATAGCAGGTCAAGTGGTTAAAATAATTGATTTCAACAAGTTTGAGGATTAAAACATTCATTAAAAGAGTTTAAGGGTTAAACTATTTTTTTTTTTTTTTGAAAGACAAATATCATACCATACCAAAAACAATTACAGAGTTTTATTGCTTTTGCAAGATGCAAAAGCATTACAAGTAACAACTAACCACGATCCCCAAAAACCACGAGCTAACCACGAACAACATGAACTAACCAGGATCTAAAACAGATCAAGATCTAAACACGAACTAACCATGAACCCACGAACAACAAAATCACGAACTAACTACGAACCACACGAACTAACCACTATATCTGAACCAACCACAAGATCTGAACTTGATCTGGACACTCGACCAAAGCAAACGAACAATAATCTCGAACTGGACTTGAAGGGGCAATAATCCACCCGAACCAATAACAGCACACGACCCACAAACCACGCGAACGAAACGAACCAACTAACCACACCAACTTGAAAGAAACAACGAACCACGAATCACACTTCCGATCTAAAACTCGAACCATAGGGGGGCAACGCCACACTAACCACGGACCACTAACTACGAACCACGAACCACACTGAACCACGAGCCACGAACCACACTGAACCACGAACCACGAACCACGAACCACGGACCACGAACCACGGACCACGAACCACGAACCACGGACCACGAACCACGGACCACGAACCACGATAACGGCACACGAACCACGAACCATGAACCAAGAACCAAGAACCACAACCATGAACCACGAACTCGAACCAACCACGATCTGAACCAAAAACCAGATTTGACCTTGATCTGAACACTCGACCAAAGAAAACGAACTGTAGTCTCGATCTGAACTTGACAGAGCAACAGCACACGAACCACGATCCACGATCTGAAATCTCGATTTGTAACCACACGAACCAACCTTCCGATCTACAATCTCGAACTGAAAACTCGACACCACACGAACCAACCTTCCGATCTAACTTCTTGAACTGAAACCACGAACCACGATCTGAAATCTTGGACTGTAACCACACGAACCAATCTTCCGATCTAAAATCTCGAACTGAAAACTCGAACAAAACCCAAACGTGTACACACTCCGATCTGTAATGAACTCGATACTTGAGACTCCGATCTGTAAACTCCGATCTGAAAACTCGAACGGGAAATGGCGACATTTGAAAACACGAAACTGAACAAAAACATTCTCGACCGGGATTTGGAACAAGATAAGGTAAACGAAACGAGAGAGGGAGAAAGGGTTCTCCGGGCCGCCGGCGTTAAGAGTGCGGCGGCGGCGATTGGATTTAGGGTTTTTAGGGAGGGAGAGTAGAGGAATCAATGTTAAACTATTTTTTAAAATAAACTTTAGGGGTTAAATCATATTTTACTCTTTTAAAAAACAAAAAAGTGATAAAAATGTATTACAAATATATGTTATATTTAAATCATTTTTCATTGAAAAGCAAACACACCTTGAGAAAATTTGATTAAGTCAACAACCTTCAAGGATTCACTATCTCCCCGTTTATCAGTTTTTCTGTTTTATTAATATATTTATTTATATAATTAAGAAGTTATAAATATTGTTGGAGTACAAGTTTTCTTGGAAAAAAAAATCTTATTTTACAAAATTCAAAGGCCACGCTATTTAACTTGTCAAATAAGCAACTAAAGGCATGTGATATCAACAAAAAGGAAAGAAGAATCAAACTACGATGTGACAAGTTGTTTCCTCATGGGATAAAATATAAGGATTTTCACTTAACGATGTATCATCCACATAATTTCAAGCTAGGTTTTATATTCTTTATCGTAAACTTTACTTATATTTTGTGTACTAAAATATCGCCGGCTTCCGATTTTGTTCTCAAAACTTAACTCTCTCATCTCCTCCTTGTTTATGACGAAGCCATCGTTAGTTCATCACCGGTTACCATCTATATTAGTTTTCCTTATTAATCGATAGTTTAAGCTATTTTAGATTACTATCATATTACAACAAAATTTATATCGAAATGTAGATAAAAATAAGATGATCACAACTTTATATTTATATTTACACCAAATATCATCTATCAAAAGTTATTATAATAAAACAGATAAAGACACAAAATCAATTATTTAAATATAATAATAATAAAACTCAAATAAAATAAAAATAATGTGATGCGGCGTGTCCCACTTGCCGGTGGAAAAAGTGGATAAAAAGAATGAAGAAAGCAAAAGAGGGTCGAACGTGGTATGGTTGACTTAAAAAGAAAGCTTCTTACCACTTAACCAAGAAAGGAAGACAATTAATATGTTGCTCATGATATATATATATATATATTAAAAAAAGTAAGGTTACTGTTATATATATATAATTTCTTAAGACTTGTAATTCTAGTCTTGTTTGGATAAAATAGGCTTTGATAAAATAGGTTGAGACATTTTCGTATTGACTCATTCTTCACTCAAGTTAATTTCGTGATAAATTCTGTTAAATGTATGGAAATTCCATTAGGGTTGAATGCATTGTTCCGGTATAAATAATACAAAGATTGTAAAAGTTACATAAGGCAACCCTATACTAACCGTATGTCAATAGTAACCAAATAATATACAACCTATAGATGTTTACTATTTACAACGTTCAGTTCGTGGTTTGTGTCATTTTAATTCGTATTTGGTTTGGACTGTGTTTCGAATGAACCCATTTTACCGGAAAGTGATATTGTTATTTTTCGGGAGAAAACTCCAATTTTTAGATCGAGTTTCAAATCAACTAATTTTCGAGAAACAAAATGCATATAAAATTCACTTAAAATTACATAAACGTTTCAAATTGATGCTTGAAAATGATATTTTTTGAGATGAATGTTATCATTATACAACATTCAAAATGATAACATTTATCAAGATGATAAATGATAAAAACTAGTCTAATTACAACCGAAAATGATAAAATTTCAGTTGAAAATAATAACATTTTTTAAGCTGAAAATGATAACATGATACCACATTCAAATTGATAACATTATCCATATGAAAATGATAAAAATAGACTCATTTCCATCCGAAATGATACAAATACATTCCTTCCATCGAAAATGATGTAAATACACATGGTTACAGCCGAAAATGATAAAAATTCACGATTCAAAAAATAAAATTTTCAGAAATATAGGAAGAGTGATCTTGTTTAAAAGAGGATAAAAAATGAGTATATTGGTATAATTTTTTGCTCAAATTCTCAAAATTAAAATAATTATGGTCATTTAAAAATTTAAGAGTAAAAAAAAAGGAAACTTTGAGAGATGGCTGGAAGAGGGTGAGACGCATGAGTTCTAATTAATTTTGTAATTTATATTTTGTCCTTTTAAATTAGTGGCGGAGAATTAGATTTTGAGTTTCTTTGTTTAAGGATGGACTTTATTGATCATTACTCTCTCTCTCTCTCTCTATATATATATATAATATATTATAAAACATTTAATAATTTAATCAAGTTAAAATTACCGATGTATCCTCCAAAAATATCAAATAAATTCTTTTAAGTTAGAACAAATAGAGATACGTATAAAGAAAGCAAGATGATTGTTTAATAAAAGAAAATTATTGTTTCCATAAAGTTAACACTTTTACTTTTTTTTTTAAATTCTAAAGAAATTACCATTAACTTTAGTGAATGGCAGCATACCAATATTAAATATAGAATGCTAATTAAATAGAAACTCAAATAATAATGGAATGAAAAACATATAAACAATAAGAACTTACAATATCAAAATTCCAGTCAAATATGTGTATGGATGAAATGAAAGCAATGCTATAATTAGTCATTAATTACCCGTCTCTCGTTATCCTTTTAAAAGTTCTTTTGAACTTTTATATATTTAGTCACCCAAGTTCATAGCAATATGCACTAAGAAGTGCTTCTCCATTTTCCATTTACAACGTGCGTACATGGTCACACATTAAGAAATGCACTCCTTATTTTGATGATGATAAAAATATAAACAAGTAATATTATTGCTTATCAAATTTATTCATATGTTCATATGCTACATTCTTTAAAGATCAACAAACCTAAAATTAATGATCAAGTGAAGAACAAATAATTGAAGACTTCAATTCAACAAGAAAAGAAGAAATCAAGATAAAGGAATCTTCACGGTCGACCGTGAATCAACCGTCGCTGCTCAGCTCACAACTCTTAAATATTGTTCTTCTTCAAGTCAACTGAACTCGTACTCAACAAGTGAAGATGATATCTTCAAAGCCGATGACGAAGATATCTACAAACAAGAGTTCGAATTATATGAGCTTACAAATAAAATAATCAAATAAGTTTAAGTCTTTATAAAATTATTTTATAAAAATGGACAATTTTTTTATAAACTTATTTGTATTGGTTGAATTAATCTATGACTTCCCATTTTAGCAAATTCCAAACACAATCCCACTTTGAAACAATACACAACCATATTTAGCAAAGGAATCTCCCAAAGGGGTAAAATTCCAACATGTTTTGTGTATTGGTTTCCAAACTTCCATTTTTGTGTTTAAATTCAAACATTAGAAGTATGGGATCAACCAACCTTTTGAACATCTACTTTTCAGTTGATTTTTATGGTAAAAATGAGTTGAGTATGGTTTTAAATAGAGTCCAACGTCTATAATTGAAAGGCTCAAAAAGTTCCAGGAAGCTGACGGTTTTATCCACGGTCGACCGTGGCTAAAACCGTGATATGTCTGGACACTTTTTGAGCTCACTCCTTTTTCCTTATTTAAACTAACTCAAACCTCATTCATTACTCACCTCTTGCACAGCAAAAACACAGAACATATATTCATATCTTGTGAGCTCATATACTTTGATAGTATTCAATCTTTCAAGATCAAGATCAAAGCAAGAGTGAAAGCCATCAAAGTTCAAACATTACAACATCATTCATATATTTTGTAATAGTGTAAGGATCAACTCTAGCCTTTCAAATTAGAGTGAAGTAAGGATCATCTCTAGCCTTTAGAATTAGAGAGAAGTAAGGATCAACTCTAGCCTTTCAAATTAGAGTGAAGTGAGGATCAACTCTAGCCTATAGAATTAGAGTGAAGCAAGGTTATCTTTACCTTACTTGCAAGTTTGAAGTGTTAATTCTTGCAAGTGAAAAAGAGAAGTGTAAAAGGTTTATCTCTACCTTCAAAGAGAGAAGCTAGTGGAGCAAACTCTTGGTGGGTGAGGCCAAGGAGTGGATGTAGTGCAAGTTTGTTAACACTTGCATGAACCACTATAAATCTCTTGTCTACTAATTGGTGATATCTCTCTACCCTTACTCTCTTTATTTCAAGTATATATATTTGTTGTGTTATAAACTTCAAGAAAAATCTTTTATACACAACTTACAAATTTTATTTGTAAAAAATTGGTAAACTAAGTAAAATAACATATTCACCCCCCCTCTAGGTTCTAACAGTGTTCTATCGGGTTGCCTTTCTTATATTTGTATCCCTATGTGTTTAATAAAAAGACATCACATATAATTATAAATTGGTTGATTCGGGTGATTAATATTTTACATACAACGGCAAACAAGTTAAAATAAAGGAATACATAATCAAATGCAACCGAATCATATCAATAATTACTTTGGTCGATTTTCATTGGAATTACAAGAAAATGGAAATGCTATGTAGCTTATACCCACAATGGTTGTGCAAATCAAATGTTTGCCCGAAGGAATTGTTGCTCTTTGGTTAAAATATAGTTTGTATTTTAATTGTTTGAGAATCAAAAGATACGTGTCACTTCTTTTATAGCAGTCTCATTCAAACATGTTAGATACTTACGAGACTAATTTATTAAGTGAATGACATGAAATATTCCATCATTTTTTATTGATCAAACATTCATAAAACTTATCCCAATAATCACAACTCCTATGTCTTCTATCGCGCCATCATAAAATTTACCATCATCACTCTACCTATTGCCGCCGCATACAACATGAATTTGTTATAAACAACAAAAGTTTTAGTTTAACAATAATTCTCTTGCAACCCAATTTACAAATTTTTAAAAACAAAAATTCATAATTATTATCCATTATAAATATTTGATTAAGTCGACAAACATCTAGGATTCATACTTCTCTTGGGAGAAAAACTAATTTTAAAAGTCCACCCTATCTAAGTTGTCAAATAAGCAACTAAAGTCATCGAATTTAGTTTCCAACAGAGATGTAAGAAGAGTCAAACTACAATGTGACAAGTTGTCATCCAACTTACTTATAATTAATGGGTGGAGTTTTCATCGCATTCGGAGAACACTTGTCACATTGTCACTTGTCAAGGTTTCAAACACAACCTAGTGGGAAACTCACAAAAAAGTTCTTTTTTGTCATGGGTTGTGGAGTATTTCCATATGGTAATGGATCAAGTAATATAACTTAATGTCACCAACTCAACTCAAATTGAAAAGAGATTAATAGAAAAGTTGGGACATTCAAGTGTTTTAACATGATTATAACAACCTGTACGTGATCCGAATAAGTGGATAAAGTGATATGGATATCAAAAAAGTACATTTATATACAATATAGGTTGATTCATAACTCGAAGTTTATGCTTGAACATGCATGAGAAGCTATTCTTCGAGTTTGTATAAAATGGTTCCCCGTTCCATCATTGCCCTCGTTTACTTCAAGCAACCACTGAAAAGCACCAGACTCCAATATTTTCTCGGTATAATCTGTGGATTTTGGTAATCAGAGAGAATTAATTGTCTCTCACTCTCTTGAATTCCTTTACGTTCAAAGGCAAATAAATACAAAGAAGAAAACCAAACTAAGCTAGAAACAAGGAAAGGCTAAGGCTAACAATCATGCCTAAAAGCTAGGAAAATCAAATTAAAAACAAGATAAACTTTATCCATGCTCCTAGCTATCTGAACGACCATATATATCCATCCAATATTCCCCCTCAAGTTGGAGCGTGTAAGTCTTGGACGCCCAACTTGACAAGTAAGCTTCGAAGGTGTTGAGCTCCCAGCGGTTTGGTGAGAAGGTCGGCTATTTGGTGCTTAGTGTCAATATACGTTGGCTGAATTTCTTTTGACTCCACTCGTTCACGAACGAAATAGAAATCCATTTAAACATGCTTCGTCCTCTCATGAAAGACCGGATTGTTCGCAATATGTTTAGCAGCCATATTGTCACAACATAATACAGTACCTTCCATAGGAGTTTCATTAAGTTCTGTGAGTAACGAGCGAACCCACAATCCCTCACTGACTGTGGTGGCCATAACTCTATATTCCGCTTCAGCTGAAGAACGAGAAACAACTGATTGTTTCTTGGACTTCCATGAGATGGGAGCGCCACCAAGAAGAAGTAAATATCCGGTACGTGACCGCCGTGAGAGAGGACATCCAAGCCAATCTGCATCACAATAAGAAACGAGATTTTGACCTCCTTCTCATGGTAACAAAATACCTTGACCTGGTGTAGTTTTCAAGTATCTCAAAACTCGAGTGGCAGCATTCATGTGATTCTGTCTAGGGTCAGAGACAAACTGACTTAACACATTAACAGAATATGTAATATCTGGACGTGTGGCTTGTAAGTAAAGCAATCTTCCAACCAAGCGCCTATACCGATTTGCGTCTACCTTTTTCTCTTCTTCACCTTTGTCTAGCTTGAGGTCTTGTTCCATGGGAAAATTACTTGGGCGGCATCCTTGTAAACCACTATCTTCCAGAATGTCAAGTGTGTACTTACGTTGACTAAGGACCAAACCCTCCTTGTACGAGCTACCTCTATACCCAAGAAGTACTTTAAAACACCGAGATCTTTTATGCTAAATCTTTCATGGAGCTGAGATTTCGTGTACTGGATCATGCTCATGTCATTTCCAACAATAATCACATCATCGACATAAATCAAGGCTGCTACGAAAACCTCCTTTTGCTTGTACACGAATAGCGAAAAATATGCCTTGGATTGGTTAAAACCGAGCTCCAACAAGGCACTTGTAAACTTATGGTACCAATTTCGCGAGGCTTGTTTGAGGCCATATAAAGACTTATTTGTCGGCAAACACGGGTATCACCATCTTTCGAGAACCCTTGCGGAAGCTTCATATAGACTTCTTCATCAAGACCACCATGTAGGAATGCGTTATTGACATCAAGTTGGTGCATGATCCAATCTTTCTTCACGGCCAAAGTAAGGAGTGTTCTCATTGTTACCAACTTCGCAACAGGCGCAAAGGTGTCGTGGTAATCCACACCCTCCATTTGTGTAAACCCCTTTGCCACGAGCCTAGCTTTATAACGTTCGATTTCACCATTGGGTTTATATTTAATCTTGTACACCCATTTAGAATCAATAGCCTTCTTGCCATCAGGCAGTTGTTCAAGAGACCACGTTCCATTTTCTTCAAGAGCCTTGATTTCTTGTTTCATGGCATCTCGCCACCTTTCATCTTGTGATGCCTTAAGAAAAGTTTTAGGCTCATCATGTGAAGTGATGGCCGAAAGAAAAGCTTTGTGTTTGTTAGAAAACTTATCATAAGAAATATAATGAGCTAGAGGGTGTACCGTAGAGGAAGCTTGATCGGAGCTTGGGTGTGCATGATCGACAGAAGGGGGAATATTAACTTCATAGTCCTTGAAACGAGTGGGTTGCTTCTTGGTTCGTTGAGACGTGCGGCCCAAAGAAGCATTGTTATTGGGCTGTTGCAAGTGACTATTATCGGACCTTGATCTTCGACTGACTCATTGAACTGTGTTGGTTCGCACGGTGGGCTGTTAGGCTCATCGCCTTGTATTGGGGTGTTCATACCATCGTTGGGCTCTTGCTCAGTATCAATATTTGCATTGTCTTCCATGTCACTCTTACCACAATCTTCATTATTCTCATATGACTCGTATCCAAGTGTTTGTTCATATTGAGTAACAATTTCATTATCACCCAGGTCTACATTGTCTCCATCATTTGAGAATGGAAATTTGCTTTCTATGAGTCCTGCTAACAATGATTTTTTTTCTTTTCTAAATCATAGATTTTGTAACCCTTTGTGCCGTAAGGGTACCCTAAAAATACCCCTGCCTTTCCTCTTGGAGCAAATTTATCTCCTTTTGTTTCAATGTTCCAGAAATAAGCTAAGCATCCTAGAACACGCATGTGATCATCATAAGAAGGTTTCCTGCCAAACATGATCTCATAAGGTGTTTTATATTTGATCACTTTGGATGGTAACCTGTTGATGATGTAAGCAGCAGTTAAGACACATTCCCCCCAAAACCTTATGGGCAATTTTATTTTCGAACCTTAAGGCACGAGCAACTTCTAAAAGGTGTTTGTGCATTCTCTCAACAACCCCATTTTGTTGTAGGTGTGTGGACATGTTGTCTCAAGTTCAATGCCATGATCGACATATAAACTTCTCATGCGATTGGAAGTGAATTCTCCTCCGTTGTCACATCTTATTCGTTTTACGTTCCTTTTAAATTGCGTTTGGACAAGGTTACAAAAACCAATCAAATAGTCACTAGTCTCGTGTTTTTGTTTAATTATGTAAACCCAAACGGCCCGACTGTAGTCATCAACTATGGTGAGAAAATAGCTACCACGAGTAAACGAAAAAGTTCTATAACCACCCCAAATATCACAATGAATCATGTCAAAACAATCATTTGTCTTTGTGGTGCTCGTTTGAAAAGGAAGTCTAGTTAATTTTGCCTTCATACAAGAATCGCAAAAAAAATCTTCGGAATTACTACTAGCAGTCTTACAAAAAAAAACGTGACATCTTGTCATTCGATGGGTGGCCAAGTCTCTTATGCCATTGATTTGATGTGGTTACCGCCATAGTTTTGCGTTCTTGTTGCATTCCCCCCATTCTGTATAGTCCGCCAATGCACTTACCCATTCCAATCAAGTTCCTCGTCCTCAAGCCCTGTATCACAAAGAAATCCGGGAAAAAAGTGATGGCACATTGCAAATCTTTTGTTAGTCGACTAACAGACAGAAGATTACATTTAAAATTTGGTATAAAAAGAACCCCTTTGATCTTGACCCCCCTTTAAAACCAAGTTCACCTTTCCCTTCCACAGGAACAGTTTCACCATTTGGAATAGTAACCGGTGTTTCTTTACTACCTGTGGTGAGGTTCTCAAGTGACTCCCGATCATAGGACATATATTCGGTAGCCCCTAAGTCAAGTATCCAATCACCTTCGTTGTTAAATTTACCTGCCATGTTTTCCCTTGGGGTGTCGTTTGTCTTCTGATCACCAATTTTGCCAAACATTCTGAGAAACATCTCATATTGCTCATCACTTAGCCTATGTATTTTGTTGGTACTACTAGCTTCGGCCAAGGCCGCCTTTGGTTTTATCGCTTCCTTCTTTCCCTTTCCCGGCCACCAATCCGGGTAACCAACCAGCTTGAAACATCCATCTCGAACATGCCCATCCTTACCACATAAGGTGCAGTGTCCTGTTTTGTTATTTGTGTATGCCTTGTCGGTTTTCTGCCAAGCTTTTTTATTGTTTTGGCTGTCACGGTTTACCTGCTGTGAAGCTTGAAAGGCTGCTGCGTCGGAAGTAGGTGCTGACTTCTTACCACTAGTAATGTTTCGTTGCTGCTCATCTTCGGCTACTAGGTGATATGCCGTTCCAAGATTAGGCGTTGGTTTGGTAGCGAGTATTTGGGTTCTCATAACAGAAAACTCGGCATCAAGTCCCATTAAAAACTCAAAGAGTCTTTCTTTTTCTTTGAGTTCCATGATCCTTTTTCCAACATTGCAATTGAACCCATCGCATTCACATCGTGGTGTTCGTAGAACTGAATCAATCTCATCCCATATACTTCTTAATTTGGTAAAATATGCTGAAACAGACGTACCTTCTTGGCGAGTATGCGTGACTGATTGTTTTAGTTCATATGCTCTTGGAGCACTTTCCTTTGCAAACCTCTCATGGAGGTCTTTCCAGATTTCGAGTGCCGTGTTTGCGTATTTTACGCTGCTTCGTATCTCTTTCTCCATGGCAGTGGTAAGCTATCCTTTAATAATGGCGTCACACCGCATCCGGGACATATATTTGTCATCCTTCTTATCGGGCTTAAGGAGAGAACCGTCGACCAAACCAATCTTGTTCTTGGCGAACAAAAAATTGGTCATCTCTTGGCTCCAGTCGTTGAAGTTGTTGTCGGTAAGGCATTCGTTTACGTGGAGTTGCTTCGGGTAGTCGGAAGGATGAAGATAGTATGGAGAATTGGTGTCGATTGATTCTCCATTGGTTTTGGAGCCTTCCGGGTTGTCGCCGGCCATGAGGACTTGCTGTTGACGATTTTAATTGTCTTGAATCTGCTCTGATACCATGTGGATTTTGGTAATTAGAGAGAATTAATTGTCTCTCACTCTCACTACAAAAAAAAAGACCATTTGGTGGCACACATTTTTAGTGGCATTTAGTTTTTGTGCCACTGATAAACTTTTGTAATGGCACTTTAAATATATGCCGTAAAAGAAATAGATAGTTTTAGTGGCATTTTATAACTTATATCATTAATATATAAAGTTAATAATGGTACAAAAATAGAATATGCCATTAAAAGTTTCCCGCCGCTGATTCTTTCCCTCCCAATTAAATTTACAATTCCCTCCTAGAAAATTTGCCCCAATTATTTTCCCTCGCATCGTAAATTATAGGCTCCCTCCTTCCTTCGTCTCATTTCCTCAACTTCAACTATTCACACAGGAACCTCACCATGAACTTCCATTAATTTCAGGTACACAATTAAAGCTTATCCTTCATCGATTTTTGTTGACCGACTAACATGTGAAATCGACCGTGGGTATATTTCAGGCCGTCACCGGTTGCGTAGCTTCACCTCTGATTGACCCCTCTCTTGCCGTCGAAAGTCTCCCAACTTCCGAATTCAAGCCTTCAATCGATTAGATTTTCAGGTATGTAATCTTCTTTTGAGGTTGTAATGTTCATAATAAACCTTAGAACAGATGGTGGATCGAAGTATATCTCATGGGTCTTGCATAATAATCTTGTTTTTTGTTTCCTTTATTCATTAATTTCCTTGATATATCTCACGGGTCTTGCATTAATTAGTGTTTTTTGTTTGTTATAATTCTTAATTTCCTCTACTGTGTACCTATCTCATGAGGTGTTTGTTTAATTTGTTTTGGTTTTATTTAGTTGAGACATGGTTAAGTTTTGCACTAGAACAAGTATTTCTTAATTTCCTCTACGTGTACCTGTTTTGGATGAGGTGTTTGTTTAATTTGTTTTGGCTTTATTTAGTTGAGACATGGTTAAGTTTTGCACTAGAACAAGTAACTGTAGTCGATATTCTAACCTAAATTGACTTGATAGCTATTAAAAATTGCATAATTTCCACCTGGCCTTTTTCATCTTCAAGCCCATATAGTAAGCTGAAGCAATTTCCAAAGAATGTGATAGATGAACTTTAGCAATTAGCAACTTCCACATACCCTAAGATTTCTTTCAAATTTTTCACTCCAGGTTATAGATGACCAGAAACAGTATTCCCAACATGAAGGTAGTTCCATTTACAAAGTATTGATAGTTAAAAGTTGCCACACACTTAAAAAAATAAATAAATTTACCTCCATTAACTCCTTAAATTATGTTTAATTAATCGTAGCTGCCTTTGTAAGATCTATTATGCCATAAGCATGTATCTTACCTTCATTGCAACTTTGAAAGTAGTGATCCATGTTTGCTTATGTTACTAGGGTATAATCTATTATGGTAGCTAAAATGGTGAATTTGACATTTTGTCCAACCAAATTTTGTATGTTATTAGTCATCGTGTTGTCTTCACGCTATATTCTACAAGTTTAGTATCTAATAACTACTTATCGTGCATGTAACATACATCCAAGATAACAAGAAGTTTATAAAAAGCATACTCTTTAAAGATTATCTTGTCGTTTTTATTTTAACTTTTTATTTGTTATCTTTTATTGTGAATAGTCATGGATAGATCTTGGATGTATGTTGCACCAAGATCAAGTCAAAGTTCTATTAATGGGGTGCAAACATTCATAAACTTTGCTTTTGAAAGATCTTGTATTGGAGGGAGGATAAAGTGCCCGTGTATGAAATGTATAAATATGTACTATATATCAAACTAGACAAATTGTTGTGGACCACCTTATATGTTCGGGTTTTTGTTCAAACTACTTGAAATGGGTATATCATGGGGAACGCATAATAGCTACATCAACAAGCACAATGTATAACGAGGAAGAATGTCTCTTTAACCATGACATGAATGAAATGGTGAATGATATGATACACACAGAAATAGATGGAAATGGAGTGGAGATACACGAGAATATTTTAATGATAGTCAAGAGACAGATAATAGAAGAAGCAAATTCGATGATCTCATGAAGGAAGTTGAAGAAAAGGTGTACCCAAATTGCAAATACAACAAATTATCGTGCGTGGTGCATTTGTACCATTTAAAGTGCCTTAATGGGTGGAGTAACAAATCATTTTCTATGTTGTTAAAGTTTTTAAAAGACTTGTTACCCGAAGGAAATTTGTTACCTAAAACAAGACAAGTAAAAAAAATAATGGCCAACTTAGGATTAGGATATGAAAAAATCCATTCATGTCCCAATGGTTGCATGTTGTTTTGGGAGGACAAGGAGAGAGACGAAGTTTGTTCTTTTTGCGGATCTTCTAGATGGAAGCTTCATCAAGGTGATTCAGAGCACGAAGTGATTTCTCCTAAGAAGAAGGCTTCAAAGATATTACGGTGGTTCCCTTTAAAGCCTAGACTTCAAAGATTGTTTATGTCTTCAAAGACGTCTAACCTTATGAAGTGGCATCATATGGAGCGTGTTAAAGATGGAAAGTTGAGACATCCAGCTGATGCATTAGTTTGGAAAGATTTTGATGAAAAGTTTCCTGAATTTGCGAGCGATCCTCGTAATGTTCGTCTAGCTCTAGCAAGTGATGGCTTTAACCCTTTTAAGACAATGAATGTGGCACATAGTATATGGCCCGTTTTTCTTATTCCATACAACTTGCCACCATGGTTGGTTATGAAACAACCAAATTTTATTCTTTCTTTAATTATCCCTGGCCCTAAAGGTCCCGGAAACAAAATAGATGTGTATATGCAACCTTTGATAAAATAATTGAAGGAGTTATGGGAGGTTGGCGTTAATACATATGATGCCTCAACGAAACAACACTTCCAAATGAAGGCATCGGTTATTGCTACCATATCTGACTTTCCTGGTTATGCCAATTTGTCTGGGTGGAGCACCAAAGGAGAACTTGCATGCCCTGTATGTGGTTTTAGTACCGATTCTAAATGGCTAACTCATGGAAGAAAGTGGTGTTACATGTGTCATAGGAGATGGCTTCCACTTGACCATCATTGGCGTGAAGATGTTAGATCATTTGTTGGACGTCACGAGTTAAGAGCCGCTCCTACACCTTCGTCTGGGGAGGAGGTTCTACAACAACTGGACGGGACAAGATTTCTTGTCGACAATGTTGATGGTAGTCCTTGGAAAAAGAAGAGCATTTTTTTTATGTTGCCATATTGGGAGCATTTGTTGTTGCGTCACAATCTTGATGTGATGCACATTGAAAAGAATGTTTGTGACAACATCGTGGGGACTTTATTAGGACAAGAAGGTAAGTCAAAAGACAACTATAAAACAAGACTTGACCTTCAACAAATGGGTATAAGACGTGAATTTCATCCAAAGAAGCGGCCTAGAAGCAATACTTTTTTCATGCCAAAAGCATGTTATCAAATGACTCGGAATGAAAAGACTGAATTCCTAAAAACCCTGAAGTTAATGAAACCCCCGATGAATTTTCATCCAATATATCTCAATGTGTGCAGCTAAATGAGCGTAAACTGATTGGGATGAAAAGTTATGACTGTCACTTGTTGATGCAAGAGTATTTACCAATTGCATTACGTGGAACTTTGCCTGACTATGTAAGCTCAGTTATTATCGAGTTGTGCGAATTTTTCAAGATAATTTGCTACAAGGATTTATCTGAAGTTGATCTAAATTTTCTCGAGTCTAAATTTGCTCTCACTTTATGCAAACTAGAGAAAATATTTCCTTCTTCATTCTTTACTGTGATGGTTCACTTGGTGGTCCACCTAAGTAGAGAGGTTAAGCTTGGAGGTCCTGTCGCCTTTCGATGGATGTACCCTATTGAAAGGTAAAAAATTCGTTTGTGTAAATTATTTCCATTATTTGGTATATATTAAAATTAATCTAAATGGCCATTCAATTGTAATACGACAGGGATCTTTTAAAACTCAAGTCATATGTTCATAATAGAGCTCATCCCGAAGGATCAATTGCCGAAGGTTATCTAGCCGAAAAAAGTATAACATTTTGCTCTAGATGTAACATCCCAAAATATGGCCTAGTTGTACCGTGTTGTACTATGTGCTTATATACTTGTACATTGATTTTAATCAATGTATTTTGTTGCTAAACGTGTTATTTGTTAATTATACGTGATAAAAATGTGTTATGTAAAATAGTTATGTTAATAAGTACAATTGGTATATTAGTAACTGGTTTTTGATAAGTGTTCCAAATATATCCCCGTTAGGTGAAACTGGTAAACGGGTATTAAACCCCTATGTCGGCTTCTCCTTCTTATCCTTTGGAGAAAACCAAAGCACACATCACACACATATACACATACGTAAACACACACACACACACACTCTCAAGCTTTGGAATTTCGAAAGAGGAATCAAGAATCAAGTGGTTTCAAGAGATTTCAGTAACGATTTCAAGTCCCAGTCTGTTGTGTTTCTTCATTATTGTAAGTGTTTTGAATCAAAAACCTTGTTCTTGAGATCTTGAAGAAGAAACACCATTTTAATGGTGTTTTGGTATGTGTTTGTGTTGTTTGTAGTGTTTAATGTGTTCATAAGGTCCTTGTGATGTTGTACTGTGGATACAAACGATTGAATCTAGTTTCAATCGTGTTTTTGATGTCAAAATTATATGTTTCGGGATTGTGCAAAAAACAGGGACGAAGGTCACTGTAACGAAGGTCTTTGCGGCCGCAAGGGTGGTGCCTTGCGACCGTAAGCATTGTAGTAGTACATGCGACCGCAAGCAATGGTGCTTGCGACCGTAAGGGTTTGTTTTGTGGTAGTACCGCCTAAGGGCGACGATGTAAGGCTTGCGACCGTAAGTACATAACTTGCGATCGTAACCAACCCTTGAAACATGCTTACGACCAAAAGGGACTTTCCTTGCGGTCGGAAGCGTTGTATTGGGGAAAAAGGGTTCTTGCGGCCGCAAGTGATAGTCTTGCGACCGTAAGGTGTGTTGTCAGGGAACCCTTGCGACCGCAAGGCAGATCCTTGCGACGGCAAGTAGGGGTTCAACCCTGACAGCTTGGGTGCTTTGTATTTTAACCTATGTGCGCTATGTGTATGTGATAACCAAGCCTAAACCTAATGTGTTAGGTGATTCGGACGATTCCGTTTGCTCCTGGGATTCCCGAATTCATATTTGCCTCCTGTGATCTCGAGGTGAGTACCGGTTAACCTTAGGTTTAGTGATAAACATGTTATAACAAGTTTAAGGTAAGTTATGGTTTATGTGTTGTTAATTTGCTATGGTATATGCTGGTATTATGGCTTTTTGTAGGCCAATATGTTATGTTATGGCTTTTTGTAGGCCAATATGATATGTTATGGCTTGAGTAGGCCAATTATGTTATGATGCGGCCAGAGTCGGCCAATACGTGTTCGTGCCGGCACTTTGTTATTGTTGAGGTACGGTGATTCGCGGCCGCGGATCGGGTTCTTGCAAAACCCAGTGCCTCAACCAGGGGCTCTCATAGACTTCCCCGCTCGTTAAAGGGGCTCTCATCTGACTTTCCCGCTCGTTAATGCAATGGTGGACTGCTACCCGCTCCCCCACCGGCGCGATATTATAGATGTTTTCGGTTTCCCCCAGTTTGGATCATTGAGTCGGGCTTACAACCCTGCAAGACGTGACTCCTCCTGGGCACCGGAACATCGCTAGCTGTTTGGATAGACTTGTTTGTTACTTTGTGATACCTTCTACATGCTATAACATTTTTGTAACGATACTTATGTTTAAACGTTACTCACTAGCTATTTATAGCTAACCCCTCCATGTATATGTCCAATGTACAGGTAAATAGATGCTGGTGAGAACGGGGTGCCATGTTTTGGCTTTTACTGCCGAAGATTTTGGGGAACACTACCTTTCTGGTTCTTTTTGTTAACTCTGATTTACTGGTTAATGGTCGGCAGATTTTTTTTTTTGGTAACTCCGCCGGGTGTTTTGTTTAAACACTGATACAGTTTGTGTAAATAACTAATTTTAGCTTCCGCTATGTTTTGTAAATATATCTTTTGGTTAAACGCTTAATTGTATTTTATAAATTAAGCTTGTGAAACGGCGGCGTTACAAGTTGGTATCAGAGCCTTGGTTTGAGGGAATCGGGTACTTTGAGGAGTATTCAATCTCAAACCCAGGCCCGACCATTATTAAGTGTTCCCTGGGTGGTATTGGGGTGTGATGAGCGTTGTATGTAAATTGTTGTGTGTTAGAATAGTACTGGTATGTGGTAACTGTTAAATTACTTGAGTTATAGCTAGTATTCTTGTTTTGGTACAGAAATTGAATCAGATGGGTAGTTCTTCCGGTAACGAAGACAGGGATGCCTACATTCGTCAGTTGGAGACTCAACTGAAACAAGCGAACGATCGAGAGTCACTACGAATCGCTCACGAAGTTTCTAAGTCTGCAGGTTATAAGAATTTTATGAGCTGTAAGACTCCGGTTTTCAATGGTGTATGTGATCCTTTTGTTGTAGAAACTTGGATTTGGAACATGCGAAATGCTTTCGAGTCTAGCGAGTGTGAAGAAAAGAAGAAAGTCACCTTTGCTAGACAAATGTTACGAGATCGTGCACTTACCTGGTGGGATAGGGTTGTGAGTGTCACACCGCCAGAGGTTCTGGATGCTTTAACGTGGGAGGATTTCTTGAAAAAGCTCCGAAAGAAATACTGTTCAGATTACGACATGCAAAAGATTGAGGATGAGTTCCGAGCTCTCTAGAAAGGCGATAAACCCGTGGAGGATTTGATATCAAAGTTTTCGGATAAGATGAAGTTTGTTTCTCATTTGCTACCGGACGAGAGAGCAAAGATTAGCAAGTTTGCTAATGCCTTACCGGTTGAATACCGATCTGCTGTGAGGTCTGCAGCAACACTGGATGCGGCTTTCGATATAGCTCGGCAGACGGAGGATGATTATAGGCAAAAGCCGAAAGCATAACCACAACAACAAGCAGGAGGGTACAAGAGAAATTTCGAGCAGTCTTCTGGTAGTAGGAGAGCTGAGGGTGGTTTTGGAAATAGGCCACGGGGTGATTCGTTCCAGAGGTCTGGAAGCTGGGACGTGGTAAAATGCGGTAGGTGTGGAACAAAGGGTCACCAGACGCGTGCATGTAGATTCAAAGATAGCGTCTGTTTTAAGTGTCATAAGTCTGGACACAGAATAGCTGATTGCCCTCAGTGGCAAGGTTCGGGTGCTGGTGGATCGTCTGGAGCTGCTGCTCCGAAAAAGGGAGGTGCCCCACGTCCTCAGGGGAGAGCCTTCCAAATGACTACAGACGAAGCAAAGAATGCAGGTGACGTTATTACTGGTACTTTCTTAATTAATTCTGTACTTTCTTAATTAATTTTGTACCAGCATGTGTTCTGTTTGACTCTGGTGCTACCTATTCCTATGTGTCAACAATTTTCTGTGATAAATGGCAACTACCTGTTATAATAATGAAAGACTATGTTAGAGTAGAGGTAGCTGGCGGTAGTCAAGTCCTTGTTACGTCGCACGTACCTCAGGTTTCTATAACTATTGACGGGCACTGTTTTGTTGTTTCCCTACTCCTCATGTCGATGGCTGGTTTTGATGTTGTTATTGGCATGGATTGGCTTACCAGTCAAAATGCCAAGATATTGTGTTCCAAAAAGTTAATCAAAATTCCACTACCTGATGGTACTTATGCGGTAGCGAGAGGAGAAAGACCTAGATCTGATATCCCGTTGATAACTATGATTAAAGCATAGAAATCCGTTGCTAAAGGTTGTGATTCCTACTTGGCATATGTAATTAATGCTGAGGCGGAAGGAAAGACTGTCAAAGATATCAGAGTGGTTTCGGAGTACCCTGAAGTGTTTCCTGAAGAATTACCGGGTTTACCTCCTGTCAGGGATGTAAAATACCGGATTGATCTTGTTCCTGGTGCTACACCTGTAGCTAAATCTCCGTATCTTCTTGCGCCGTCTGAGATTCGGGAGATGATGACACAGATCCAAGAGCTGCTTGATAAAGGTTTCATACGCCCAAGTTCTTCACCATACGGAGCTCTGGTGTTGTTTGTTAAGAAGAAAGACGGAACCTTACGCATGTGTATCGATTACCGGGAGCTGAATAAGCGAACGGTAAAGAACAAATATCCACTACCCCGTATTGATGATCTGTTTGATCAATTGCAAGGTGCTACATGTTTCTCGAAGATTGATTTTCGTTCTGGTTATCATCAGGTCCGCGTTCATAATGATGATATTTCTAAAACTGCTTTTCGAACTCGGTATGGGCACTATGAATTCTTGGTGATGCTGTTTGGTTTAACCAACGCCCCGGCTGTTTTCATGGATTTGATGAACCGTGTGTGTCGTCCTTTCCTTGATTAATTTGTTATTGTTTTTATTGATGACATTTTGATCTATTCCAAAACCGAAGCGGAGCACGAGCAACACCTACGTGTAGTTTTGGAAACCCTTCAGCGGGAACAACTTTATGCTAAGCTATCCAAATGCGAATTCTGGCTCAAAGAGGTGCACTTTCTGGGTCATGTTATTTGTAACGAAGGTGTTAAGGTCGACCCAACCAAAATTGAAGCTGTGATGAACTGGGAAACCCCACGCAATCCTTCAGAAATTAAGAGTTTCTTAGGTCTCGCTGGATACTACCGACGTTTCATTCAGAATTTTTCTAGACTTGCTGGCCCGTTAACCAGATTGACTCGCAAAGATGTTACTTATGCGTGGGCTGATGAACATGAGAAAGCGTTTCAGACTCTGAAGCAATTGTTATGTCAAACTCCTATTCTAACGCTGCCTAGTGGGTGCGAAGATTTTGTTGTATACTGCGATGCTTCATATGCGGGTCTCTGCTGCGTTCTGATGCAACGAGATAAGGTGATTGCCTACGCTTCGCGTCAATTGAAACCTCGCGAAAGGAATTACCCGACTCATGATCTTGAGCTTGCAGCCGTGGTGTTTGCTTTAAAGCGGTGGCGACATTACTTATACGGTACCAAATGTATGGTATATTCTGACCACAAAAGCTTGCAGTATGTATTCACGCAAAAGGAACTTAACATGAGACAACGACGCTGGTTGGAGTTGATCAAGGATTATGATTGTGAGATCAAATATCATCCAAGAAAAGCCAATGTTGCTGATGCACTGAGTCGGAAAAGTTCTCCTGAAGTTGCTAAATTCATGAGACTTACGATTGTGTCGGATATCATCGCTAAATTGAAGGAAGCACAACAGGAAGCATTGCAAGAAGCTAATCTGAAGGCTGAGACGATGATTAAATTGTCAAAGCTATTAGAGGAAGATAGTCGAGGTTTGAAAATGTTTCAATCTCGAATCTCGGTACCCAGTATTGGTGGTAATCGAGAAATCATTTTACAAGAGGCGCATAAGTCAAAGTTGTCTGTCCATCTTGGCAGTACCAAGATGTACCAGGATTTGAAGACTTTGTATTGGTGGCCTACATTAAAGCGTGATATAGCCTCGTTCGTTGAAAAGTGTCAGATCTGTGCTCAGGTTAAGACGGAACACCAGAAGCCCTATGGTAATCTACAACAGTTAGAAATTACGGAGTGGAAATGGGATCATGTTACTATGGATTTCGTTACAAAATTACCTCGTACTTCTAAAGGGCACGATATGATATGGGTTATAGTCGATCGACTTACCAAAAGCGCTCATTGTCTTGCGACTAACGAGTCTGCGCCCATGAATCGATTAGCCCAACTTTACGTTAACGAAATAGTATGTCGTCATGGTATACTGCTGTCTATTGTTTGTGATCGAGATGCGCGTTTTACCTCTCACTTCTGGAGTGGCCTTCAACGTGAGCTTGGTACGCGGGTAAATCTCAGCACGGCGTATCATCCACAAACCGACGGTCAGTCCGAGAGAACGATTCAAACGCTTGAAGATATGCTTCGAGCGTGTCTACTTGAATTTGGTGGATCGTGGGATTCTCACCTACCCTTGATTGAATTTGCTTATAATAATTCTTATCATTCTAGTATCGGTATGCCGCCTTATGAGATGTTATACGGTCGACGATGTCGTACTCCTACCTGTTGGTTAGAACCTGGCGAAAAGCAGTATGCGGGTCCTGATATTGTTCAAATAACTGTTGATAAAGTTAAAGTAGCACGCGAGAAGTTGAAAGCGGCACGTGATAGGCAGAAAATGTACGCAGATCCTAAACGGCGACCCGTTACGTTCGAAGTGGGTAACCGCGTGTTTTTAAAAGTTTCACCTTGGAAAGGAGTGATAAGATTTGGTCGTAAAGGTAAGCTAAGTCCCAGGTATATTCGTCCCTTTAAGATTCTGCAACGCGTTAACGATTAGACAGTATCGCTTGAATTGCCACCTGAATTGTCTGGTATTCACAACACTTTTAACGTATGTTATCTGAGAAAGTGTAAGGTCGAAGATGATCAAATCTTACCTCTGCAAGAGTTAAAAGTTGATCCAGCTAAACGCCTTGTGGAGGAACCTGTTGAGATTCTTGATGCTAAAGTCAAAAAGCTACGTAAAAAGATGATCAAATTAGTTTTGGTAAAGTGGAAGCACAATTTGGGTCCTAACTTGACTTGGGAGGCAGAGGACGAGATGAGGGCCCGATACCCTCGTTTATTTGAGACCGAACAGATTCCGAGGACGGAATCCTCTTAAGGGGGGGGGGTAAATTTGTAACATCCCAAAATAGGGCCTAGTTGTACCGTGTTGTACTATGTGCTTATATACTTGTACATTGATTTTAATCAATGTATTTTGTTGCTAAATGTGTTATTTGTTAATTATACGTGATAAAAAGGTGTTATATAAAATAGTTATGTTAATATGTAAAATTGGTATATTAGTAACTGGTTTTTGATAAGGGTTCCAAATATATCCCCGTTAGGTGAAACGGGTAAACGGGTATTAAGTTGTAAGTTGAAAAGGGGAATAAAATACCCGGGGTTTAATTAATTAAACCCCTATGTCGGCTTCTCCTTCTTATCCTCTGGAGAAAACCAAAGCACACATCACACACATATACACATACGTAAACACACACACACTCTCTCAAGCTTTGGAATTTCGAAAGAGGAATCAAGAATCAAGTGGTTTCAAGATATTTCAGTAACGGATTCAAGTCCCAATCTGCTGTGTTTCTTCATTATTGTAAGTGTTTTGAATCAAAAACCTTGTTCTTGAGATCTTGAAGAAGAAACACCATTTTAATGGTGGTTTGGTGTGTGTTTGTGTTGTTTGTAGTGTTTAATGTGTTCATAAGGTCCTTGTGATGTTGTACTGTGGATACAAACGATTGAATCTGGTTTCAATCGTGTTTTTGATGTCAAAATTATATGTTTCGGGACTGTGCAGAAAACAGGGACGAAGGTCACTGTAACGAAGGTCTTTGCGGCTGCAAAGGTGGTGCCTTGCGACCGTAAGCATTGTAGTAGTACATGCGACCGCAAGCAATGGTGCTTGCGACCGTAAGGGTTTGTTTTGTGGTAGTACCGCCTAAGGGCGACGATGTAAGGCTTGCGACCGTAAGTACATAACTTGCGATCGTAACCAACCCTTGAAACATGCTTACGACCAAAAGGGACTTTCCTTGCGGTCGGAAGCGTTGTATTGGGGAAAAAGGGTTCTTGCGGCCGCAAGTGATAGTCTTGCGACCGTAAGGTGTGTTGTCAGGGAACCCTTGTGACCGCAAGGCAGATCCTTTTGACCGCAAGTAGGGGTTCAACCCTGACAGATTGGGTGCTTTGTATTTTAACCTATGTGCGCTATGTGTATGTGATAACCAAGCCTAAACCTAATGTGTTAGGTGATTCGGACGATTCCGTTTGCTCCTGGGATTCCCGAATTCATATTTGCCTCCTGTGATCTCGAGGTGAGTACCGGTTAACCTTAGGTTTCGTGATAAACATGTTATAACAAGTTTAAGGTAAGTTATGGTTTATGTGTTGTTAATTTGCTATGGTATATGCTGGTATTATGGCTTTTTGTAGGCCAATATGTTATGTTATGGCTTTTTGTAGGCCAATATGATATGTTATGGCTTGAGTAGGCCAATTATGTTATGATGCGGCCAGAGTCGGCCAATACGTGTTCGTGCCGGCACTTTGTTATTGTTGAGGTACGGTGATTCGCGGCAGCGGATCGGGTTCTTGCAAAACCCCGTGCCTCAACCAGGGGCTCTCATAGACTTCCCCGCTCGTTAAAGGGGCTCTCATCTGACTTCCCCGCTCGTTAATGCAATGGTGGACTGCTACCCGCTCCCCCACCGGCGCGATATTATAGATGTTTTCGGTTTCCCCCAGTTTGGATCATTGAGCCGGGCTTACAACCCTGCAAGACGTGACTCCTCCTGGGCACCGGAACATCGCTAGCTGTTTGGATAGACTTGTTTGTTACTTTGTGATACCTTCTACATGCTATAACATTTTTGTAACGATACTTATGTTTAAACGTTACTCACTAGCTATTTATAGCTAACCCCTCCATGTATATGTCCAATGTACAGGTAAATAGATGCTGGTGAGAACGGGGTGCCATGGTTTGGCTTTTACTGCCGAAGATTTTGGGGAACACTACCTTTCTGGTTCTTTTTGTTAACTCTGATTTACTGGTTTATGGTTGGCAGATTTTTTTTTTGGTAACTCCGCTGGGTGTTTTGTTTAAACACTGATACAGTTTGTGTAAATAACTAATTTTAGCTTCCGCTGTGTTTTGTAAATATATCTTTTGGTTAAACGCTTAACTGTACTTTATAAATTAAGCTTGTGAAACGGCGGCGTTACACTAGATATCTCTCGAACGTAGAAACTGTCTTCACTAGAGCTATGAGGAATGATGATGAGTGTCATCAAAATGGTATCGAAGAATCCAACAATCTTTGCCCCGGTCGACCGTTAAGGCATAAGTTACATTCGGGAGTATCATTACGGAAAAGAAGATCTTCAAATACAGTCATTGATGAGAAGTCTCTTAGTCAAGCACATCGTTATGTGCTATTCAATGTTGAGTCAATTACAAGTTTTCGAGAGTAAGATTATCTATGTTTCTATATATTATTGATCTTTATTTAGCTGCTAATAAAATATGAATTTCCTTTGAAGGGAACACAAACGGTTAGTCAGGGGGCAATATCGAGGTTCTCGCCGGATACCCGAATATGAAATCGACAAGATTCATTGCCAACAATTTAGTTATTGGTTTAAGAGAAGGGTAATTAAAATTAATGTCAAATTAATTTTAGTTTGCTTTCGTATCTAAAATTAACAATTATGTTATAGGTTGAACGAATGGAAGAACAAGGTAACGATGTAAACGAAGATATAAAATGGCTTGCTCGTGGTCCACTTAGAAGTGTGCAACAATACTCTGGCTACCTTGTTAAGGGTTATCGATTTCACACAAAAAAACGAGAGGAAACACTAAAAACACAAAATAGTGGTTTGGTTGTTACGGTTGAAGGTGCAAATTATGCCAGTAGTCGAGATAGGAGGCCCGTCGATGGTGTAATCAACTACTATGGTAAATTAAATGACATTATTGAGCTAAACTACTCAGGTATGTTTATTATCAAGCTTGATATAGTGTTTGAGTGTTCATATATGCTAACATATATAACTTTCATTTTTTAGTCCAAATTTGTTATTCATCCGGTTGAAACAAGTGAGATTAAAAAGTGGATCTTTCATAGCATGGGGAAAAAATGGAGGACGTGGAAAGGTGCACTAAAGGCACGAGGATATGACCCAAGCCTTACTATTGATGAAATTGTCGCACAACAAACTGAAAGTGACAAAAGAGTCAATCCAACTCAATTTAAAGAACTTGTTTCTCGTTGGTTCACTCCGGAATTTCAGGTAATCATCAAGATTTGTAAACTCTGATTTCATGTACTATAATTAGGGAACTTGATTAAAGAAGTCATATCTTGTATTTCTTTACCATAACACAGAGCACATGTGCTACAAGAAGATTAAGCCGCTCAAAGATGAGTGAACCTCATGTAACCGGGACAAAATCATTTGTTAGACTTGCTCATGAAGTGGTATTATTCTAGAAATTTTGATACATATTGTCTTTTTTTCTGTTTAAAACCATCAAGCACAATTGATTTTCTTATAGGCTATGAATAATAATGGTGTATATCCAACACGAGGAGAAATGTATGTAACAACTCGCACTCATAAAGATGGAAGTATTGTTGATGACAAAGCAGCTGAAGTTGTGGTAATGTATTATTTTTTAAATCTGAGTGTTCTCGTCATTTGTATATTTAGTTTTAATACTTTTTATCATATATGTGTAGGCTTCATTGAAAGCTATTCCAAGTGATTAAACAAGCACACCCGGAGACGAAAATGATTTTACAAATGATGACTACTCAAAAGTCAAAGGCCCGGAGAAAAGGGGGTATGTCCGATTGGTCGGAAGGATGCCGGCCGTAAAAAAGAATGGTGATTCTTCAACGGATTCACAAACTATTCATCAACTAAAGAGTGTCGTCAATGTAATGTTGAACATCATCCAAGAACATATCCCTAATGCAAACTTATCAACAATTCTTAACAATATGAATGTAGAGGTACTTATACGAACTACCACTTGTTCTTTTACTATTATGTATATACGTATTAACAACATTTGCTTTAATTAATATGATTTAGGTCCCTAGTATTTCTTCTCCTGTCCCTAACAACTCTGTATCAGTTAACCAAAGATCACCTTCTGAAAGTCGTTGATGATGGTAATTACTTTTATGCTTCTATTTTTCACATATATAGTTATGGAGAAAATTAATTAGTAGTCAATATTTTATTATTAGTAGTTTAAATATATTCTTATTGTAAGGTTTATTTTGTAAACAGGTAACACGAGGATCGTTTAGCTCGAAGATTGCGAAAGATGTTCATGAGCTTGCTGAAGTTTGGAGCTTTCATTCTAATATTTGTTAGTTTTATATGTTTTTTATTTGATCTTTAGACTAATTTGATACTTATTAGACATGTATTTCTAGATATTTGCATTATGTCTTGGAGACTATTGAAATTTTAATCAAAGTGATTCTATTATGATTTTTACATCTTATAGTTAAAAATGTTTATAATAAATCACAATTGATATGAAAGGCATTGTTTATAGTGGTACTTGATTTGATATCTGAATTTTGTGGCAAAAACTATGTGCCATTATAAGTTGCATGGAGTTTTTAAATAGCAATAGTTATACTAGCATAAAATTAGTGCCATAAATTCATTTTTGTTTATTGTGGCAAAAAAAAGTGTCACTAAAGGTTTAAAAGTCTGTTGCAGCAGACTGAAAAAGTGCCACTAAAAGGCTTTAGTGGCAGTACTTTTAGTGGCACTTTTTTTTTGTGCGCCGTAGTTTCCCAGAGAGGTCTTTAGTGGCATTTTTTTTTTGTTTTTTGTGGCATTTTTTGTATGCCATTAAATGGCGTTTTTTTGTAGTGTCTCTTGAATTCCTTTACGTTCAAAGGCAAATACCAAACTAAGCTAGAAACAAGGAAAGGCTAAGGCTAACATTCATGCCTAAAAGCTAGGAAAATCAAATTAAAAAAAAGATAAACTTTATCCATGCTCCTAGCTATCTGATCGACCATATATATCCATCCAATATAATCGGATGCTCAAGGACCAATCAACCCGACGTAGACCTCGAGAACGATGAAGAAATTTTTGCAGAACCATTGTGGCCGGTTGGAAAAAAGAGAGGAAAATGCTCATTTAATCGACTTCATCTAACCTTTCGACAAAAGATTTTTCACAACTACCCAAGGATCTCGGTTCTTTCAATATTTCAATGGGCAAACACAATGCAAAGCTTATTATCATTCAATGTAAACTTCGACTAAACGAAGACAAAGAGATGAGAAGGACTTGAAGTTTTTAACGAAAATAACTGAAGGTTTGCAAGGCAAGGATTTCAAAATGTAAGAGTTGTAGCAAGAAAGGAACGCATTATCCTTGAAGTCTTGAAGATTGGTGATCCAAACTAGCAAGGGGTTCACATATATTATCATTCGTAGATTATATCTTGAGAAATTCGGGTAAACCTTTTAAATCCTCTTCTAGGTTTAAAGTTCCAAATTATATAATTTTTTGGAAAATTATATTTATTCATATTAAATTTTTCTACTTTATCATTCTACTCACTACATGATGATACGTGGATTCCACTAATTCTGTTTCTCTTTCTCTTTACGGATCTCCTCCCTTAATTTAGACACTGCTCTTGTAAGTAGGAGGATAAATAAGAATACAAAGCAAGAGGGGTTTAAATCGAAGTTACGATGTAACTTTTTTGTTCGAGTGACTCTACATGTGAACTAAAGTAAGCTGTTAATATAAGATGGCCTCCACGTACGATGAACAAAATGATTGTCTAAAGGGAACGACAACAAAATCAAGAAAAATGATGTATTTAGGAATTTTAATCAATATAACATATGTTAATACTTAGCACGCAACATGGTGATAGTATATAAAATAAATAAACTACATATGTATAAATAACATGTATTATTTTAAATGTTTGAAAATAAGATGCAGAGGTTTATCTCTTTGCAAAGTCACCCCAAATTTTTCTTCCATGTCGAGCTTCACAGGTTCCTCGTCATTTGGAAGAACCCAATCGAATTGACGAATTAAAGATGCAAGTATAGATTCAACACTATTGATACCAAAAGACATACCAGGACACATCCTTCTCCCAGCACCAAATGGTATGAACTCAAAGTCTTGGCCTTTGTAATCCAAATTCGATTCAAGAAATCTTTCAGGTTTAAATAAAAGAGGATCTTCCCAAAGTTTTGGGTCTCTACCAATTGCCCAAATGTTAACTAATATTTGGGAACCACGAGGGATCGTATAATTCATAACCTCACAAGTTCGGATAGCACGATGAGGAAGCAAGAAAGGCGCTGGAGGATGTAATCTTAACGTTTCTTTGATGCAAGCATTTAGATAAGGCAATCTTGAAAGTTCTGATTCGACACTTTTTAGCTCTTGTTGAAGTTTATTCATAACTTTGTTGTTCTTTATCAACTCGGCCATAGCCCATTCGATTGTTGAAGTTGTAGTATCTGTACCGGCCGTGAATAACTCCTACAAGTTATAAAAGTATTATAGTTACATTTATGTACAATTAAAACAAGTTTGCGCCTTAATAATGGCTAAGAAAACATACTTACCAAAGCCAACATATTTATCTGGTCATTTGAGAAGCCATCTTCAATCAAACGATCCAAAAAACATTGTTCCTTCTTTGCTTCTACAGGAAGAGATCTTCTTTCATTGATTATACCCTCCCATGAACTAAATACCTCTGCAATATGTTTCAAGGTTTCCTTCCTTAGTCCTTGAAGATCCAACCTTTTAATAGATGGGAAAAAGTCACTAATATTTGGTGCAAGTCCATTTTCTAATATCTTGAAAAGCTTCTCTTTCAACCAACTTGCTGTCCCACTTTGATCTTTCAAATCAAGAAAGTCTTTGCCAAAGAACATGTTGCTCAAAGTGTTAAACATTGTTGTAAAAACAACTTCCTCAATATTTACTACTTGTCCTTCCTTGGTATACAAGAAATCTAACATTTGGACCAACTTTTTCTCTTTTAACCTAGACTGAGACTCTAACACCTTAGCCGAGAACATGTCAGTTCGACAAAGGGTTCTTAACGATTTCCAGTTTTCGTTACAATTGAGTGACCAAATAAGCGTGTAAGGTAAAAGATAACTTTGAAATGCATTAGGAACAAAGCGAGAAGAAAGAAAACGATCATGGGTCTTGAGAATTTCCATAGCTGCCTCCGGAGAAGATGCAACTATGACAAGTTGAGTACCAAATCGGAGAGAGATAAGCGGGCCATGTTCTCGAGCCAAGGCAGCAGTCGAGACATGAGGGTTCTTACCTACTTGGTGTAAATTTCCGATGATCGGCCATGTTCTTGGGCAGGGTGGAAGGTTTCTTTCGGGTTTGAAATGTTTTCTAATGATGAATAATAGAAACAAGGATGTTAGTAGGAGAAGAAAGAGAGAAAATGACAAATAATCTTCTTTTAAAGGAGTTGTGATATCCATTGTTCTTGTGTAGATCAGGTATTGTATAAGTTTATGAATGGAAGGGGTATTTATAGGGTTTATTTAAAGGTCAACTTCTTCTTTATTGGCTATAGAAAACTAAACACATTTTCCACACTCTTGTAATAATAATTATATAACATAATATAAAGGCTACACATTTATACATATATTGACCAGTGTTTGTTTTAACTTATTAACAGCTAAGTTCTTTTTTCCAGCTTATTTTTTATATAACCAACATATTAAGTACATACATAAAAAAATAAACCAAAAGAACTTGTTAAAAAATAAGTTTGAAAAACAAGTCATTATTAAGCTAATTAAACAAACACGCTATGACGATCGACCAACGTTGCATGATCATAAGCTTGTATTTCTAATCCAGTTATCATAACTAATACAGTAAAGTGGTTGTCTAAAGATTATAATTATAATATTAAATAAATTGTAAATTAATTAATTTCAATCTTTAAAATTTTTTTAATACACGGGACCCAACTCTGGAAGGTGCTCCTCGCCAATGTCTTAAAACATTGCTCCTCGCTGTCTGGAGAATATTTCCATTTGAATTGAAAAAATATCATTTTATAAATCAATTCTGTCCGAAGACTATTTCTATTTAACAAAAGAAGACTTTTTTTTTCCTATTTGTAGACCATGTGTTTGGCAGTTGGCGAATTGCAATTTAAGAGTGTGGGTAAGACATGGACGTTCAAATATTATAAGGGGTGATATTTTAGGACTTTGAGATTGCCTACATATGTGAGTTAAGAATTTTATAAAACACCGATAGTATAAGACATGAAGATAAAGATTCGTTATTGATGGTATTACAAATTTTGTGTTACATATATAACATTAAACTCCCGTTTTTTTTAACGTAATGCAAAGGAATGGAAATGAATTTAATTTCATCTTTGTTAGTTATGGAATGACATTAGTTTACCTAAAGGAATATTAATACTTCAAAGAATTTAATTCCTTTCAAATAATGTTACCAAACGCAATATACAACGGAATTCGATTTCAATTTCATTACATTTCTTCACATTACGGTGAAACAAACACAACCTAACAGATTTTCGAGGTAAATTATTGTGAGATCAAATTGTTTAGTTTAATTCCCAATCTTCACATCATCATAAAAAAATTTCACAAAGTAGTGTAAACGCTTCACATACTTCCTCCATCTTCTAGACATAATGTAACGCGAAGAGATTTATTTTACACCATTCTCAATTAAATTTTTTACCAGCTATAGCAATTCCTTGAGAGTCAAACACGAACATTCAACATGTCACATCTGACTATATAATTATAATAACATATAATATACAAAACTCTTTCTTTTGAAGTTTGAAGTTTGAACCCATGCTTCCTTTTCGCATATGTGGCAATAAAATATATATGGATAGTGTAACATGTGTTTGGAACAACGAATTAATTGCAAAAGAATAGACTTTGAAAATCATCATGAAATAGTTTAAAACTGCATGCATTAATGGTGTAGGATTAAATGTTAAAACTGTGTTTAAAATTTATTAATTTCCATCATGCATATATCAATCTATAAAAAGATTTGTTAGTTACGTAGGCGTTGTCAAATGACCCAACATTACCAATTGAATAACTCATAAGCTGCCCTAGTCACTCACATATATAGATATTTTGTTGACTTTGACTTTGCATGTGGACGCAATAATTACAAAGTGGTTTAATATAGTACTTCTCTGATATAGCTTTGAATCAATCTTACTCCTATATGAAAGTATGATATGCTTTCATAACTTTTTTCTAAAGTTATTTTACTACAGGCACACAAATATGTAGATCTAAAATTCATAGGAACAAGTAAATTATGACATTTTTTTATAAAATAGAAGTGTCGCATATTACCTAAGGAAAAAAAACCATGGTTTCTGCATCTTATATAATTACCACAAACAAAAGTCATGTATAAGTTAAGAATTATGGTTTAAAGTTCTGCATTGCGAATCGAAGATGAATGAATATAATTTTTTTTTATTATTTAGTGGCTTATATAATTTAATGATAACAAGTTGCATCATTAATATATTTTTAAGTATATAATTAGACAGATGAAGGTTCAAATGCGAATGAGAAATCAATTAAGAATCTGAAACTAAATCTTAGCCGTTTATTTTGTAAGTGGAATTCATATATGGATAGCGTGGGGGAATCGAGTGTGGCATGGTGCATGTGAGAAATTCATGGGTGGACAATGACATTGAAGGAGGGGAATTGGACGGCTAGGATTAAGTGTCTCATTCTCAATTAACTTAAGGTTCTCATTTGAACTTCCACTAATTAGACATATTATTATATTAATCAGACGATGTTAACAGGAGTTTTGAACCGGTCCAAATTTTACAATATCTACATAACTACAGAATGTGGTCATCATAAAACCGATTAAGGAAAAAAAGAAAGAGACCAAATAACCTTAAAACCGGTCCGGTCTTAAATTAGAAGTGTCGCATATTACCTAAGGAAAAAAAAAACCATGGTTTCTGCATCTTAATTACCACAAACAAAAAGTCATGTATAAATTAAAAATTACGGTTTAAACTTTAAATTTCTGCATTGCGAATCGAAGATGAATGAATATAATTAAAATTCTTAATTATTTAGTGGCTTATATAATTTGATGATAACAAGTTGCATCATTAATATATTTTTAAGTATATGATTAGACATATTATTATATTAATCAGACGATGTTAACAGGAGTTTTGAACCGGTCCAAATTTTCCAATATCTACATAACTACACAATGTGGTGATCATAAAATCGATCAAGGAAAAAAAACGAAGACCAAATCACCTTAAAACCGGTCCTGTCTTAAGATTAAACTTTTAGGTCCCACCGTAATGTGAATGAATAGAAATGTTTTTAATTCCATCCATGTTAGTTATGCAATGACATTCCTCTACCTAAAGGAATATAAATACTTTAAAGAATTTATTTTCTTTCCGAATAATGTTACCAAACGCAATATACAACGGAATTTGATTTTAATTCCATTAGATTCCTTCATATTACGGTGTAACAAACTGGACCTTAGAAACTCACAGTGTAATACAATAGAGATTGATTGAACATGAAAGACAGAATTAATAAGAAGATGCTAAGAATCATGAAGCCCTCTGTTTCTTTTTTTCCTTTCACGACCAGACTGAGAGAAAAAGAGGGCCTTTTTTTTCTTTTGACTTTTAAAATGAAGTCTTCTAAAACTCATTCATCTGCTGTCAATTTAGTCTTTATTTTATTTAGTCCCTCATGTTGTTTGTGTCTTTTCACAACCACCCTTGAAGTTCCATCTTCATTACTTTTAACCCTTGTACTTTCACAGCTTCTCCACTCCTATCTTTTGCCTCTATCAACTTAACCTACAACACCAATCAAACTTTAATAAGAAGATGGTTCGCTACTTCTCTACATTGTCTCAGGCGCAAGTACGGTATGTATACATCAATGCTTTTTTATGGTATAGATTGGAGGATCTTGATTCTGGATAGTGCTTGCAACCTACTGTTCTGCAATGTGAAATTAGGGTTTTTTTAGTATTTTATATCTACTCTTTGATTCGACTGTTTAATGTGCCTAATATATGATGTTGGTTGTTGATTGTTTGAGATTTAGATTTGCAAAACCATCATCTTAAGGGGTGTTTGGTTCGCAGGAATGAGAGAATTGAGTGGAATTGGAATTGAAAGTTTCTATAACATAAGAAGTGTTTGTTTCACGTAATTGATAAAATGAAATTTGACTATTCCAATAAATTCATTCCCGAAATGGGTGTAATTCTTTTTAAGGAATCTTAAAACATAATTGTTGTCTCCTTTCCCACGTCCACCCCCACCTTATTTTGGTTTTTATATATTGAAGTAATTTATTGTATGTTAGATTCAAATTTCGGTCTTTACTAACAAACAAGATATAGTTTTTTATGGATTCCAATTCCTTTGAATTTCAATTCTTACATATTCATTTCGCGAACCAAACGGACCCTTATTTATATCTATGTCTGTCAATTTTGTGTTGTTTTAACTATAGTAATAAATTACCACAAAGTAATCACAATTCGTATGTGTAGTTGAACTAATACATATGATCAATAAATGAAAATCTGTTATTCAATTCTTTTGGGGACACTATTGCTACTTGTGTTACCAAATCTAAATAACAAAAACACAACAAACCAAAAGCTAATAGCATTCTATATTTGCAGAATTGCAGTCATGAGCATGAAAGAGCTAAAGTATAAGTCAATAGGTTCAAACGGGTTCATTGCTAAAATTAATAATGTTCGTGAACAAAATGTATGGGTTTATAACTAAAATTTTACCCAAATAAGACTAAAATTGCACTTATGAAAAAAAATGGTTTAGTAGGTTCAAGTGTTCAACCGAACCCTTTCGGCAATACATACCTTCACCCCTCATGAGCAACTTTGTTTTATATCTATATACAACACGTATTCTACTCCAAAACCGACTAGATCTAAGTGATTATATGATAGAGAAAACAAGTAGTCCCTACTCTTGATTAATTTGTTTGAAGTACTCTTCTTCCCATTCTTCAATTTGTTTAATTGAACTCGCTTTTGTATCAAGTATAGAGTTAAGAGTTTGAGGATCATAGGGAGGTTGCATGATGCAAGGGCTAACATTTGCAGGGCCTTTTACAGTAGATTCCTCCATGAATTTCTTAGCTAACCCTTCTGAACTGCAAACCATTGTCTCTGAACAAAGTTCGGTTGCATTCTGAGGCACAGTAGGCTTGTATTTCATTAACTTTGCATATCCGGTCAAAAGATGAAACATGTAGTCATATACGTTATCCATTTTTAAATCTTCTTGGATAAAACTGCTTGCTGCCTTCCCAATTTCTTGCACCTGTCAAAACCGTCTCTTGTTTTCAGGGGTTCATCAATGAACATTTGAACGGATTTCACTAATGCACAGTAGCAATTTATAAGGAAATACAATACCTTTTGCTCATGATTGTTGCCCCACTCAACAGCAAACTTGATAGATCTACACTTGTCATCCATCCTTACAGGCCAGTAATGGTGGACAGGCATCAACCCTCTTGTGAAGAAATCATAGTAATGGGGTGTCACCATTAAAGTAGCCGAGTCACAAGCAAGTATGTATTTCTCACTCACTGACCATGCCGATCCCTCGATATAGATCTTAAACCTGCACATATAGATGTGAAAATAATTTCTTGTAATAACAAGATGATGCCAAAAAAGATCGGTTCTTGCCTGTGGGTGCACTGGTTGGCCACGTGTGATTGCTTAAACCCCTCCTGTGATTCTCGATCCCAATCCTGGATCATGAGTGATCAACAAGTCTTACAAAACCAATAATCTTGATAGAAAGTAGAGGTAGCTATCTCTTTTCCCTTTTAGAGTAACTATTTAATTCGACCCATTAATAAAACACAAACCAAGTCGAATCATTCATGAGTAAATTGGTTGAAATTCGTCACCTGTGTATAGAGACGAGCGTTCCAGTCTTCTGTGTCGGAAACATTGCATTTAAGGAGATCCTTCCTATGTTCAGCAACCCATGGATTTCCCTTCCAGTAAGCATAAGGCTCTCTGTCAATCCAGTTGATCCTTTTGTTGCCTTCATTAAGCTCCCTCAACACTAAATCCCATGGTTTCATATTAATTTCAGCCCTGCAAGAAACATGAGGATCAACTTAGAACAGCCTGAAAACCTTGAACAAACATTGTGAAGGATAAAGAACACTTACCAACCCCAGAAAGACCAATCTGGGAAAACAATGTCCAAAGATTCATCATCACCACAGTAACGAAACAATGGCGGTGGAGAAACAGTTGAGTTAAACTGATTGTAGTCTTTCTTTAGAACGAGTGGAAAGTCAAAGCAGTCAAACATGAGGTCCAAATCAGGCACCTTCCCGGGATACCTTCTTAGCAACTGTAGGAATCCCCAAAGAGTGAAAACATCTCTAGTTTGGAAAGGCTTTTTATACTTGTCAACATAAGCGATTCCATCGAGTATCACTAAACGAAAAGTGGCTAGTCCTTTAGCCCTTTCTACCATTTCTTCGGTTATCCCGGTTTCCATCCATGGCCTTAGATCTTCGTGAATCAAACGAAAGAAATCTGGACACGTGTGTGGGGGTACTGATGATGTTTGTTCTTGATCATGTGTTCTGAATCTTTTTGGGTAATAATCATTTGGGCATGTTTGAGTTACATTTCCCAGAGAGCAATTAAGCGGGATTTCGATTATTTTCTTTTGGAGGCTTCCAGAAACGATCGAGGACTCAGATATACGAGCTTCTGGCTGGCGGACAGAAGTACAAAACAAACAAAACATGATCAGTTAAGCTTCAAGTTTCTGTATCTAATTCAATAAATTTTGAATAAGACTAGAATCAGTAGGTGTGACAAGATTCGGCGTTTGGACGTGTTGTGCAACAAGTCAAACGGGGAAAGCCGGTGGGGACACGGGACACCAGTCAAATTTATCTGCGTAGTGTAAATTTTGATTTTTTCAAGCCAGTGCTACCACCCATTTGAAATCTTGGGTTCGCCCTTGATCAAGTGGGCTAAGTTGTATTGATTAGCACATTTTTTATTAATCTTTTTAATGAAACAATGTTTTAAGATCTAAAATGAAGCAGTTTTTCTTAAGAAACAGAAGAAATACCGAGATGGTGACATTAAACAAGCGAGTGGAAACAAACAAGCCAACGAACAAGCAAACCGCAAGGAAGAGTAAGCGAACAGAGGATCTGGAAACTGCATTTTTGTAGGAGGCTGAGAATGGCAAGGAGATAGTCTCAAAATGCCTGTAAATTCCTTGATATCCGGATTTGAATATCAAGTTGTTATTTCTTTCCTGCTGCTGCTGCAGCATCTTTGATCAGTTTGCTTTGAAACAGCAAAAATTATTCTGTTTAACTGATATGATTTTGCATAGAGAAATGTGGTTCCAATCAGCTTGTTGTTATATAAAGAAGGAGTGAATTGTAAAACGGAAGTGCATTTAAAACATGTATTGAAGAGTTATGGAGATTAGAATGGAGAAACCAAAAGTAGGAAAGATATAAAAACGAAGAAAAGTGAAAAAGACCCAATCTCCATCCCCTGCCAAATGAAGACTTGACAGTTGACCCATTTTATGTTATGCATAAATATAAATATGCATTTTTTAGGGGTTAGAATTTCAGATATAAAACACATTTTTCACTTAGGTTCTAGCTCAGTAGGATGTACTTACGTGCTTTGATGTGGTGATTACTCATACACTAAAAATCATGGATTTGAGTTCTGTTAAAGACAAATTAAGATAAACTTCGGAGTTGCTAAAAAAAGATATAAAACACATTATACTTTATTATTATTATTCTTTCTTTTTTAATATCCTAATAATCCATTAAGTCATTGACGACTCACCATCGACTGTGTAATTGCCTAAACTGCATAATACAAGTTGAATTGTGCCTAGAGGTTCTTATACATTCTTACAAAGTTCCTACTTATTTTGCTATCTACTAGATTAATACAAATGTTATAATAAATGGAAGTTTAAGGAAAAAGAATTTAATGAATTTCACTTATCATATTCTAACGAGTAAAATTATGGGTGTGTATAGAAACCGAAAAACCAAAATAAATCCGTTTAAACAGACAAAACCAAACCGATAAAACCGAACCTTTCAAAACCGACGGTTCGGTTTTAAAATATGAAGAAACCGAGGGGTTCGGTTCGGTTTCGGTTTTAACCAAGACCGATAATATTTAATATCTTATATATATTTTTTCATTTTATATTAATTAAATAGAAGTAAGCCCGTTGAAATTATAATATCTAATATACATGATGGTTATCAAAGATACATGGAAGAACATGGAGGTAGGGTTAAAGCAATTAGACACGTATTTGACTAATAGGATGGAGAATGGTATTTAGTGTTGAAATATGTAATTAGACATTAAATTCAATATTGAAAATTATAAATTTTTGCCGAAATTTGTATATAACATATACTGATGTTGAAAACCAAGTGGGTTCGGTTTTAAAACTGAAACCAAAACGTTATTGGCTAGAACCCGCCAATACCGAAACCGATAGAAATCGAAACCATTGGGTTTGGAAATTCTAAAACCGAAATTAGCGGATTGAGTTCGGTTTGAGCATAAAACCGTCCCAAACCGCCCTTTGCACACCCCTATATAAAATGATGGAGGGGAATATAGTAGAAAGAAATAGAAATTTTCATTGTACAAGAGAATTGCCAAGGAAAACACGAAATCCGGTAATAAGAGTAGTGGTCAAGATACAAGTTTTAGTGGAGGTTTACTAGAAATTCGAGTTTGCCTAAAAGGTTGAAGATTTGTAGTTGAAGGAAAAGTGAAATATCAATTGAAGGGTTGTTAACTATTCTGATATTAGTTATGAGTTGTGTTCTTTTACAACAAATTTGAATAAAAGTGTAGAACGAAAACTTTTTATGAGGCTACTAAATATCAACATGACGACAGAGAGTGTTAAATCCAGATCATTAATGAAAACATCGACACGAGGGAGAGGCTAGATGTGGTGTTAGAAATGTGATGTTATGATACGAAGATACATTATTGTATATTTTGTATAAGTCATCGATCATTAATGTTAAAATTATTGGCAATAAGGTTAAATCTTTATGGGATATAATTAAAAAGAATTTAAAATGATTATAAAATATATTAAAATGATAAAACTAAGAACTTAGTTAAATATGATATTTTAAAATGTTATAAGATTAATATAATATTTACGATTTTGTAAGTTATAAAATGATATATATGAAATTCTTTGTAATATTTTTGATTAAAACTAAAATCAAATTAGATTTCAATTTTCAATAAAATAGATAATTAGATTTGATAATTAAATTTTTATTCATATTAGTATTATATATATATATATATATATATATATATATATATATATATATATATATATATATATATATATATATATATATATATATATATTACAAGATTTTCATTTATATTACTTCTATGTTAATTGTTAGAGTGTTGTATGAAATACGTGAGAAAGTTTTATAAAAGATCTATATTAATGTAATTAATTATAGGTTGTTTATAAATTATGTTTAATAACTTATAATATATTTTGTTCAAAAATAAATAAATATATTTTTGTGATTTTATCAATGTTTTGATATAAAAATTTATCACAATATGTCATTTTTGTAAAATAGTACATTTTAATTTTTCTATCCATCGAGAGCAATGAATAGGTAGTTCTTGGACATTTTTATTCATTTTTTATTCTTCCCTTTGAGTATCATAGTTGATATAGTCACTGATTTCTTGGTATTTCGATAAAAAGAATTAAAAACATACTACTTTTTAAAAGTTTGTCGTATTACGATAAAATTTATATGTTTTATAACCACTTAATGGGTGAGGAAATAATCGTAGAGAAACTATAATTCTACATAATTACTGGCTCGTAAAACAACCGTCATGTTAGTGGGTTCTTTAACTATCCTTACAACTTGAAATTTTATATAAAGATTTTATTTCTCTAAGTTTTCTTAGTTTTTAACTAATAACTTCGTACATGATGTTAAGGTTATTATTACATGGATATTTAAATTCAATATTATCTTGTGTTAATGTTATGTGATCTAATTTGGGTATAATTAGATTGATGTCATTATTATTTATTTTTTAAATAATTTAGTTTACAATCTAATGATTCAATCTAATGATTCAATATACATCAACAATAATATTATGGTTGTGCTTTTACTATGTCAAGACAGAGCTCCATCACAAGAAACATATTAATATTATACTAAAAACTTTAGACATTTAATATAACTTTATATTTATTAAAGAGAGTATATATAAAAATATTAAATATAAAAATTTTATTTACGCACCCGAACCCCGCAAGAGTATAACACTGGTTAATTTTGATCTAATAGGATTTTTCCGGGTTGTGTGAAATCCAAGTTAGGGATTGTATTATTTACACTTTTGGTAACAATGACTCGTTTAGACTACAAACTCATTCAATTGGCTATGAAATTGTAGACTCAAAACTTCAAAAACGTAACCTTAGATGAATGAAAATGGGAAAAATTTATTAACATTATATACTAAATTAATATGATGACGTTTTTAAACAAATTTTGACTAGGTTTAGAGTTTTAATTAATGAAGTTGATTGACTTCTTATAGTATGAGATACCCTTTTTAGTAATATCATAAAAGAAAACAATTTAAAAAATTATAGTAATGTCCATCATCTGTAATCCAATGTTTTTATGAACACAACATTATTATTTTTATATTATACACTTTTGTCATAAATAATAATAAATTAATTATTATTTGGACACCTAAACTCTTAAATATATGAATTTGAATTAAAGATTATAATTATATAGGAGTTTAAATGTATAATTTGTTGTGTATGACAAAAGTGTAATTATGTGCAAATCATTTCCTATTTTTGTATTTGAGAGTATGAGAATCAGTGATATACGCTTAGCCCCGTTTTATTAGCCTATGCCTATTAACTATTATGGTTTCTTATTTATAGATTTTTCCTTGTATTTTTTTCATTGTACTTTATTTATTAAAATATTCTGCATATTTTCTCTTTTATTTCAACATGATATAAGAGTCTTAATCGGTCCATGCTCGAAGAAGGGTTCTTATTTAGAGTTAGTTAATTCTGCGGTCACCATTCTGACTTTCGAATTTTTTAGGCTGCTTCTGTTTTTGTTTTCTGCTTCCGATTTTCAAGTTTGTCGAAATCTCTATAACCGATAATTAGGGTTTCTAAATTTGATTTGTTATGGCAACATGTAAAGATGAATTTTTCCATTCTATTCGTGTGCAATTAAATGCTAAATATTATTCATATGGTTTAGAATTAGAGTTTCATAGGAATAACGTTAAGCCTCTTTAGTTTGTAAAGGCGTCTAATGGATTTGATTGCAATAATGTAAATGATATAATTGTTCTTATTTTGACTAAAGTTTAGCTTATTTTATGACTTATATGTAAAAATATATTATATATAAATTATAAATTATCATCTTATTGATTTCATTAGTCACTTAACATGTTTATTAATACTTATACAATACATGTCAATAATTACGAAAACCATACACATAATGATCTCAATCAAAATCGCAATAAACATCAAAAGTAACATACCAAAAAACATCCCAAGCAAAATACTAATAGACATACTACTTTTCCAAAATAACTTTACCAAAGTCTATCGCTTTCTTTCAATTGCCGAAGAAAATTGTACGTTTATAGGGCCTTTTCTTAACTTCATCAAAGCTTTGAACTTCTCTATTTGAGTAGGTGAATTCGTCTTTAAAATCTTCTGATGGATCTTCTCACACAGTTTATTGATTTTCATTTCATATTTTATACTTTAACTTAAGCTTTTCGATTTCCTTGAAGACTTTCTATAATCAAACCAACTTTATTGTTGGTTCCATTATTGACTCGACTTTTCCTCTTTTTCGAATAAACAGTTGGTAAAGTTTCATCATGTTGCATGTTTGTATTACAGTTAACTTCCTCAAAACCAAACAAATCACCATCCGACTCTTTCATATTGTTCTTTTAAGCTCACCTCTTGATCCACCTCAACAAAGTCTATAACTCTTTTTTCCTAAGATCGATCTTTTCCAAACACAATGCAAATATCTTCACAGTAAGAAAATCTTTTGTGTTTCTATCTAGATTCATATTTATAAACCTAATTACTAACATTATTGTTTATATCAAAACCAATAACATAATATTCATATCTAGCAACTCCTTTATGAAGTGTAAAAATATAGAAATTATATTATACACCTGGAGGTACACCTCCCAAACTGGATCCTTGGCACAAACACAATGCTTTTAAGAGTCATAGCCAAACCCACTTGTGTTTGAACCGTTTATCATATCATACACACATTGTCAATCTCTGTTCATTGGTTTTATATTCGACTCAATATGTAGCTTACCTAGAATACATGAGTTTGTAAGTGATTATTTGAATGCTTGCTCAAGATGTTATAAATGACCATATTTGAAACTTTTATCGACTTTAAGTGCTTCCATATTATATATAATAACAAATTACAGGAAGAATATACATTAAAACATTTGTCTTTTGTGCAAAATTTAATATATGTATTTTGGACTCCAAAGAAATAAATATAATATCATTTGGATGAATTGGTAAGGCTATTTTTTTCTAACTTGTACGTCTTGAGTTCGAATCTTGGAATAATTTTTTACATGGAATCTTTAATTCATTTTAAATTTTTAGTTTCTTTAATATAAATAATGCAATTATTTTTATTATATTAAATAAATTATTTTTAAATGGTATTTGTTTTTCTTTTAATATACCTTTATCATCTCATTTTAATCTACGTTCCGATATATATTTTATCGTAATACGAAACTTATCTATTATAACGTATTTTTCGAAATAGTAACATTATAAAGAAATACATTTTGTTCGATAAATATCATATTATGTTAAAGCATACATCAAAAAGTAGATTTGAAATGGGTTGGTTACAAATACGTATTTAATAGTCTTTTCTCATTTTCCAATACTTACAAAGATAACCTATTATAATGAGTGTACTCTACAATCGATAATTAAGTTTTATTTATAAATAAACCTGGATATATTTGAATTCTAACCGGATGGTATGAACACACTATGAAATCTTCAACTTAAAAGTTCACCACCTACCTGATTCTAAACTATCTGTGTTTAAGCATTCTTTTTTGTATTATTTATTTTTACTTTTTACTTCCCATCACAATACGCGAGACAATGATACCTCGTTTATCATCCAAAACGTAAACTAAGTGTGCTTCTCTATTATTTATCCATATCCTATAAATGCCTATTTTGACTTAACATCACCATAGACATAAGAAAACACAAATAAACCCAACAATAAACAAACATGAACATACAATTTAAACCCTAAACATAAGCAATCCAACTAACTAAACTATAAATTAAATAATCCAACAGTTAAGTATTTCAATATAACTTATTTTCTTGATACATTAATAATAGATAAACAATAGAACATTATTTTTATTTAATTGGTTGCATTATAGTATATACATATAGACAAAAGTTCATGCGAGAACCGTTGTTAGCGCGAGAACCGCAAGAACCAATCTAAGCCGTCCAATTCCCCCTCCTTCAATGTCATTGCTCACCCATGAATTCCTCACATGCACCCTGTCACACCCCATCCCTCCACGCTCGCCATCCATGATACTTCTCATATCCAAGGAACGGCTGAGATTGGTTCTCGCGGTTCTCGCACTAACAACGGTTCTCGCATTAACCCTCCCCTATACATATATATATGTATAGAGGATGGTTCATGCGAAAACTGTGAGAAGCATTTAGAACAGTTGGATAATTTGATTAAAGGCTTAAATGAGTTATGACATTTACGTAATTATATTAAACTTTAAAGTTGTTTAACTAAAATTAAAAAAGGGCAGAATGGTCCTTGTAACTCAAACCATAATAAAATCACATTTAATTCCCTACACATCCCCTGTTTTATCTCGTTAAAGATGGTCTTTCTCTCACCCACCACCCCTTAAATTCCTTCATTATTAAAGTAGAACCCTAATTTCTTTTATCCACCGTAGGTCCACCTCCCTGTTAGGGTTTATAGGTATAACAATATGCACAGCGGAAAACAAACCAACCTCAATCAGTCTTATTTATCATCCTATTTATAAGATTAAAACAAGTGTTAAAATATACGAAGGAGATGAGAAAAGAGAACTACTTGATTCTACAAATTATTTTATGATGAGTAGAAAGATAAAATAAAAACAATATGATGATATATTATTTTTCTTATATAATTATCCATGAAATTAAACAATCAGTAATATCTGTAAGGTTTTCACCTGAAAATTTACTTAAACTATAAAGTATAAACCAATTTACTAGAGCAGCCCATGAGCATTAGTTTGACACTTCTGGTCCATATCTGTTTTCGGCCCACAAGTACCAAACTTTCTACTCTGTGTCGATCGAACGACATTAGTCGTCGGCACATTATATATGGTCGATTTTTATCATTTATTGCCCATTTCTCATGAAACAAGATTTATATATGCTGATTACTTCAATTTTCACTCATACAATGATACCACAAAAAAATCTGTATTTTTGTTACTTGTTTAGTTCCATTTTTGAGTTTTTTCGCCGATTTTCGGTTATATACATTCGAAAGTTATGAAAAACTCGATTTTTGATCATTTTTGAAAATTAAAGATCGGATAACCTTTTCATTTATAGTTCTAATACCCTTGTAGCCAAAACTTCCCAGAAACAAATCATTATTTCTTAAATCGAGCTTTTCCTTTTTGATTATCCGTATTATATATATATATATATATATATACAATTGTAAAAGAGTTATCCTGCACCAACTTTACTATTTATACATGGGCTTTTCTAATCTGCGCCTTGTGTATATTAAATCCATATTTACGCAACTCTATTTGAAATGCCAAGTGGCGGAGATGGTAAGGCCATTGTTTTTTATGATGGAGGTCACAAGATCAAAACTTAATTGCTTCATTTCTTTTTTTTTGTTGACTATTTCTATTATAACCCCTTCATTTCTCCCTATTTATATTTTCTACCTGTCCTTTTACTTTTACTTCCCTTTCTATTTAATTTTTGTTTTTCTTTTTTTATTATAAATAATTTATAATTTTTATATTTTTATGTCAACAATTTAATTTTCATCATGTACGCTTTTAATATCTATGCTCATTTTATTTTAGATAATTTATTTTCTTTTAAGATTTTCTTCAACTTCAAAAACCACATCCATTTATATTTTATTTAATCTCAATTTTGTTTAATTTCCTTTCATTCCTTATTCCAAATTTTAATTTTATTTTAAAAAATTTCTTCATTTCATTATTCTCTAGAGTGACGCAATTTATTTTTGTTTGATATATATTTACCTTTTAACTTTTTTTAATATTAATATTTCTTTAAAGAAAACTAAAATGCTTTTAAATAAACTAAAAAGATAGCTATTATATAATTTCTTTAGTCATTTTGATATATGGTTTACTAATTATTTGCTTAATGTTTAATTTCAGTTTTTTAGGTAATTTAAAAAAAGAGTATATATGTTAGTAAAAACAAATAAAATTTATTTCAAAATATATTATATATTAAACAATTATTGAAGTTAGTCTAATTAGATTAAATGCGCAGCGAAGCGCGTTTAGTAACACTCGTTTAATTAACAATACGGCAAGAAAACTCAACATGTTTAAACATGAAACACAACTTTAGACCTAATTCGACTTGAGCAATGAATCAAGGACACAAATACCAAACTTTTGACACATACACACACGCACGCACGCAAGCGCGCACACTCTGACACACACACACACACACACACACACACATATATATATATATATATATATATATATATATATATATATATATATATATATGAAAAAGTTCATGCGAGAACCATTCTTAGTGCCAGAACTGCGAGAACCAATCTGAGCCGTCCAATTCCCCCTCCTTCAATGTCATTGCCTACCCATGAATTCCTCACATGCACCCTACCACACTTTATCCCTCCACGCTCTCCATCCATGAACTTCCCATATACAAGGAACGGCTGAAATTAGTTCTCGCGGTTCTCGCACTAACAACGGTTCTCGAATGAACCCTCCCCTATATAATGAGAATTCGAGACTCAATCTCATTCGTTCATTTTGTAAGTGGAATTCATAGATGGAGAGCGTGGAGAGATAGAGTGTGGCAGAGTGCATATGATGAATTCATGGGTGGGAATGACAATGAAGGATGAGATTTATGAATTCATGGATGTGATGAATTAATGAATTCATGTGATGAGTTATAAAGCATTGATCAAATCAAATGGAAGACCAAGATTGAGTCTCTCATTCTCATCTAAATATCATTCTCATTATCATCTTAATCATGACCCTTCATATGATTTGATCGGATGATTTACATTGAGTCTCTTATTCATTACCCAACCATGAATTGCGACCGTCATGATTTGCAACGGGTGAACTAGGACTGTTATATCTAATAGATCAAACATCTCATAAATGGCTAGGATTTATTCTCCGATTCTCAAAACTATAGTTTATTTGTTACATTATTGTTTTTTTTTTTTTGTTAGTAGTTAATTTGTTTTTCATTTTTACAAAATGGTTGATAGAGACAAGATCAATGTAGAATAAGTTGTTTCAGGGAGAGTAAAATCTGAAAACTTGATTTAACCTCTACAAAGTTTAGATATTTTACCTAGTTTTTGTACCCATATGTTAGAAATTTTTTATAAGCTAATGTTTCTATGCTATTGTGAATTAAAATATAAAAGTGACTTATCGATTTTCATATTTTTTTTCTAGCATTCTTTATATAATTCGTAAGTAAATTGTTCTCTTTAAAATCTTATTGATATTTAATACATTATATAGTCTAGTCGCCACGTAAAAGTAGTTCCCAATTGGATATATCGCAATATACTGCGCAAAAATATATGGGCTTTGGCCCTTCGGATGAGCGAGGACATTAAGTTCCCTTTATTGTTACAAATAAAAATTAAATGAATATTTATTTAATCAATATAATTACGAAAGCATAAATTTATTAAGTTCTTGTTACAGAATTAAATTATTTTATTTAAATAACTAAATAATGTAAAACTATATATTTTTAATTACAGTTATTAACTTTTTTTTTTAATTTAACAAGTTAAATGCAAAAACTATGAATATTTGATTATATATCTATGCTTTCATAAAATTTATTACCTTATTTTTATACTAAAGAAATTCAGCAAAATTTGTTTATGTCAGGCCAACTCTGCACCCGAGATAATGATCGCATATCTTGGCTCTAAGCAAAATGTCGGAATTAAACCCGACCATTTCAGCAAAATCTCCCATTACTAGACCCATCAAGATTTGTGGTGAGGGAATATATCACACCCTCAAGGTGTTTAACTAGGAAAGGACCGAACTCGTGACCTTTAGGAGGACAATGGACCACGTTATCACTAGGTCACTTTTTTGGTATAACAACCTTGTAACTATGTTACAAGTTAGTAAATTATACGTTATCCGTAAAGGAATCAGTTTCTTTCGTAAACAATTTGCCTTTTAAAAAATTTAACATAAAAGCTATTAATGGTTAAAATCTCTATCATTTCTTCACTCTTCACCGTCATCTCTATATCTAAAATTAGTCATCTATATCATACTGATGGATTATATATATTTTTAATTTTTAAAATTAAAAGTTAAAATGAAATAAAATAAATATTTGATTTCTCATTATTGCTTCTTTAATGCATTTCCTAGGGTTTATTGTCTCTTTGTATCCAACTTGCAATATTAAGAGAAGAAAAAGAAGAATCTTTCTTATCACTAAAATAACCGACCACACCGCATCATTACAATTTATGTTCCAATTGCTTTTCAACATTTGGACGTTAAAAGCTTTTTTTTAAATTAATTATTTGGCATGAATATTTACGACGAGGTCATTTTTATAAAAATTACTACTCAAAAGTGTTACAAAATATATGATATTATATAAACAAGCACATGCAAATTAAACACACGTAACACAACGAATCTAAAACATCACTTCATAGTTACATTATAAGAAGAGTTTATGATTTTAAAAAGATTAAATTACAAAAAAACTTCCTTTAATTTTTTATTATGATACGTGAAGTATTTTTTTATTTATCTGTTTTTAATGTTTACAAAAAGTCAAAAACATGTCATTATAAACTCGTTTTTAGTCTTTTGATTGAAGTAGTTTTAGACAGCTTGATCTCTTTTGATCGAGTTCAAAGTGTCACAAAACTTACTTCTATTATTTTGAAAACGGAGTAGAAAAAGAACGATTTATTTGCTCTTATGGTTTTTTACCTACTTCTTCGTATAGATTAGTGTTGGTAACTTTTTACATTTCATGATACCAATTTCAAGAATTTTCATCAAAGGTAGATTAAGAAATCACTAATTAAAGTCAAGTATATTATACAACAAACTCTTTAACACCCTTATTATTTTTCTTTTTCTTTTTGATAATTTGAGTTATTTTAAACTCATTTTTAGTCTTTCATTTTTCATTAATTCAAAGACAACTCGATCACCTTTTCATAGTTTCGAGAATCATCACTTGCCATCAGGTATTCATGAAAATTTCCGGGTTCAATGCTTCATTTCGTGAATGTTAAATGTGAAGAAGATTGAAAGAAGAAGATAATCAGCAAAATCACATATTTTTTATAAGTTTAATAGGCAAATGTGTAAAAAAAACTTCTATGTATCATAGTATAATATTGGAGAGGCATTATAGCAATTTTGCTACTTTGACTCATTTTAAAAATACAACTGTTTAAAAAAGGGCAAATTGTCGAAAAAGGTAACGTAATTGTCTATTTTTTTCAATCAGGGTAACGTAATTTTTTTATTTGCCAAAAAAGGATTACAAATTTCAATTTTTAACAAAAAAGGGAACCGGTAACCGGAAGTCCAGGTTACTGGTTAACATTCAGATCAGGTGACAACTTATTTTCTGATGTGGCATTTTTATTTAATTTCAAAAAAATATTTAAATATAATAATTATAATACATATAACTAATCAAGCACTCTCTCTCTAAAGCTTTCTTCCTCTCTCTCCTCTCTCTCTCAAGACGGTTCCACCAGCGCTCTCTCTCTCTCCTCTCTAGGCGGTTCCAACGGCAGCACCATCACAACCACCACTGATCCACCACCACCACTCTTTGTTCCAGATTTCTCTAGATCTCGAGTTCCAGATTTCTCTCTCTCTTTGTTCTTCATGTGGACGACTACGGCAACGGGTGACGACTCCTGCAACCGGCGACGATTCCTACAACCACCTTCAACCTTCGGTGACCACCTTCAACCTCAAATGTTTCGTAGCAAGTGACCCAGGGTGTGTGCGTATCTGAACAAGATTTAGGGTTCTCCGATAAGGTTTTTTCCCAGATCTTGTTTGGTCCAGATCTATGCAAAGTTTTGAATCGATGGTTGAATCTTGAAGCAGATCTAAATCCTTGTTTGCTGGTGTGTGCATGTATATTGTTCTTCGTTTAGATCTGTGAATGATTTCGGGTTTTCTTTGAGGCCGATTTAAATCCTCGTTTGAATCAAGATTCAGATCTCTCTCTCTCTCTTCTTCAAGTTCCAGATCTACATGTTTTAGATGTTCTTGAGTTGTGTTCGAGTGTGTGAGTATTGTGTTCATGTGGATGGTGATGGTTCACGGTGGTCCGGCAATAGTTCACGGTGGTCCGATGATGGTTCACGGTGGTCCAACCAGAAAGAAAGAGAAAGACGAAAAGATATTAAACATAATTAATTAATAATTTATTAAAAAAATAATAAACCAAACAAAAAAAAAACAGTAATACTAACCTAAATTAATTAATAATTTATTTTAAAAAATGGTAAGTATGACATGATATGATGTGGATTAGCATGTCATCAAAGATGGTGATGTGGTGTTTACGTGGAGTGCCACATGGATTGCCAAATTAATTGTAACCTGCTGACTAGGCAGTCAGAGGGTCAATCAGGTCACCATTACCTTTTTTGTTAAAAATTGAAATTTGTAATCCTTTTTCGGCAAAAATAAAATTACGTTACCTTGATTGAAAAAAATGAACAATTACGTTACCTTTTTTGACAATTTGCCCTTTAAAAAATCCTAAAATTTTTAAAATCATTGAAAAAATATTCATAAAAGACAAATATTCTATGAAAATAACTTAATTATCAAAATAAGCCATTTCAAAACTTTTACGCTTCAAAACTTTGTCACTAAAAAAGGTGTTGTGCCGAATATTTAATTAATTACAGAGTTAAGCTTTTACATAAAAAAACTGTAATAGTCCAACTAAAAAGGTGTTATCATCAAAATTATCGTAAAAATCTTAATTTAAGAAGAAAAAAAATCAATGGTATATAATTATTTACAACGTTTATCCTTTGAATTAATGAACAAACGTATTAAAATACGCATATGCTTAATTCTTCTCTTTATTTGGTCAAAAAACTACAAGTGATACATAGAATATAAAATACAATCGCCAAGTAGAAACATCAAGCACCAGTGGTCTAGTGGTAGAATAGTACCCTGCCACGGTACAGACCCGGGTTCGATTCCCGGCTGGTGCAACTAATATGTGATTGCAGTGAAGATATCGTCGCAATTTGTGATGTTGGGTCATCACAGCTGTTCGATATTTCGAATGTAATGCGCATCTGAGCATCACTTTTTTTGTAAAAAAAAACAAAATAACGTAAATAGATGGATGACTCATATTTGAAATTTATATAATAGATTTTAATTATATTAATCTTTTTATGTATATTAAAATATGAGTTGTTATGAATCATGTAATGTGACCTTGTAAATTTGATTTACACATATTTTATTTAGAGGTAATTAATTTTTTGTATTGAAAACCAATAAATATATAAGAACAGGTCTTAAAGATTTAGACCCAACAAATCAATTTTCAGTATAAAAAACCTAACACAGTCAAGTCAAATATGAATATAACCATTAGACTAATAAGAATTGAGTCTACTAATGCTCCTTTAACCACAAACACTCACAAAACTTGATGATTGTACTATTTAATTATCTTCATGTTGAATCCAGAAAAGAGCCATTACTTGAAGCCTCTTTTTATAACAGAAGCTATCGTTACCTTTAGAGCCGATATTTCATTGAGCATACTCCGAGCTTGATTCGTAAAATTTTGTCAAGGCAAACCAACACAAGTCCTACACCATTGTGAAGAGTAGCAAACGAACCATAAACATAAGTGCGAGGAGTATGTGCCACACCATAACAACCCCTCGTGATTTTGACTTTGAAATCTACGTTGACTCGACACTTCTTCTTTCGAAACAATTTAGATCTCGCGATCTAATCAGTAAAATAAGGTATAACCCAAGCTCTATAAATATCATGACAAAACAAAACCAGCTACTGAGTGAGACCATATTATTACCCCTTCCAAAAACTTCATCTACAAACAAACAGAAATATAGAAAAGAACAAGACTATGTGGCTTGAATCATGACCCAAAATAAAAAAGAACTCACAGTTATCCATCCTTATAAATATAGACAAAAGATATATACTACTAGTGTTACCTAAATTATGTGTTGCATACATATAAACCTTTTTAGTGAGCACAAATACCGTAATGACAAAATTAACTTTTATTATACAGGTATGTAAGTATTGTAGCATCTAACTTAGATGTTGCAGCATCACACGTATATGTATTTATACTTTAATTTTAAATTCTCCTATTGGATTCCATATAAGTCTATACGTTATGCATAGATATCTCTAGTCTGTTATATTTTTTATACTATTCACGTTATAAATTTATATTAGTAAATGAATCTAATAGATCAAGTCTAGAAAAAAACATAGTAATAAGATTTTTCAACAACACACGATTATATAAAGTCTAAAAATTCATAGATGGAATATGGATATTGACCATACCCTTTGCTGTTTGACCATCCACATAGGTGTATGACCAGTGCTGGCTGACCCTCTATCCAAGCTGGTTCCCCGTCGTTGTCATACTGGTTCCCCCACCTTTCGACCCTGCTTCTCCATCTAGTGGCGGGTTTTTTTCCCCTTTCCACTCCCTTTTTCTCTCTTAATTAATATGTATTTTTTTATTAATACTTGATGTGGGTTGAAAAGGGTTGAATGTGGGGCTTGTGGGTTAAGGAGGGTTGAAGGTAAAGATGATGTTGATACCGATATGACAGTGGGTTTGGAAGGATAAGTGTGGGTCTAATGGTGATGGTCTTATAGTAAAGTTTGAATTGATGTACTACTAACAATGCACAATGTACAGGTCTACAAATACCAATCAGCATGTCTTGATACGATGTACGGCTGTAGTCAAGCAAATATAAAACACCCCAAAAAGAAAATAAATAAGATGACGAAGCATTTCACTTCTTTCTTTCGCACACGTTCATATCATCAAATCAAATCCCAACTTTGCTCTCCAGTACCCTCTTCACATGGCTCAGGTAATAACAATTTCTTCATTCCCCATCATCTTTTTTCAATTTTTTTTAAAATAATCTTTAATTCTTTTCTCATTTTTCTGCATGTTTGTGTATAATCTATGATTCAACAGAAGGTTGTCCTCAAAGTTCTCACCATGACTGATGAGAAAACCAAGCAAAAAGCCATTGAAGCTGCTGCTGATATCTATGGTACAGTACAGCTCATCTTGTGATTAAATTGTAATAAAACTGAAATGGGTCAATGGGATTTGTGTCTTATAAGAGAATTGAGATGAAAAGGATGAATCTTGCTGCAGGTGTTGATTCGATAGCGGCTGATCTGAAAGATCAGAAACTGACGGTGATCGGAGAGATGGACACAGTGGCGGTGGCGAAGAAGCTGAAGAAAGTAGGTAAGGTGGAGATAATATCAGTTGGGCCAGCTAAAGAACCTGAAAAGAAAGAAGAAAAGAAAGAGAAGAAAGAAGAGAAGAAAGAAGAAAAGAAAGAAGAGAAAAAGGAAGAAGTTAAAGAAGATAAGAAATAATCAGCTCAGTTCATATTCATATCATTAATTATATTTTCATATTTATAAATCAAATAAAATAAAAATTCATTCAAAAATGACTTCTTTTTTAAATGAGCAGACAGATCTACAATGGTTTTTTCTGGGTTCAAGATTCTCACTGAGAGATGATTATCTCCATATGAACATATGTACTTAGCTTCATTTACAAGCATTGAACTGTACCACCAAATAAAATCATATCTTAAATGTTATTTTATTATTAATTTTTTATTTGTTATTTTCTATGTTTATTTCGAACTTCTCAATAGAATTCCCACCAACTTGTATAACCCATAATCCAATTCCCATTTGCCATCTTTCTCCAAGTTCCAACCCACAAAATTTTAATCAATTTTTCAATATTTCTTACCTATAACTAATCCGGAATCTGTTACCATTTTCCTAAAAAAAATCTTTCTTCCCACATCAGTGTCACGTTCCATCTTCCATTCAAGAAGATACTTACTTTTCTACCCATTTACCTTTATCCTATTTTTATATATAAATTTAGTGTGTGTGTGTGTGTGTATGTGTGAGAGTGAGAGAGAGACAGAAGTATTTGAAAGATGTTAGGGTGTGATCATGGTCGAGGGGCCGAATTCTTGCATTCTTTTATCAGGACCATCAAGTACTGTGGGATCGATCGGTTTGGTGGCGGGGCTGCTAAAGCCACATCAGCCTCGGTGGTAAGCAAGGCGACTACACCACATGGACTTAGACCGGTTAGCAACTTTGGACTCGAGTGTTCCAATTCATATGTGAATGGCAAAGATTTCATCATCATAAAAGTGGTTTGGGAGGGTGGCAAAACCTAAACAACTTTGGTGGTGGTGGAGCATGATGAGATGAGATGAAAGGTGTCCATTTGCAAGTAATTCCACCACCAAAGGCCAAAAAGATTAGATACAGCCTAAAGAAGTAATCACAAAATAAAAACAAACATATCCATTGATTCCTCTATTCAAATTTCTTATGATGGTGACTTATCTAACCAACCATGACTACATGCACCATGCATAAAGTCAAGGGCTTTTTCTTTTTCTTTTTCTTTTTAACATAATACCAACATACCTTTGTTATCAGTGTCCTGTTTTAGTCATTGTACCTTTTTATCTCACTTGAGTCATTAAAAAGGATGTTATGCACTAGTTGTATTCACGAATAATTTTATCGGTTGATTTAACATTATGTGTAAGTCTTACATTTTTATATAAGTTCGTCAAAATGTATGCAACTTGTCACGTTTTTCTATGCGTATGTCGAACTATATAAGTTTCTATTGTGTGTATCGTACTTTTAGTTTTTGCTATTTTATGTATTTCGGTTACATAAAAAAGAAAAAAATGTATAAGGTTAGTATATACAATAGAAAGGTTCATACACACAATACCGACAAATTAAATGTCTGATATACACAATTGCAAAACGTGACAAGTTGATACATTTTGATTAATTAAATCCTAAAAAAATATAATGACTAAAAGGGGACAAATGAAAAGGCATGTTTGTGCTTAGAAAAGGAAAAATGAAAAAATAAACCTGGAAGTCAAGTATCAATATATGAGCTATTTCCTTCATAATATGATACAAGCAGAAGTCGATACATATACGATTATATTATATCTGATTCATAACAGATCAATTTACACTCATCACGACAAATGGCCAACAATAGGTCACTTTTATCTTAAAAAATCTTGCCATGAAAAGGAAGTAAGAAACATTGCAGCTTCATGAGACCAAGGATACAAAGAAACATAAGTGTAAGCAAATACAAATGCAGAATTTGCAATCATCCAACAATTTCACCATGTGTAAAGACAGTCTTTCTTACCCGAGATAAGCAGATACAAAGAAGAACAAGAATAGCTTCTAGTTTTGTTCATGGGACCCGCCAATGATGTGGACTCCATGCCTCCTAGAAAAAGCACAAGATTGAACTATTGAAGAAAGAAACTTACTTGTCGGTGGCATATAAAAAAGAAGTCAAAAACAAAGAGCGCACACGCCCATAAGATTTAAGAAAAGGCCATACACACAATTAGACACTTAAAGATGTGAAAAGTCATATCTGCCTGTTATTTTAAGTTAGTAAAGTGTCATTATTATGAGTCAACAACCATAATAACTTACCGACATATTATATATATATATATCAGCTATAAGATCTACTGAAGAATCATAAATCATAAATCATAAGTTAGTAAAGTGTCGTTAACATGAGTCAACAACCATAATAGCTTAACTACATATTATATATATCAGCTATAAGATCTATTGAAGAATCAATCATAAATCAATAATATAACAATAATACAGATTTTGCCAACTACTAACATCCACTTTGCATTCATATTCAGTTAACATCAGCATTACCAGCCTAAAACTACTAACATTTAACTAAATAAGCATCACTAGCAGAACTCAACATTACCTTTTACATTCGAGGAACCTCGAGCCCTTAAAAGAATTGCTAAAAAGAAGAGACAAGAGTTTGTGAGATGAAAAAACAATCCAGTTATTTACAGTAAGAAAAGGGGTAGTAGTTGCAAACCTTGATGAAGTTACAATGTCACCACAGGCTTGATTGCTGCAAGTATGCTACCAAGATTCCAAATAAATTATACAAAAAAGAGCGACATTATTTCTGTACAAAACATTAACAGTTGGAGAAAAGGAGAACAAACTAATATACAATGAATCATGGTATTTAAAAAACTGTCGGTTTTCATTTCTTATATTATGTCATGTGAGAAACACAATGAAGTATAAAAAAATGAAACTAAATTATCCAACGAACGAGCAAAGTTATTACAACAAAAGACACCTCAAGAAAAGGGTTATCACATTAGCATCTCCTATATCTTCTTATCTTATGAAGAAGATGACCATATTGCCCCTTTTCCACCATCTGTTTTATTACCTCATGAGCTTCAGAATGTTTTCCAGCATTTCTCAAATAGCTTACAAGTGTACTATACACAAAAAAATTGGGATTACAGCCTCTAGATTCCATTTCTTTAAGCATCAAACACGCATACTCAAATTTACCAGCCATACAAAGTCCACGAATCATGGAATTATATGTGTAAACATTTGGAATCTTTCCATAATCAAACATTTCTGAAAACATTTCTTCTGCTTTCTCAAGCTGATTAACTGCAATATATCCAATGATCATGACCGTGTAAGACACCACATCAGGTTCACACCCCTGTTTGATCATTTCATCAAAGAAGTACTTGCAGGCATCCATGTTTCCAGCTCGGCTCAACCCATCTATCAATGTGGTATAATGAAGAACATTTGGCTCGATTTCGAGTTCCTTCATGTGGGTCAAAAGGTCAACAGCTGCTGCTGGTTTGTCTCCTTTACCAAGAATGTGAAGAAGAATATTAAATGTATGAAAATCTGGAGAAAATCCACTTCTACCCATTTCGTCTAATAATCTATGAAACTGACCCAATTTTCCCAGCCGATACTTTGTATACATAATGATATTATAAGTCAAGACATCTGGTTGATAACCATCAGCCAACATCTGCTGATACACCCATTCAATCAGTTTATACTGCTTTACAGCAAGAAGAGAATGCAAGATTGCATTAAAGCAATGATTAAACGGGCGAAAGTTGAAAGATTTCGACTTTATAAATCTCTCTACAACTTTCTTGGCTACACCGGCTTCACCACACGAGCATATCAATATGTTGAAAGTACGTGAGGTAACAGGATACCCTTTTTCAGTCATTTCATCAATTAACCTCCACATTGCTTTGTATTCCTCTGATTCTGCCAAGATTTGCATGATCAAGTGGTAGGTGTTTACTGTGTGATTGTAATTCTCTTTTTGGCCTGACCAAACAAAGAACTTGTACCCAAGTTTAGCACAACGATCTCTATTCGCAAGATTAATGTTTTTCAAGATTCCTATAAGAACCTCTCTCACAAGTAAACCTGATACTTTCATCTCCAAACTATCTAAAGCTGCTTTTGTATCAAAACCAGGACCATCTTGTTGGAGAACTTTGAGGGCTTCAATAGCATTGTTTTTAGTGTTCCTAATGAAGCTTGATCTATTAAATACATTATGTTGGTAATCATCATATTCCTCATTAAATACATTTTGTTGGTCATCATCATATTCCTCATATCTGCCACTGGTACCAACAGAATCAACGGATTCTTCGTCTAGGTTTTCATCAAATTCAAAATTACCATCTGATGATTTTCGAAAACCAAGTAAGTGTTTCTCTATTCGTTGAAAACCGTCACTGAATCCATTGCTTTTGCTACATAAGGAGCGTGAAATGCAGCAAAAACAAGAGATCCCCTGAACAAATTTGTGACCTATTTGAGCAATTGGGAACATGCAAAGAGCCAAAAGCTTATAGCTCTCGTTAATTGGATCAAAATTGACAGCGATTTACTTCGATTACAACTATGTGACAAACTTGAATAGAGTCTCGAAAACCAACGCTTAAACAGTGTAAGTGTTGAAGAACTGAAGACTTTTATGTAGACATGAAGATTTTTGAGTACCTTGTAGTTGTGTAGTTTGTTTCTTTGATCCCAGTGCCAACAAAAGAAGTGGATGAAAATCGAGATAGGTCTTTAATGGTGTGGAGAAGATCTGAGAGTGAAGGTGCGATCTGAAGTCACGGAAGATGGTGGTGGCTAGCGGCGGGGATGAGTGTTAGTTGCGTTCGAGGGTTTATTGGCGGCGAGGGGCGGCAGACTGTGGTGAAACGGGGTAAAAAGGGCGTATGTGGGGCGACTGCGTTTGGTAGCTACGTTTTCTTTTTGACTTTTGAGAGATCAATGTGGAACGGAAGCCTCAATTTAATTTAGTTTATCAAAATGTATCTACCTTGTTATTATGTGTATTAAATTATAAAAATTTTTATTATGTATGTCAAATTTTTAATTTTTATTGTGTATCCGAGCAACGTACGGGTATAACACTGGTTTCATTTTATTGATTGAGCATTCACAACAATAGATTATGAAAATTGCGCTAATAAATATCATACGTTAAAATTATCTAATGAGGGAGGAACACGGTGGCAGAGGAAGGCTGCGCCGGAGGATCTGGAGGCAGTGAAGGATGAAGGCTCTGGCGGCGGCGGAGGGTCTCGAGGTGGGGGCGGAGGAAGGCTACGACGAAGGGTCTAGAGGCTTCGATGGAAGGTCTAGAGGTGGGGGCGAAGGAAGGTTGTGGTGGAGGGTTTGGAGGCGCGCGAAGGAAGACGACCGAGGAGGGTCTGGATGCGGCAACAAAGGAAGGTTGCGGCTAAGGGTGTGGAGGCAAAGACGGAGGAAGGTTGCAGCAGAGGCTACGCCGGAGGAAGACTGCGGAGGAAACATATGGTTAAAGTATAAATAATAAAAAAGAAAGAAAAAAACTAGCTTACACCCTTGTGTATAAACAGTAACACATGGTTTAAGTAAAAAATTTAAATGTCTATGGTGTTATAAAGTAATAACATATATAGTAAAACAATTGTAAAACATACACAAAGATATAAAATCTCTTAAAAAGGGGTAAATCTATTAGAAATCAGAAATTTATACATGATATCGTCATCAGATTGTAGAGCTTTTTTATAATCAAATTTGAATTTTTTTTATATCCAATTGGTATAAATGTTTAAATTAATAATCACAAAAATATATAGTTGTATCTACTATATTATTCAAGTAAATATTTATGTTAAGATATTTATGTGTTAACAAACTAAATCATCTTAAAAAATGGCATATGAGGAAACAACTCATTTGTAAACCATACTAGTAGATACTAGGGATGATTGGTGAAGATAATTAAAATAGAATGATATAATCATAACCTTTTTTCTTTTAATATATATTAAATACTAAAAATTACAACAACAACAATTTTTTGTTAAATGGGAGATGAATACAAACTCTAGCTTTTAAAAATTAAGAGAAACACGTTTATAATTTTATATAATTCTTATTAACAACGAATCAAAAATTATATGTACTAGAAGCAGATATTTTACAGGACCATTTTTTGGAAGTTTACATCCATGATAAAGTCCTTTTTCGATGGCCTCTTTCATTACAAGGTCTTCCATTGTCATTATGAATAGAAACTGAGCCATGGGATCTCCTTGCCTAACCCCTTTAGAAGGTTTGAATTTAGAGGTAGGTGACCCGCTTATTAAAATGGAAGTAGAGGCCAAGATCAAACACCCGCGAACCCATTTTCTCCATTTTTCCCCAAGACCCATTAGGCCTGTTATTTCATCCAGGAATTCTCATTCAATTGAGTCAAAAGCTTTCTTAAAATCAACTTTGAAAATAATTTTTTTGTATTTAGTGTGTTTGGCTCAATTGATTACTTCACTTAAAATGAGAGGACCATCAATAATGATCGTGTCCTTTATGAAGGTTGTTTGTTCACATCTGATTTAATCATTAATGGCCATTTTTAAAAGATTTGCCATTTTTTTGGTGATTATTTTGTAGAATGAATTCATCAAACTAATGGGCCTATAATCAGCGAATGAGAGAGGAGATGAATACTTAGGTCCAGTTTGTTTCACCGTAATGTGAAGGAATGTAATGGAATTGAAATCAAATTCCGTTGTATATTGCGTTTGGTAACATTATTTTGAAAGGAATTAAGTTCTTCGAAGTGTTAATACTACTTTATGTAGAGGAATGTCATTACGTAACTAACATTGATGAAATTAAAATCATTTCCATTCATTCGCATTACGGTGAAACAAACAAGGCCTTAGGAATCAAAGCGAGAATGGAAGAGTTACAACCTAATTCGAGTGACGCCGAATTCTCGAATCACTTAACAGCTTTGATTAAATCATCTCTAACAGTGGACCAAAAGGTTTTAAAAAATTCCATTGCAAAAACAACAGGGTCTAGAGCCTTTTCCCCTCCGCAATCCCATATCACATTTTTAATCTCTTCTTCTAAAACGATTCTTCCAAAAAATGTCTTTGAGTCTACGAGAGGTTTTTGAACTTGTTGCTATTGGAAGGAGAGTCTAACAATGCAAGTGTCTGTGAATTTCTTTGAAAAGTAGCTAAGAGTAGCTCCTTTAATGTCATTCGATGTTGTTGATCTATAACAGAAAGTTGACCATTCTCATCTCTTTTGTCAAATTCAATGGCTTTTAATTTGTGTTCATCCAAGGATTTAGATTTTGGATCTTTGACGATTTTCTTCCATTTATTGATATTATTTTTGAGGTACCTCAATTTGGCCATAAAAATTTGAGCACTAGAATTCAATCTGTTATTTTTTTAATACAGACTACTTACTTTTAATCATATTCTTGAAAGATTGATCTTTTAACCAAAAATTGTAAAGCTTGAAATACGAAGAACCAAAAATTTGATCTTTTTCATTAACACATCGTACCTCATTAAAGTCCCCTAAAACTATCCATGAAATTCCAGTAGACTTTTTATTAATGAAATAATTTCAGCCAAAGAATCAACATAATCTGAGCTATTCCTAGACCCCCAAACTGCAAGAAAGTTATCATTTTTTTTTATTGAATTTGATTTACAGAAAACAGAGTTATTCCATGACAAGATGATTCCCCCTGATCTACCCATAAAATCAACATAATCAAAAAAAAATCGGAATGCAACCAAAAAGGCTTTATAAACTTATTTGTTGTTAATTTAATATATTCTTGGATACCCAACACCTCTACGGATTCTTCCTTACAAATTTTATGATTCCGCCTTTGTTTGATGTGATAATTCACCCCTCTTAAGTTTATTGAAAGAACCTTCATTGAAGATACGAAGCAATACCTTGAGCATGGCCTGAGAATCTGAGATTATCTTTCGTAACCCAGCCTTACAGCATTCGATATGAAATCCCACCATGGTCGCAACTTCGATTGTGTCTCTAAATTCATCCAAGACACCGATTGAGTCAGAAACCCTGGATATAGCCGGTTGCGAATTGGAAGGCATTTGTAACATAACTCTAAACCTTGATAATAGGCTTGGACGAACAAAGCAAAAGGATGCGTACAATCTTTACAACGCCATGTTTTCAAAGCATAGAACTATTTCTTCCGGGCCTTTCAAAAAAATAATCTTTTTTTTTCGCTGGAGTAACTTTGGTTATTTTGTGATTTAAAAAAAATAATCTCATTTGTTTCGTATAATTCAGAAGAAATTACTTGATTTAAATTCCATTCAGTTTGCCCATGGGTGTATTAAGGGTTTAATTACTTACTTTTTCATTCTTAGATCCTGTTTGCCCATCGCTTTATTACGGGTTAATAAGCTAATAATCTTAAGCTTATTAACTAGAATCAAAACCTATTAAAGATAGAAGATTCCAAATTGAGAAATTCAGGTGGTGTTTCGGTTAGCTTATATATTTAGATGGCTTATAAGTTTATTAGCTTATTTATGGAGCTTATTAGAAAGTGTTTTTGTTAGCGTAAAATTAATAAAAATGGCATGTTTACATTAGAGAAGGAAAAATAAGGAATAGTGTATAAGTAAATGTACAAAAATAACCTTATAGTGGAGAAACAAAGTTGATTCAAATGAACTTATCAAAAATAGCTTATTTTTGCTAAAAGTAAGCTTATAAGCTAAGCCAAACACATAAATAATTCATAAGCTATAAAAATAAAGTAATAAGTTAAAAAGCCTAAAAAACAAGCTAAAACAAACACCCCCTTTTTATCATAACAACCTTGTAACACGCGAGCCCATTGCCCTTCTACAATCTGCCCTTCAACACGATGACTCGTTCAAGAACAAAGCTATAAGATGATAGAAAACTGTGACGACTCCCCGTCTTCCCCTAACGTTAGGTGTTAACCGTTTTGCAGGATCCATCTCAGGGCAAGATTCAGTAAGCAAGGCACTCACGCATTAGACGAACTTCAGAGAGAGTCGAATGCGCGATCACCGACAATATTAACCATTAGACAAGCTAAGTTAATCAATACATAAGAAAAATATAATGTATTAACCATGAGAAATTTATTTTAATTTAGTGCTAAATACTTTGATTCTAATAATAAATTCATATATTATATGTGTTTACTGTGTACTAGTTGGTTTATTGAGCATTTTATTATAGTGGTGTATATGGTGATCAGTATGTGTGCTAAGTTTTAGGTAGTTAGCAAGTTTTTATATGTAATGATTTGAAATTTTTAAATAAAAATTTGTATTATCTTTTTGTTTTAAAAAATTATGTTATGTAGTGTGTGTATGAAAAATTATTAGACCGGTCATGAAGGGACAAGATTATGATTAGGGGCGTTCAAAACTAGATATCCGAAAGTTTGTGTTAGAACCTAGAGGGGGGGGGGGGTGAATAGGTTCTTTAACTTAGTTTACCAATTTTTACAATTATAAAATTTGTAAGTTGTGTTAAAAATATTTTTCTTGAAGTTTATAACACAACAAATATATATACTTGAAATAAAGAGAGTAAGGGTAGAGAGATATCACCAATTACTAGACAAGAGATTTATAGTGGTTCATGCAAGTGTTAACAAACTTGCACTACATCCACTCCTTGGCCTCACCCACCAAGAGTTTGCTCCACTAGCTTCTCTCTTTGAAGGTAGAGATAAACCTTTTACACTTCTCTTTTTCACTTGCAAGAATTAACACTTCAAACTTGCAAGTAAGGTAAAGATAACCTTGCTTCACTCTAATTCTATAGGCTAGAGTTGATCCTTACTTCTCTCTAATTCTAAAGGCTAGAGATGATCCTTACTTCACTCTAATTTGAAAGGATAGAGTTGATCCTTACACTATTACAAAATATATAGAAAGATGATGTAGTGTTTAAGCTTTGAAAGCTTTGCTCTTGCTTGATTCTTGATCTTGAATGATAGATGAATTATCAAAGAATATGAGCTCACAAGATAAGAATATATGTTATGTGTTTTTGCTTGAGCAAGAGATGCTAAAAAATGAGGTTTGAGTTGGTTTAAATAAGGAAAAAGGTGAAAGTCCAAAAGCTGTCCAGTACCCTCACGGTCGATCCAAGGTCGATCGTGGCTAAAACCGTGAGGTACCTGAACTTTCTTGTTCTTTGCAATATAGACGTTGGACTTTATTTAAAACCACACTCAACTCATTTTTACCATAAAAATCAACTGAAAAGTATATGTTCAAAAGGTTGGTTGATCCCATACTCTTAAAGTTTGAATTTAAACACATATATGGAAGTTTGGAAACCAATACACAAAGCATGTTGGAATTTTACCCCTTTGGGAGATTCCTTTGCTAATTATGGTGGTGTATTGTTTCAAAGTAGGATTGTGTTTGTTATTTGCTTAAAATAGGAAGTCTTAGATTTAATCAACCAACACAATTGAGTTTTATAAAATCTTTGTCATTTTTATAAAGTTTTTATAAAAATAATTTTATAAAAACTTAAACTTATTTAATTATTTTATTTGTAAGCTCATATAATTCGAACTCTTGTTTGTAGATATCTTCGTCATCGGCTTTGAAGATGTCATCTTCACTTGTTGAGTACGAGTTCGGTTGACTTGAAGAAGAACAACATTTAAGAGTTGTGCAGTGACGGACGATTCACGGTCGACCGTGATATCGACCGTGAAGGTTGAGTGTTTGCTTTTATCTTGTTTTCTTCTTTTCTTGTTGATTTGAGGTCTTCAATTATTTGTTCTTCACTTGATCATTTATTTGAGGCTTGTTAATTTTCTTTAAGAATATAGATATGAACATATGAATAATTTTGATAAGCAATAGTATCACATGTGTATATTTTTATCATCATCAAAACAAGGAGTGCACTTTTAAATGTATGACCATGTATGCACCAACAGTTTGGATATTTGAATTTCAAATAGTTGGTTTTCAGTATCCGAATTCGAAACCGAAATTTCGGATTCGGATATTGGATATCTGAAATATTCGATAATTTCAAATAAAAATATTTAATTTAAAAAAATATAATTACTAAGTAACCATATTTGAAACTGTATTCACCAAAAATAGTTCAAGTATGCTTCAACATGAAAAATATATGTATATAAAACCTATATATTAAGAAAATTCAATAAATAAAAAATATTTTTCGTATATCTGAAATATCCAAAACTTTGAAAAAATTATTATCCGAAATTTGGGTATCCAAAATTTCGGATAATTTCTGATCGAATTTCCGGATAATTGATTCAGCTGTTTGGATTCGGGTTAATTTAACACCCTAATTATAATTGTGTGTGCTAGTGGTTGATTTCAAAGCCAGATCTATCCCTATTATGATGTGAATGATTGTCTTATGTCTTATTTATATGATGTATGTAATAACTTAAAGAACAACCAAACAAAGAAGATAATTAGATGTACGCTACATCTTTTAAAGCAAACAAGTAAATTTTAACCCGCGCTTCGCGATGGGGTAAAAATAGTATATAGTCTACTTTAAAATTATATTAAACTTTAAATTTTAATGAAATACGTCTAAACAACTCTATTAAAAGTAATTTGAAAGACTTTGTAATTTTAGCCCTCACTTCAGTCACTAATATTAATATAAATAACTATTGAGTTACACTAAATTGTTTTTAATATAAATAATAAAATATAATAATAATAGTAATTTTTGGTAATAAGAGATGAATATAAAATATATGTCTATTTACTACTACTATTAATAATAATAATAATAATAATAACAAAAACAACAATAATAACAACAACAACGACAATAATAATAATAGTAATAATAATAATAATAATAATAATAATAGTAATAATAATAATAATAATCTCGTCTACTGTAAAATTATATTGTTACTTTCATTAAAATTAAAAATAATTTAAAGGGCTTCGAAATTTTAGCCTTAACTTCAGTCACTAATATTAATAAAAATAAATAATGAATTTGAACTAAGCTGTTTTTAGTATAAATAATAATAATAGTAATAGTAATAATAATAATAATAATAATAATAATAATAATAATAATAATAATAATAATAATAATAATAATAATAGGTCTTGATAATAAGAAATGAAATATAAAATATATGTCTATTTACTACTACTACTACTAATAATAATAATGATAATAATAATAATAATAATAATAATAATAATAATTATTATTATTATTATTATTATTATTATTATTATTATTATTATTATTATTATTGTTGTTGTTATTACTATATTATTATTATATTTAATAATAATAATAATAATAATAACTATTTTTATAATATAATAATAGTAATATAATAATCATAATAATAATTATCATTATCATAATAATAATAATAATATAATAATAATAATAATAATAATAATAATAATAATATAATTAAAAAATCCTTTTGCACAAAAAGGTAAATTGATTTAAATATGAAACCTAAAACAATTGAGTCGCTTGAATTATTTTAAAATAATTAGTTTTTGTGTATTTTAAAACTACGTATAATATTTGAACAATTAGAGCCTATTTCACTACTAACAAATGAGACTTGAATTCTATCAAATGGAACAAATAAAGCATGCCAATAACAAAAAAGATATTTAGGGGTACATATATATGGACGGTAGATCAATACTTAAAAAAGGGAAGAAATTAAAACAAATAGAACAAACAAAAACACAAATAACAAAAAGAATTTAAAACAATAAACTCATTGTAAACACACATAAGTCTAACTTCAAGATCCAAACTTAGAAATAATCAACATTTTAAGGTTACATATGTTTGAATCCAAATCCTAAAGTTAAAAACCCAAAACATAAATTTTCTAACCTTAAAAACTTATCTTGTATATTGTAATTATTTATTACCATGTTTATTGTAATTATTTATGCTCACCCATGAATTTCTCACATGCATCCTGTCACACTCTATCACTCTATGATTATATTATTATTATTATTATTATTATTATTATTATTATTATGATCTAATAATAATAAAAGTAGTATTAGTAATAATAATAATAATAATAATATCTAAATAATAATAATAATATAAAAAGACAAAATTTTGATTCACAAAAGGATAAAAGAATTTCCTAGGCTAAGTAGGGGGTCCCATACACCTCTTTATATACCAGTCGAAAATCCCACATGAATGTACAACTTGCATTGCACAAGGTACAATCATCAATGAAGTATAGGCTTAGAACATGGTCATTGTTGCTCTAGAAAAGGTGTAATTTCCTTTGAGCTTTAACAATGGTCCCTAAAATATTAATATATAATCATGTGATCTTAAAAAAGGAAACTCATAACTTACAACCATTCAATGCGTATAGGGCTGAGGGTACAACCCAGGAGTCAAATCGGGTTATAAGTCCAAAAGCGCATATGGGCTTGGATCTTTTAAAGTGGCCCTGTTTTACAAAAAATTTCACTCACAAACGACAAAAAAATTTCCTGTCTAATGTATATATTTATATAATGTGGTCAAATAACATGTCATTTCCATTGACTCATTTAAAGTGTAATCCAAAAACTCTTTCAATATATAGCATGAAAAAATATGTTAAATTAAATGACAATGATGATGATGAAAAATAAAATAAAAATAAAAGTAGAAAATGGGTGTACTGTCCTTAATGTGTGGCCCACAAAAGATTCTCTCCAAAAATATAGTGCTCATGCACTCCTACTAAAAACAAAAACTATAAGCCTTGATTGAGTTTTATCTTTTTAGCTACTAAAAAATAAATTTCACTAAACCATTAAAAGAACTTTTTATATTATTGCCATACACTAAAATGGCACCTAATTGAATTTAATTTAGCTACTAAAAATATTATTCATAGCTTTAAAGTATGTTTACAAGTATACATAAGGTAGGAGGCAAAGTTCATTTTTCTTGTGCATGGTTATTCCTGGCAATGATGATGATGAAAAATAAAATAAAAATAAAAGTAGAAAATGGGTGTACTGTCCTTAATGTGTGGCCCACAAAAGATTCTCTCCAAAAATATAGTGCTCATGCACTCCTACTAAAAACAAAAACTATAAGCCTTGATTGAGTTTTATCTTTTTAGCTACTAAAAAATAAATTTCACTAAACCATTAAAAGAACTTTTTATATTATTGCCATACACTAAAATGGCACCTAATTGAATTTAATTTAGCTACTAAAAATATTATTCATAGCTTTAAAGTATGTTTACAAGTATACATAAGGTAGGAGGCAAAGTTCATTTTTCTTGTGCATGGTTATTCCTGGCATAACTTCAAAGTCTATATCTTCCATCTTCATACCATTCGGTAACCCCCAATCAAACGAGTAAAGAAGATTAGCAAGTAAAAGATCCACAGTCACCACTCCCATCGAAATTCCAGGACAGATTCTTCTTCCCGCACCAAACGGAATCAACTCATAATCATTCCCTTTAAAGTCAATATCGCTACCCAAGAACCTCTCTGGTATGAACTCCTCTGGGCGCTCCCAAACTTTCGGATCCCTTCCAATCGCCAACACACTCACAAACACTACCGTTTTCGGCTTGATTTTGTAGCCGTCTAAAGTGGTTTCTTCTGCTAATTGTCGAGGTACTAAAAGAGGAACCGTAGGATATAACCTCATGGTCTCTTTTATCACTGCTTTCATATATGTAAGCTTTGGAAGATCATCTTCCTCTACTTTCCCCTTCTTTCCCACCGCATTTCTCACCTCTTCCTGCACTTTCTTCATCACTTTCGGGTTCTTCATTAGTGCGGTCATTGCCCACACCACTGTAGCGGAACTAGTATCTGTTCCGGCTACCAAAACATCCTTAAAGAAACAAGGAAAAACAAAACAGTTATGTCTCGTTTGTTTCGCCGTTATGAACATGGCATTCATATACCAAAGGAATATTAATTCTTAAAAGAATTTAATTTCTTTCCAAATAATGTTACTAAACGCAATATACAGCTGAATTTGATTTCAATTCCATTACATTCCTTCACATTAGGTGAAACAAACTAGACCTTAGTGATTGAAACCGTTAAAAAGTTCTAATGACCCGTAAGTAAGGTTGAACAATTATTACCATGAGCAAGGCTTTGATATGATTGTAAGTAAGGTTGAATTCTTCCTTCAGTTGTAGTAAAATGCTGATAAAATCATCTTCTTCCTCGTTAGACTTAAGCTTTCGATTGTGTTCTTCAATGAGTTTCTCGTAAAGCAAATCGAAATATCGGAAGCAATTATCGAGCCGACCCGTCTTGCCTAACAACCTATCAACCAAACCCGTAAAAGGTAAACCCGGCCAAAGATCCGAAACAAAGAAATCTGCAAACATCGCTTGAATTTCAGACAGAAAGTGAAAAGCCTCTTTCTTTTCATGTTCATCTTGATACCTTTTGCCAAAACCTACTCTCATCATTATGGTGATTGACACACTCTTTGTGAGTTCACTCAAGTTTACAACTTCCTTAGACGAACCAGCGAGCTCATGAATCTTTGCCATGGCTGTCGAGACCTCGTCTTCGCGAATATATCGAAACGATCGAACCCTTTTCGGGCCTAACAAGTGAATCATGAAAATCTTTCTCATTTCTCTCCAGAAATTGTTGCAGGGTGAGAATATAACTTCCTGACCATTATAAGACACCTTCTGCTGGCCAATTAAGGAAGGCCGGTTGCAGAAGATTCGATCTTGGGTTTTCAGTACCTCTTTCCCTAGACTTGCTGATGAAACAACGATGGCCGGAATGAAACCCAAGCGGAGGGAGAAAACTGGACCGTAGGATTTCGAGAGGTTATATAGAGAAGTATGAAGGCTTGATTGTTGAATCTGGTGCAGGTTTCCGATTATGGGTAGTCCGTGAGGGCCTGGCGGGTCGGATCTTGATCTGTTCTTGTGAAGAAGGTAGAGCAGAGAAAGAAGGAAAAGACAGAGAAAAACGGAAACGACAAGAAGTGGCATTGTTAGAGATATGTTATAAGAATCATGTAGAAACAAGTAGCTAGCTAGCTATATAGTAGTTTAGGCATTATATATATATATAACATTTTGCATGTGATGTTATGAACAGTAGCTTTTTAATAGTTATTATATATTAAAAAGCTGAGACAAGTTCTTAAATAGGAAAGTGGCGGAGTGGTGCTGGAAGTTAAAGGAGAGAGGCAAGCCGAGGATTCTACCCTTGCAATGTGACTTTTTCTTTAACTTTATTTTTCTGACGGCGTCTACTTGCAAATTTGAAAACACCATGTTAAATTCTAAAATTTATTTTATTATTATTATATTAGAGGATTAATTATATATTTTATTTGTTTTTTATTATAACATCTGATATATAATGTTTTGTATAAATATGAATGTACTTTTATGACCAACTTATTTTTATCTACATTTTGATATAAATTTCATCTTCATACGATATTTATCTAAAAACTATAAATTTGTATTGAAATTATACTACAAAAAAAATTTTCATTGGATAATTATCATCTTTAATCTTTAATGTATAATAAAAAAATCATCAATTATTCTTCTTTATTTCCAGAAATGACTTACGCATGAATTCTTTTCTCAAATGTTAATGTTTAGAAGATTTAGTATGTTAACACTTTAATATATTTGTAAAAATATTTATTTAAATCATTTAGTAGATACATCTAACTATTTTCATGGTTATTTACATAAACGCATATATTTATTAAGTTATGAACGATAACTTTCTGATAAATAGTTATGGAATACATATTCCTAAATATAAACAAACTCATACTTTGATGTAGTTGTAGGGAATGCCATAAGCCCATAACTATTATTTTCATAATTAAATATATATAATTTTTGTTGTTATTTTTTCTTTTTATTACTGTTAACATATAATATTTGAGTTAATATCCTTTCATGTTTTGATTTCAAGTAAGTGACTCACTCTCATGTATTTATGTATTAAAACTAAAAGCTAGAATACTTTTGAAAGTTTTTTCGTTAAAATCAGTATTAATAATACTAAATGATATTTTATACATGATATGAAAAATGAATGTGAATGGATTTTAATATGAATCAAATTGTGTTTCATAATCCTAAATGTCCAAAAATTTTCTACTTTCTTCTAAATTTATCTGCTAAAAATATTAGTTTTATATTTTATTCATTCTAAAACACCCTCTCGTTAATTATTAATTATTTGTAATTAATACGTAGGGAAATATTATACTAATAACGAATATTTAAGTGAGAATATGAAAACAAATTCTGACTATTAGTTAGATGTTAATTTATTAAATTTAACGGCCGTAATTCATCCGTTGCAAATATATCGATGTCACAACTTTTAGTTGGTAATGAATATAATGAAGGGTCAAATGTAAACTGGTCGAGCAAATCAAATAAAAAGTCATAATTAACTGATTAAGTCTTCAATTTTTATATAAATATTTATTTTTATTTAAACCTCACACGTAATATGTATATATATACATATATATATATATGGAGTATAGTTGTAAACTTGTAATGAAATTGAAGACTACGTGGAAGCTTGTACGATAAGAATGCGGGATAGATGCATGATATATAGCCATACGATCAAGTTGCAGCAATACTATCCATACATGAATATATATTGTTGTTTAATTTATTATTTTATTATTTTTTTATCACGAAGTAAATATCTAAAACGGTCCCTTCTTTTAAATTAAGCTAAACGACGAAAAGTTAATGGCGGTGGAGAAGATGGAGTGGAAAACCCATCTCTCTCTTTCTACACACACATATATACATATACATATCATATGATCGATGTTGATTTTGACGAGGACTTGCTTTGAAATTAGTTGTCTTTGTATGGATCAATGCGATGGAGATGGAGATGGGAACCGGCAGGGCGGACTAAGAATATACATGTAAGTAAAATTAATTGGTTATGAGTGAAATAGTTTATGATTTTTCTTAAGTTTATGATTTTTATTAAGTATATTATAAAGTCATTTTTCGTCTATGTGAGACATTACTTAACACGTTCTCTCACGTGTCTGGTTCTCTTTTTCCGTAGCTAAATAACACGTGGATATTTATGGGTTACGTGGAATCAGCGTGACATTTGACCAGTGTTCTAAAAGGCGCGCTATGGCTGCGCCAAGGCGTGAGGCGTGGTTGCGCCGTTAAGAAATGACCTTAGACGTGAGTGCTAGGCGTGGCGCGCGCCAAGGCTTGCTAAGGCGCGCCTTTGCACGTTAAATGGCGAGTTTTTTATAACGTGAGGCCAAAAAAATCATTCTTTTAAAAAAATTAAACTTTTTTGTATACATTTTGCGATCGCGCACATGTATAAAACTTCTATAAATTTGTATTTTATAATTTGTATATGTTATTTTGCTCATCATTTCTGTAATTTTGTGTGATTAGTATATTAATAATGATAAATTTGATATATATATAATTATAAAATATATACAAAATTGTCACCTTAAGTCACGTCTTAAAAACGACATGACTTCACCATAACTCCTAAATATTGAGGTTTAACCTCACCGCCACGTCACGCCTTACGTTATCTAGAACCTGCATTTGACTAACGATAGTAAACTTTTGTTCTAATACCATTTAATTTTATGAATTCCAACTCAAAACCATATGTATGCCAAAAACATAATCATGAAATTATGTATAATAGTGGTTGTTGGAGGCAACGTTTGTGGTAACATTTTTGTTTTTTACTTAATGTTGTGTGTCTACAACACGCCCATGGTCGATGATAGTGATGGCATCATCATTGATTTCATATTTAGTAAGACACAATTATATATAGAGAGAGAAAGAGAATGTGAGAATATATATTAACCATCTATTAAATGTTGATCTATTAAATTTTATTGTCGCAATTCATCCGTTTCAATCATGGCTATCGTAATTCATGAGTGAATTATGAATAAAATTAAGAGCCAAATGTTGATCGTTTGATTTAATTAAATAAAGGGTCATGATTAAGTCTTCCATTCTCACCTAAATATTATTCTCGTTTCAAACTCCCACAATATATGTATGTATATATATATATATATATATATATATATATGTGTGTGTGTGTGTGTGTGTGTGTGTGTGTGTGTTGGTTCATTTGAGAAATATTTTTATTGCAAGTACCTTAAGAATCAATCTAGATCATTAATTCAAATAAATTAATGGTTAATAAATTTGGTGGCTCATTAATGATCGACAAATGATTAACTCGTCAATGAGTCATTAATGACTCATTAATGAGGGGTAGTTTTGAGAAAATCTTTTTTAATGTCAGATTACCAAGATGCAATTTACGGTTGATAAAATATGTAAAAGACCAAATAACCCATTAAAAAGCATTAATTGTGATTACAAATTGTATAATACTCATAATAAAAATGGTTCTTAACTGATTTTCTTCATATATATACAATCACCATATAATATATTAGGGTTGTTTTACATAAATATTAAATGGGTGAAACACGGTTTAATTATCAAAATTTTGGTTGCTTTTCAGTTTAACCATCAAAGTTTTTTAAAACATTTTAACCACAAAGTTTTCTTTACCTTCTATTTTAACCATTTTAGCTATTATACTAGGTCAAAAGTAACCAAACAACCCCTTACCTCTAGATATTCAAGTTTAATTATCTCAATCCTCGTACAAACACCCCCTTAAATAGCCCTCTCCCCTCAACCCTAATCTAGGGGTGACAATTATCGACACGACACGAAACACGACACAAACCCGACACGTAAATAAACGGGTTTGGGTTAAGCATAAACGGGTTCGGGTCATTTTCGGGTTGACCCACCAACTCGTATAAATAAACGGGTCGTGTTCGGGTTGGCTTGCGTGTTCGCGGGTCGACCCATCAATCCGTATATATATTTTGATTTTTTTTATTTTTTATTTATCCTTATATATCTCATGTTTTGCATTTGGTTTTGGGCTTTTATCTTATTCCTTAGTCATCTTAAACCTAATAAGAAACAATTCTATTATCTCCTTTTGTTCATCCGCCGTTTTAATTCTATTGTCTCCTTTTGTTCATTCGCGGTTTTGAAACTACTAAAAGTTGACCTCATCACTTGTAGTTTAATTGTTCTTAGAATCATCAAAATTTTGTATTTGGATTAAACTATTTAGGTCGGGTTCGGCTCACGGCCCACCGACCCGTCAACCCGCTAACCCGCGACCCGCCAACCCGAACAAGACACGATTGCCACCCCTACCCTAATCCCCACTCCCCCTTCAACCTCTCTCTGCAACCCAGTAACCGCCGTCGATACTACCCACGACCACCGCCACCGCCACCGCCACGCCACGTAACCGCCACCGCCACCGCTGCAATCGCCTCTGTGATCGAACTCTCTGTCTCCGAGCTCTCTCTCTCTCTCTCTCTCCAGAAGATGAAGATCGAACTGCCACCGTTGCAATCTCCTAACGCCGCCGCAACCGCCACCGTCGCAATGTACAGCTTCGTGTGTTCTGCCCTAGCCATCGCTACTCATAACCACCACCACCACCGATGAAGATGATGACTTTGATGAAGATGAGGACTTTGTGTGGTTTTTGTCGATTTTGAGTCAGATTTGTGAGGACTCTGATCAGAACCATCACCATCATCGACCGGACATTTATTCACCACCACCGCCACTGCTGCCTCTATAACCACCACCGTCGGCCACGATAAATATTTAAGGGTTTTCAGTTGAGGGTTTCTTTATGAACAAGATTCCAAATTTAGGGTTTATTCATGTTTGATTTTTCTTTTGTTTTTCCAGATCTTGTCAAATCGATAACAAGATTTGTGAAGTAGATTATCTGTGTGTGAATGAATTTCTTATGTTCTTCATCAATAACAAGATCTATGTGTCAAATCGATAACAAGATCTGTTTTTCCATATCTGGTTTATGTGTGAATGAATTTCTGTGTGAGGAACATCTTCATCGTATGTTCTTCAGATCTGGAAATCTTCTTATGTTCTTCATCTTCTTGTTAATCCAGATCTGTGCAAATCGTTTATGTGCTCACCTATTTGTGTTCTGATTTCTGCTTCAATTGGATTCTTGGTATGAACTTGTGGGTTATTGAAATCGTGATTTACGTTCTGATGAAGATTAACTCAGGTGAAGAACAATATGAAGATTAACTCAAACATTCAACAAGGACATTAAAAAATTAAAAAATAAAAAAAATATATTATTTAACCTGCATAGCAGGTTAAAGGTTAACAAATGGGTAAAACCAAAAACCAAATGAAACTTAAGGGTTAAAACGATTATCAAATGAAACATTATGGTTAAACCATTCAAAAAAAACTTTAATGGTTATACCGAAAAGTAATGAAAACTTTGATGGTTAAACCATATTTCTCCCATATTAAATATATAAAAGTTTTCATATTTTTGTATTATATATTGCCCTTTAAAAACTTGTATGATATGTATCGAAATTTTAGTTTGTTCTATTGTATATATCTTGATTACATATAATAAAAATGATATAAATTTAATACATATAATATAAAATTTAATACAACACTATACATGCATTTTAAATTTTTGATAAATATGATAAAAATTCAAAAGTCGATACATACAATACAAAAATAGTGTAGAAATATTTCTACCCAATTGACCCTAAATACTAAAAGTAACATCAATGAGTAAGCAATGCAAATAAGTAACATCAATGAGTAAGCAATGCAAATAAGATAAGAATAGTACAAACTATTTATGTAAAAGATTGTTGTATTTATACTGTATTTGGATGAGATTATGTGAAATAACTAAATTATTGAAATAAAAGTTAAGCTAATTTTTTTTTATCACGCCCTCTTGACTTTGATCTACACCATGCTACATCACCACCACATCATGATAATATAACCCTCCCTAGCACGCGACGGTCACCACCAAACTCCAATTACACAACACTCTGTTCACTCGATGAACGAATCTAAGTTAATAGTTGCAAAGTTTTTTTAGTGACCATGAACATGGTAGTTTTGACCCTAGTTTACTTCCCCTTCCTTTTAACTGAATTTAAATTTTTAGCATCTTTTTTTAAACGAAGATAAAGTCAGTTAATGCATGAATGTTTGCAGAAATTTATTTATTTATTAGGTAAATTGAAATAAACAAGTAATAAAAAGACTAAATTAGATGTTCGTGTGATACACATGTTGTTTGATAAAAGAGTAATCTACTCTAAAATGTATTAAACTATACCCAAAATATTATTGTGTATATCCACCTAATAAAATTATTTTTTAATGTATCCCACTTGTAAAAACTTGTTAATTTGTGTATAAAACCTACAATGACAGGTAAACTTTGACTAACTAGCAAGTTAATTATGATTAGATTATTATTATTATTATTATTATTAATAGCAGGTTAATTCTATCATCATACTCCTCATCTATCATCATCTTCCATCTTCCTCATCCTTCACCTACCTATCATCTTTCTCATCCTTCATTTACCATCATCTTCCTCATCCTTCATCTTCCTCTTTGCTCCACATGAAAACTGTGAAACCCACCAAGAACAAGAGAAGCCCAGGTCCATTAACCCTATTTTTTCATTTGTAAAAGCAAATTTATAATTGGATCTTGTAGCAGATTTAGGGTTCGGGTTTGTTCTTGTGGGTTTCGATTTGCAACAGATCTGTAGCAGGGGTTCATGAATTTGGTTCTTTGTTCTTCATCTTCTAGTCTTCATCTTCGGTTAGGGTTTCGATTGGTTCTTGTTTTGAATGCAACAAATTTGGGGTTCGGTTTGTCCTTATGGGTTTCGATTGCATGTTCGAGATCTTGATTCCTCTTAAGGGTTTCGTTGAGTTCATCCCCACCATAATCGCATATTCCTCGACAGAGTTTAAGTCATAATCACATATTCATCGATTTACAAATGAAATCGATTTCAAATGTATGAACACATCGATGACTTGTTGGGTTTTACAGGTCACAATTCACACTTGAGTTATCCTGATTCTTAACCAAAACTGGTTTGAACCAACTCAGAATTGTATATAATCCAAAACAGTTACTATTCATAAACCCTAAGAACAGATATGGGTATCTTCTTTACGGTTCATTCATTAAGGTTGGTTTGTATGTGTGCAATTAGCCCATAAACTTATATACATCTCTGATTTTTTATTTTTTATTTGGGATGTTTGAGATTTTTTGTTGTTCTTGGTCTTTAAATGTTGCAAGAGGCTTTATGATGATCATCATGAGGAAGAAGAAGATAATGACAATAGTCATAATTTTGTATTAAAATTAATTAAAACTAAAAACTTTACCACAAACCTGCTAAAGAGGTTGATTAATACAAACAATAACACTTTTTAAGAAGTTGGATACATTAAAAACAATTTCATTAGGTGGATACACACAATAACATTTTGGGTATAGTTTGATACATTTTTGGGTAGATTACTCTTAATAAAATGATAGACATTAACCATAAATAAAGATGTATTAAGTACATATAATGATATAAAACACGAAAGAAATAATGATAAACAATGTCAACATCCAGACTAGCGGTGAAAGCGTTGACGCAAGATTAAGAAGTGAGGACAAACGTAACGGAAAACACATAATATAATAAAGAGTAAATTACTGAAATGGTCCATGTGGTTTGCTCGAATCTGTTGGTTTAGTCCTTTATAAGCGAAAATTACTTCAGAAGTCCCTAGGGTTGACATTTTATTACTGAAATGACCCTTTATACAAACAACCATCCAAGTTGGTTGTTAGTTGTTTTCTAGTGCAGGGGCATTTTGGTCTTTTTACTCTTTTTATCTTTACTGATTTGGTCCTTAAGCTTTGTTTTTATTTTCTGATTTGGTCCCTTAAGCTTTGTTTTTATTTTTATTTAATTATTAAACACAATTATACATACATTTATACACCAACTATTCATATATATATATATATATATATATATATATATATATATATATATATATATATATATATATATTGAAAAACAACTATACATACATTTATACACAACTATACATACATTAATTTATATTTATTTATTTTTTGAAAAATAACTATACATACATTTATACACCAACTATGCATACATTTATTAACTTTTTTTTTTGAAAACAACTATACATACATTTATACACCAACTATACATCCATTTATTTATTTTTTTAAAAGGCAACTGTACATACATTTATACACCAAATATACACATTAATTTATATATATATTTTTTTGAAAAACAACTATACATACATTTATACACCAACTATGCTCATATTTATTTTAATTTTTTTTGAAAAGCAATTATACATACATTTATACACCATTCATCCGTTTCTCAAAACCAAGTCTCATTAAATAATATTACGGCTGAGATTGAGTCTCTCATTCTCATTTTCATTTGAACCTTCACACACACAGATATATATATATATATATATATATATATATATATATATATATATATATATATATAGAGAGAGAGAGAGAGAGAGTACCATTTTTAGCTAATCCAGTTTGGGCCTCACCCTTTCACACGATTTAACCAGACTTTGGCGGTATCTATTCAGAACCACCGTCCACCACTCTCTTTTTCTTCACCGACTGATCCTTAATGGATAAACATTAGCCACCGTCGCCGGCGTCATACCGATCACGGCTGGGACTCGGCGTATAGGAAGAGCTTCACACACACACAACCATATGCTTTCAAACAGAGTTTAAGAATGTGAAGGAAAAGAAAACATGCCATATGCTTTGTAAAACAGACCAAGTGCAAATGAAAAGAAATCTGATTGTACTTATCAATTGTATTGTGTTACTTCTAAAATTATAGAGCATATGAAATGATGGATGATGCGGCTGAAATGACTACTCATGAATTTTCAACACCGAGATGGGAGATAATGGCCGACTCGCCACCAATTGAGTAAGATGTGTTATTGAGAAGATAGTTGTTGTCTAGTAGTCATTAACTTTATTATGTATTTCTTCATCAACTTACACTTTTTCTATTTGATTTTCATTATCAGGCAAGTAACATCTAATTACAAGCTCAAGCTTAAATATGGAGGTTTTTTCCGTTTAGCCAGAAACTCACGTAGGCAAGTATACTGTTTTGGATTTCGAAAGCTATCTACATGAACTCATGCTCATACAACTTGAACGATCTACTTGAAGAGGTGAAGAAACATTATCAATCAAACAATGATCTACCGTTGTCAATACTTTTTGTCGATAAGTATGTAAAAGAGCAATCTTTATTCACCTCGACTCTGATGAGAACTTCGCGGTGATGCTTAACATGTATAAGTAAGAGAAAGTGGCAACAATTTATGTGACGACTAACAAATTTATCCAACAAAGGTAATTTTTTGATTAGTTGAATTTATGTATTTTATGCATTACTTTAGTGGTGTTAATGCTTTATGCGAGTTCAATTATAACTTTTGGTATAGTGGTCAAGACGAACGTATCGATCAATCTGATGAGTAAAATGATTCAGACTCAATTTGTGCAAGTGAAGAAAGTTATCATAGTCGTCATAGTACTGATGATGAATACGAGCTTGTAGATTTTGATGAATACGAGCTTGTACTAATGATGAATCAATTAGTAGAAGGAATTAATCTCCCCTGTATGTATACTCCTTGACGAAGGGATCTTCTACGAGCAAATTAACTGGACCAATTTGCCGGGTTTGTAAACCATGTTGCAAAATCTATCAATTCTTGTTTTGCTGTAACACTACTTTTCTGAAAAGGCTATTGTACATATTTTATAACCGTTAGCACCCAAAAAGATCGAAGTTTTACAAAATACAGTTACTATCTACAATGGTGCTAATCTGTTTATCAAAAGTAGTGTTTAAGACGTTTCTAAACCAAAACCAGGAGCTATCCAGCCTATCAAGCCGCTGGGGCCTTCCCCTTGCCAGAACCTGACGCACATGCATGCACGAAACACTGAACGTAAGCTAACGCTTAGTGAGTATACTACTGACATAATAAACAAAGCATGAGAGCTAAATCTCTTTAGGATATCTCATATCCCGATCTAAAATCTGCAAAGACTATTCCAAATCTGTTAACTGGTCCCAGAGTATACTATACAAAGTATAAACAACCCCTGACACTTGCTTGGTTATAATGATCTCAATATACCCTATCTCTGTACACAGTGCAATAATATCAAATCTTAACACAAAACTCAAGGATTCAACCTATGAATCCATTTCTTGACCTAAAAGGCTAAAACTCACTTTTAATCAGCAAGAACACATACCTCTTGCTATAGAATCACTATCAAATCACTTTTAGATGCAAAATTTCACTTGAATTTATTCAGCATCAAAATGGTAAGTATGTGTGTGTATCGTGAGTGTGTTGCAAGTTCCTGATGGTTTGACTCTAAATGAGTCAAATATGACTTATATACATCTAAACTTTCATATATAACACAAAAGGTCCCTGAACTTTTATAACTTTCTGAAATAGCAACTTTAGCCCCTCTACTTTGTAACTCATAAACACATAACAAAAAAAGGCAACCAGCTAAACACATAAACATTTAATATTTAATTTAAGATAATACTTAGCGGCAACTTTCGGACCTTGGGCCGTTACATTTGCATACAGAAACACCTACTTACAAATATAGAGTTGGAATTCAAAAAAGCTTTCTTTGATTTTTTATCATTATTCTTATCGAACACTATCATGTTTCTATTATTCCATATTAGATACATGAACCCACAAACCTTATAGCTTGAAGGAAGCTAGCTTGAATCTGATTCGTGCGTAGGAGGAAGACAATCGTAGAGAGAAGCTTGAATATGTCGATGGGGAGAAAACAATCGCAGGGGCTAGGGCTTGAAGATTGAATATGTCGATGGGGGTAATCTGTCAATAGCTAGCTTGAATCTGATTCGTGCACAGGAGGTAGACAATCGCAGGGGAAGCTTGAATCTGTCGATGGGGAGAAAACGCTAGGGCTTGAAGATCGAATAAGTCGATGGGGGTAATCTGATGTCGATGGGGAGAAAACAATCGTATCTGATGTCGATGGGGAGAAAACAATCGTAGGGGCTAAGGGCAATTGTGTAAAAACACAAATATATATATATATTGGATAATAAAATTTATTGATTTTGAATTGATTAAATAATAAAAAATATGTTTTTGGATATATGTGAGTTTAGAGGTTTTAGGAGGATATATACGTAATATAAAAGTTTCAAAAGATATATACGTAATAATAAAAGTTTGAAAAGATATATACGAAACTATCCGTATAATATATGCTATCAATCATGTAAGGTGTTTTTACAATATATAATTAATATATATGTTTAAAGAACACCCCTGGGCCCTGGTGCATGGGCGCCAAATCGATACGAATACTTTCCGTTGGATGCTCAAATAACATACTTTGAATTCGCCTGAGAGTCGCAAATTGATTTTCGCTCCGCCATGAGAACTCGCTTTCTTACAAACTTTTTCAACTCCTCCGCTGCATCCCAGTCCTTACAAGCCCTAGATTTCCTTCAATTTCCTCCTCCTCAGCTCCCTTCCCCCGATGTCTTCTTCAACTTTGATAACCTCTCCTGTTTCGATCAAGTCAATTCTCTTAACATCTCTCCTGAAATCGAGAGGTTTTCCGTCGATGAAGCTCTCAGTAAGCTCTTCTCCGACGTTCTTCCGCAAGACATCAATATCGAGATCGAGCAGCGAAGTACGAGGGAAGTAGCGTCAGAGGTAATGAGCTAATTGATCTCAGGCACTTATCCTTCGTCGGTCATTATTATTTCGAAATAAGTATATGAACTGTTTGATTCTGATGAACTAGATTTGGGACAATTAGTGAAACATTTGTTATTTCGACTGAATTGTTTTGTGGATTCTGGAATCTACCAACGCCGAATTTTAACTTCAAATTAATGATTTACGAAGATTAACTATGATATCTGATATATTCACACGGTGGCTTACAAATTTGACATCTCTTTAAGAATTACTAAGGTTGTCTGCTATGAATTCTGTTACGCCGCAGGCATGGTTCAGGTTTCCTAATTGATTTATGGTTTTGCATATAAGAGTTTCTCGAGTCCCTAGTATCTTTGTGATTTCTGAGCTGAAAATTTAAAGGTTGACTACCACAGGATTGGTAGTTATTGATTCATTTCTGTTATCATTACATCACATGACGCTAACACTATTACAGTAGAATTTATACAACTGAAATTACTAAATAGGTTTAACACTGTCTGTGTAGCCAATTAAAACTAAGGTGGATTTAGGGTGTGTGTGAGTTTGCTGTAATAAAAAGATAATCTTAAACTAGTGATATGACTGATTAATAAAATGATACTGAAGTTCTGGTTTTGTTATGAAATGATTGTATGCATTTAGTAATTATCACGCAAGATTTGATGAAGACAAGTATGCAATTTGACATTGAACGATAAGTCTCCTATTAATCAACTTTGTTATAAAAAGATATGAAATATCATTAAAAAATTATGATATGCAGGGGAGCATAAATTTTGTACTCTGCGACATAATTGAACATATAGGTTAACTAAAAGGCCTGGATTCAATTCCAGAATCCAGACATCGATATTCTTGTGCTTCCATTGTACTTAAGTTTTATATTAGTGTTTAACTACCCCTTTCTTGTAATTTTCTAGTTTACATAATTCATTAAGTTTTATTTGATGTAAATGACAATCAGAAATATCTTTGCTAAAAAGCTGGAGAAACTAATTTCCCAATAGCATTGATAGATTCCTCATCTCATTATTATTTTCAATAATAATTTTTGGCTAGGCTCCTCGTTCGTGGTATATGCTTGTGCAGGACAAAGTCAATGAAGATGGTGCTGCTCAGACCAACTTTACAGTATTTACATTTGAAAATCCAGAGCTTTGTGCATGCTTGGTAACCAACTTTTCTCCAGTCACATTTATTTTGTATACTAACTACTTAAAGACTGAACTAGTCATGTACATGTAATATAATATTATATTATCAACTTTTGTCTATCACCTGCAGGAAGATTCTTGGTCTTTGCATGAAGAGAAGATGCAAATTTTCTTCGAAGTTACAGACGCAGAAGTTTCTCCAGTACAGTGTTCACTTAAACCTTTTTATCTATGTAACCCATCAGCAAAGCTTTGAGCCACAAAAGAGCAAACTCAACGAAGGATGAAATCACCCCCTCCCCACCCCACCCCCACCCCCCACCCCCCACCCAAAGAAAAGGAAATAAGTAAATAAATTAAATTAATAAATAATTTTTTTTTCTACAGGATCTTCTTGATTTTTCACTTGAGGTGCAGCAATTGGTGGATATTCATAGATCGATTTTCAATGTAGAAGATTGTTGTTTAGATTTCCAGGAGGAGCACAGATCCGATTTGTTAGATGATGGCAGAGTGGTTAAGGCCCAAATATCTTCTGATCTTAGAACATTTCCTCTTTTGGAAGTAGACGAGACTAGTCTGGGAATTAACAGCTATATATCTGAGCACAAGCATATGATATTTGAAAGCAATGATCCTCAACAGTGGATTCATAAACACGAGCTGACATGTGATGCCAAGGAGCTTTTGCTTTACATGGAATCTGACCTATTCGAAAATCTTTTAAACCACCCTTCTCTTGCATGTCATAAATTTGAGATACCGTGCATGAACTTTGTTCTAGAGGAGAACATCATAAATGTCATAGAGCACCCGATGACAGATGGATATTTCTCTTTGACATTAAGCCAACTTGCATTTGAGGAATTTCAATTCTTTGATATAAACACCTCAAATTTCTCTGAAGTGTTCTTCGACACTGAAATTATAAGTGAAGTAGAACAGTGTGAACAAATGTTTAGTGACACACCTTTAAGCATTTTCAATGGCTTAATTGTCACTCACGAACTTATTCTAAGAGATGACTCTTTCAAATCTCTACCTGTTCCTATTATTTCCGATCATGAAAAGATAATGTCGGTAGAGGCGATTGTTGAGGAAATATTTCTGAAGTTGAAGCTGCAGCCTTCCTCTACTTCAGATGGCATATACTTGGACTGGCATTTATTAGAGGATGATATCTGCACTCAAAGTATTTCAACATCTATTAAGATGTTCGAGGATATAGACACTTACAGTATTGATGCAGACATGAACTTATGTGATAGTCGATTGCTGATTTTGGAGGTTGTTTTGTCTGACACATGCTTAAATGAGCTAAAAACAGAAGAGAAAACCGAGGTACTGAACATAGAGTGGAGTGCAAATTTGATGGAACATGTTTGTCATGATGGAATTGCTTTAAGTAAAGTTAATGATATATGCAAGAAGGCAGCAAGTGGTGAAGGTTTAGTTGACAATAAGGTTAACAGGGTTCACCAGCCTGCTGAATCAATGTCACAGTTTAATGATCTTGACTTTTTCTTAAACCCCTTAGAGGCTACTTGTGTGAAAAAGCAAAAATCAGCTGATAAAAAACTTGGAATGGATTGTATAATTCCTGTGGTTTCAGTAAACACCCCAATGGAGACACATAATACCAGCCAAAAACAGCAGCAGAGCTTGGAGAATGAGCTTCATTCAGTTAAGTTTGTTTTATGCATTTAATTCTCTCTTTTATGTATTGTGGCCCTCGTAGCATAGGGATTAATTTGTGAAAGTCTTAAAACTAAGAAAAGTAATTTGCTTTCTTGTGAACTCATTTTCAACATCCTTGGTGATAATGACGTCTATTCCTCATTGAAGTTAGGCATTAGATTTGGTTTTTAAAGGTGGTTGCAGTTTTCATTTGAATTTCTTTTATTACATGACATGTATTTCAAGCTAGAGAGGAGATTTTCTTTCTACTTCAACACCAAATGAGAGCAGCAGGAACTCCGAAGGACCATTACATTCTTCTTCACCTGTTGAAGAAAAGAATAGCATGAAATCTGCAGAAGCAATATATGAAGTACCACAACTGCCTTTAGCTATGGATCCAAAGAAAAGCAACACAAACACACCTTCATTTCGGAATTCCATCATAATTGTCAACACCCAAAATGTTGAAACGGAAATGATAATCTCCAGAAGAAGCACATACCAAAGAATCCTTGCAATGGAGAAAGAAGGAATACAGGTTATTGAAAGGGATATAAATCTGCCAGTTGATGTTATAGTTAGCGCTGCAGTTTGTTTAGTGTTGTATGACAGCAAAAACATTCGAAGAAAGACGAGTTCTCCAGATGATGCTTCTTCTTTCTTATCTTCGTGCATTGAAAATATTGCAGCGAATGTTTTGACATCACTTAGTTTTGCCTTCAGTAGCTGCATTCTGGTAAGCATCATATCAAGGTCTTGTGTGTTAATTTTTATTTTTCTTGATATACCTTGTTTTGCAGATATTTGAAGGAGATGTCAGATTCCTTGCTGGTATAATGGAATCATCAGATGAACTGTATGCTGCAGCAGCAAGCCTAGGAATTGACTTGCAGCTTTTTTGTTCTTATTCATCTGAGATAACTGATGAGATAATTTTGAACTGCATTGCACATGCTGCAAAGTCAACTAGAGGCCTATATCCTAAGATGCCTGAATCAGAGACTCTAGCTGAATCATTTCTATCCAAATTTCCTTCACTTAATCCACTCTCAGCACATGCAATATTGTCTTCCGTCGGAAAACTCATTGATTTTTTTGAAATGTCTCATCAGCAAAGGGTTTGTGCTGTCCAAAAGTGCCTTGTTCCTAATGCAAGTATCACATTATTTAGCGCTTTGTGTCGCTATGGGGAACGAGAAGATTCTAGATCAGTAATGACAGATTGCTGTTCTTCAGTGTCTTCTGGTCATGACTCGGGTTATTGTTGTCCCAAGAGTGACCATGAGTTAAAGAAAAGAAAGTACACCGGGAGTCCTGAGGCAAAGGCCATGCCTATGGAATATTCTTTTCAGTTTGAGCAAAATAATGATGTCATATGGGATCCTCCAAAATCTGTCACTTCAAATAGTTTTATGAATTTGGAAGCTGAAGTATATAATGATATTAAAAACCAAAGATCTGATGCCTGTATGATGCTGAATGGTCCTACTTTGACTGAAAGGTCAATTGGTCAAAGAAAGAAAGTGCATATGCCTATAGTGGATAACTTAGTCAGTCACACTAATAATGACTCTACAGGATTGCGTGAAGAATTTAAAAGGGATGTTATCAACATTAATGATGATGCTATAACAGGCGAGGACTTCTCTTTCCTGCACCCAACAAAATTATCATCTGATTGGTGCAGTCTTCCTAGTTTTCCTACAGCTGCTGAAATTTGCTCAGACTTAGATTCATGGATTCCTACCAAAGATAATAGACAGAGTTTAAGTGAAGGGTTTATACCAAATTCAAATCCAGCTTTAATGAACAATATGACACCTCTACAGCAGCAGCAAATGTCCTCAGAGGAATGTTCAATAGTAAACTCTCCTGTGAATTTCAGCAGATTACCATTTAAAGAGAACGATCCATGTTACGGTAGGACACCACTAAAAAAAGCCATTTTCTCTGATCAACCACAGAAAGGATCACCTTGGACTATAGATTTTCTTAACAGAATTAAGGAAAAGAGTAGGTTGCGTCACCAATCTCTGCCAAACATATCATCTGCCCCTTGTTTTGGCTACTCAGAGAATTCATCAAAGTTTAGAAAGAGAAAAAGCCCATCTATACTTAACTTCTACAGGTATTGTCAGAATTGTATAGTAAATGTATAGTTTCATTGTATAAGACGAGAAATATTCAATATAGTCCATACTTAATGCATAGTCCTACGGGACTAATTTTAGCCTTTGGAGCAGTCTCATCAATGGTCCAGATTGAATTTTAGAAATTTCGGCGGAGTGACATTTTCATAATTAACATGTGATGATTTTACAATCACATGTGCTTGTATACTGAATTACATATGATTGAATATTAAGATTTCAGGACTATCTTTTTTATTTCAGGACTATTTTATTATTTTATTTTATTTTTATTTTTATTTTTATTTTGTTCTATCTTTTTTTATATTGCCGGAGGTCTTTCTAGGAAGCAATCTCTCTACCTACGGGTAGAGGTATGATTGTCTACATCCCACCTCCCCCATACCCCGCTTCTTGCGGGATTGGGTATTGTTGTTGTTGTTGTTGTGTTTAGGCTGTATTATGTAATCTGTTTTGTATATAAATATAGTTCCTCCTCCCTAATTGGGGCATTGGAGATCATTATTATCTCAGATATGTATATATTGTATACTCTCTCCTTTGAATGAAGAAGTAATCGTACTCTCTCTCTCTCTCTCTCTCTCTCTCTCTTTGTTTCACACGCTCTTTGATTTCATAGGTACCAAAGAAGCAGCGCAGATCAAGCCATGGAAAATAAAGTGCAAAAGATTCCTATACAACCATCAAGTTCATCAAAAGCTATAAAGACATTGCCTTCCTTATCACAGGCATGGACTCCAATTGACAAGAGAGCAAAAAGGGTGTGTTATTTATACTTCTATTTAGAGCCTAGAGGTGTCAAAATGGGTGGGCCAGGCAGATTAGTAACGTGTCAAAATGGGTTCAAATCAGAATGGGCTGGGTAACGTGTGAGAATTAGTTCGGGTCAGATCTGGTTTTATTAACCAGTATCTGCGCAACGTTACAGTGGTGATTACTTTTTACCCACTAACATGCTATTTTCACTTATTACTCTTTTTCTCGTCAGCTCTTTGTTGATTTTGATAAAAATTCAAATAACAATAAATGATGAACACAAATCTTACTTATATATAAAATGCGGATAGAGAAAATCTTGGAAATTATGTTGATGTAAGTGAGGAAATGTGTTGGTATGGGAGAGTGTGTTGATGGGTGGGTTAGGTTATTTGAGCATATTAGTAATTTCCAAGTGCTAAAATTATAAGGGATTAAGTAAAAAGAAAGTGTTAATTGTATTCTAATGTAGTATAGATATAGTATTATAATAAACTATCTAACATTCTAACTTTGGAATATTTGGAGGTTTTATGCATTAGAAAACCTTTTCCTTTTAACCTGTTTTTTTCTTTAAGTTTCTTTTACCCGTTTGACCCATTAGAGATCAAATATAACCTAAAATGACCTATTTACAAATAAATGGTCGAAATTGCCACGTGCGAATATTAATTGGCAACTTTGATGCTGCTCTATGCCTCTATCCATTGATGATTGTTTGAATAGGTTCGGTTTATTGATTGGGATGCCACTTTTTGTTTGGAAAGCTGGTAAGCAAGATGTTCTAAGGCTGTGGCCTTCCTTTTGTTATTAGCAGTCTCTAACCTAGAAACCTTCTTTTGAAAAGTGTATTAAAAGTATAATATTAATAAATTTCTCCTGCCTTAAAATAAAATACTTGAAATTGCCACCTCTACTTCTAATACATAATGTTTGAGAGTAGGTCTTTTGTGTATATATTTGACATATATTTTTTTTTATTTCGACAGAAGCTAACGTTTGCTACTAATGGAAGCAAGGGCCAAAGCAAGCTGATCTGGAGTGATAAGACTGGTCAAACTCAGAAAGGAAGATTGTAATGTTGCATATATTGAGCATAAACGACAGGTAAAATGTAGAGTGGTGGTTCAACATATGAATAGGTTGAATATATTTCAAGTTTTTAGCTGTAAAATCTCAGAGGTATTTTTGATAGCTTCCTAGTTTTTCTACTTGTTCATAAATAGAATGCTGCTATACAGAAACTGTTTCATGAGATGAACTTAGAATCGAGACACCATTTTGTAATAATGACTTAGCTACCATATAAACTAATATGTTTTTAAGTTTTATTCTGGGGTCCAACAATGAGGTTTGATCGGCTAACATTTTGCATTACTTTTCCACCTCACAATGTTTTGTTTCTTTTATCTGTGAATACGGAGATTGTTCAAAGATTACAACTACATCATGTTACAAACATACCCTGAACTTTTACCCTTGAAAACAATTCACTTCAAAGGTTAGCTCTTTTTAACTGACATCGCAAACTACTTTCCCTTGGCTATCCTTGGCTATCTATACTCTCACGACTGCATTTCACACATAGTGATGCCATTCTGGTTAAAGTTGGTTGAGGATCAAAAACATCGCTCATAACGCTAAACATAAAAACACACAAACAAAACTGTTATTCTAGCTAAAGAACATTCTTATTTATAAAAGGCCATATACCAAAAGGTGAACTGTAAAAGTACATAGCTTTAAAGGTAAAATTTCAGGATGTTGGGAAAATCACTGAAAATGTAACCTTGCCACAAACCTTCTGCAATAAGATTTTAAGTTACTTGGCAGTGACTTTATTTAATGTAACATGAAAGAAAATTACTAAGATAACGTTGTATTGAATTTGTTATTGGTGACGAATGCTGTATGATATAATATCCAAACACAATCTTAATTGTAACCTATCTCATTATTCTGTTCACAACTGGATTCACCCACTGTATGTTACAATTTTATGCATTGAGCATCTACAGAAGTGCTATGTCTTCTTACCATTACGCATATTGCGCAAGGCCATTACCAGTTGTTGTCTTTCACCTTCCACCTCTGCAAATCTAAGGCTTACTTCTGAATATTTTTCTTGCATCTCTTTCAGCTCAGTTTCCATGTGTTTGTTCCTTTCATCCAATGATGATATTTCACTTAATAATTTGTTGAGTTTCTGCTCATCATTTCTGGAAAAAACAAAAGATCAAGAGTTCTTCAGTGTACATATATGCATTATCAATAGATGCCTGCAAAGGTAAGTTAAAACCCAGGCATTTTAAATCTTAAATCTATTCATCAAAATGGATTCAGATCAAAACGGGTAAGTTGGTAGGCTCAAAAGTCAAAACGGTTGGGTTAATCCCAAACCCCAAACCCTTTATCCAATATTTTATCGTTAGAAAACTTATTATTTTTTAATAATAAACTGATTTTGAATAATATGATTTAGGAGGTTTTATGCATGAAGAATACACTACGAGTGAATTTCTACTTGTTTGATCCCATGTCCGCAATTGACTATTTTCCTTTTTAGCTAATTTTTTTCAGTTTTACATATTTGACCATTTAGAGACAAAGCCGAATCCAAATCTGCACTTTTACAAGTAAATGGGTTGAAAAGCAAGGAAAGAAATGAAATTGTTTTTAAGTTATAATTATGTGTACCTTTTTGCTGATTCCAAGTTAGATCTCCTTTCATCAATTTTGTTACTGGTGACATCACATGCTCCTTTACTTTCCTGCAGATTGAAGATTAATCATAAGGTAAGTTAGCTACTGCTTATTTCTGAGTTTGTGATATTCAAGTAGAAGGATGTCTGATTTCCAAAGAATGTCATACACAGAAGGCTGTATACTCTGCTTTTAATATACACTTGCAGCACTAAACTATTTCCATGCATTTACATGCCATTGTATATTATTAAATGCATGTCTGAAAGCTGAAATTGGATATTATACCTTGTGTAAGTTGAGATGTTTTTGCTCTAACTTAGAAACCTCTTTCTGTAGGTTATCTTTCTGTGACTCCATTACTGAAAACCTTTGTTGTAATTCATTGTAGTCACCTCTTAGCCTTTTCAGTTCTGACTTCAAAGTTCTAATCACAACATTCTTTTCACTCACCATACTTGTTGATTCCTTCTGTAGGTTCTCTGTTTCCTTCTTTAGCGAATTAAATTCCATTACCATTGTTTCTCTTTCTCTAATCCATTCTTGCAAATCAGAGTTATTTTCTTCATGTTCTGTAGAAGCTTTACAAGCTTCAAGCTCCAGTGACATCTGCTTGATTTGTTCTTTTTGCTGATCAATTTGTTCACATAGCTTCTCTACTTGTAGCTTGTGTATATCTTTCAATGACAAGAGTTCTTGATGAGACTTCGCAAGTGCTTCTTGAAGGTTCTCGACAGCAGTAGCATTTGTCAATTGTGACTCTCTTAAAGCCTCTTCTGCTTGTACAACCCTTTCCTCCTGTTCTATTTTCGCTTTCATTAAATCTTGTACATCATCTTCAAAATCTTGTCCTTGTTTCTCCAACTCTTTCTCCAAACTCTTAATATGAGTTTCGAGTTCACCGATTGTATCCAATGATTTTGAGAGCTCCAATGCCTGATCCATGATCTTTTCTTCTAATCTCTTCATCTGGAGTTCATATTCTTTACATGTACTTGTTAAAGACTTTGAATATTCACTTTGCATCTTCATCTGTTGGACCTGTGTTTCCTCCAACTTTGAAGACATATCATCGTTTTCCTGCAGTAACATTTTATAATCGAGTGAAATATCATCAATATGAATCTTCAATTCCTCTTTCTCTTTCCTTTCAACTTCTAATTCAGCATACAGACTCTCAACAGCTTCTTTATCCATCTCAATTTCTTTAATCTTTTCAGAAAGATAAAATATCTCTTTATTCTTTTCCTCCATTTTTCTATCACATTCTGTTTCAATTGCTTCTTTTTCATCCCTAAGCTCATCGATTCTCCTGCACAAATCCTGCCCTCTTTTATTCTCTTTTAGTATTTGCTTACGAAGAGATTCTAACTCCAGTTCTGATCGTTCTGCTTGCCTTTCTAACCTTGAAACTTGGCTCTTTAACACTTCAACTTCATTCTTTGATGCTTCATTGGTGTACCCATTTGTCTGATCATTGTAATTGTGCTCTGGGCTATTTAATAATTCAGCCATACTTCTGTCTGAAAGAGAACCCAATGACCAATCAGTGCTTGATCTTTGTTTTACATGTTTTTCTCTTTGAATCTCTGCACCCCTTTTTGAGTTCCCATTTTCACTGCAGTCACTTGTTTGATTCTTTGATCTAATTGACTCAGAATGATTAGACTCATTCTCTTCAAGCTCCCTGTAACACCATCCCAAAAGTATTAGAAGAAAACATTAAATCAATGAAATGATAACAAAAATTAGATCCATCAATTTCACTTGCTATACCTCTGTTCATCTGTTCTTTGCATCTTTTGAATGAAAACCTGCCTCATCTCATAAAGATTAGTAAACTTGCCAATTTGGGCAACATTATATCTACATTTTCTTTGGTTAAACTTACATGTAGAATTGCACCAGTTTCTGAAGCTGTAAGGGGCAGAGCAAGCTGAAAAGGCTCATTTGTCTCTGCAAAATTAGCAAAATCAACTCCAACCTCTCCGACAAACCCGGATTTTGACGATCCCTGAGACAACCCACAAAAAAGTTACAATTTTCACGCCACTTTAAAAAAATGACAGTTAATTCTTGCGGTTATTTTTACCTTTTGCACATTGAAGTAGTAGATTTTCTCTTTATATGTATCTGTTTTCTGATTCTTAACCAATTTAACCATCTCATAAATTGGCTCTTCCCATTTACAGGTTCCATCAACAACTGGAACTCTCTCGAGTCTTGCAATCGGCTTCCCGATGTCTGCTGGAATTAAAGATATCATCAAACCTTTCCCTTTCATTTTAGGAACCTGTAATGAACACAATCAGAGTTAAAATTTCATTCAACTTTCCTTTTCAATACAAAAGAATTTACCATCAGTAATTCATTTCATACCTGTGTTGCTTGAAACTGTAGCTGAAACATGACTTTGATCTTGCTGTTTTGGCTCTTCCATCTTCCAGATTTGAACATTTTTCCAGGTGAAATGAGTCAAATGCTTCTGCTTCTGCTTATGTTTCTTTTGTGTTTTTGATTTTAATTTGTCTCTTGTTCTTACATTATGATCCACATTTCAGAGGGTTGTCTGCTTATACTCTTGGTACATGGCTGTCATTGATGAAGGACCATAAATGCAAGGTAAGAAGCCTTTTTCTTTATTAGCATAAAAAAAAGAAGTATAAAATAAAATGGTGGTTGATTCTAAAAAAAATCAATTAAAAAGATGCACTTTAATTGGACAACAAGGTAAGTAGCCATACTAGAATATAACTACTGTATGTGTCCCCTGCGCTGTGGATGTCAGAGTAACGTTCACATATTACAAAAACCGATGATCTGTGTGTCTAAATAAACGTTTGACTTTCGGATCAAACTAAATAAACGTTTGACTTTCGGATCAAACTAAATGAAAATACGATGATTAATGGGTTGATTAAGGAAGATTCGAAATTAGAAAAAGAGAATAAATTTTGGGACCTAAAAGAGCAAACCAGCTATGGATGCTATTATGAAGATGGAGCTGTATTGTTGAGGTATCCATTATTGAAGCATGAAGTGGATGGATGCCCCCAGCTTTATCTAAATGATTGACTGGCTTCTATAATTAAAGTCTCCAACTTACACCACTGTTTGTATTTCCATGACTATTTGTACCCATGTGAAACCATGTGCCTCTCTCTCTCTCTCTCTCTCTCTCTCTCACACACACACACACACACACACACACTGATATGAAATATTATTCCTACTTCTGATTATATTAAGTATATTAAAACTGAAGAGAACATAATAAATATATGTAACGGTTAAATTTCACGACTATCAAGAAGTGTTAGGTTGAAGAAAATAAGTAGAACTAGATTGAGGATAGAGCTAGGGCTGAATCGGAGATTATATCTTAAAAAAGAGGTGTTCAGCAAAGGAACTAGAGATTGTAAATGGCTGATTAAGATTTATCGTTTATGGATAACATAGTAATTTTACTTATCACAATTTAAATCTCCACTAATAAGTTACTTGAAAGGAATTGAGATTATGAGTAACTGTAGTTTCAAAAATCCTTTCATTTCGTGATTATTTAGTAGATAAATCTACATTTATTTGTTCAAATTATTAGCAGATAGATCTATTTATTTTTGTGATTATTTATGCAAAAACGTGTACCAGTTAGCTTAATTAAAAATTTTAAGTTCATTTATAAAGAAATTTTACAAAAATTGTAATGATGATGTTATGTATGAATTTCTGATTCTAATATAATTTTTTGGTAGATTTTATATCCTCGTGTATGCTTTACAATTGTTTTACTATATATGTTAATAATTTTTAATATCATAAACATTTAAAATTTATTTTAATCATTTTTATATTTATACGTAGGTTATTAAGCTAATTATAAATAAAACCATAGTGACTCTTTTTAACGAAGGGAAGAATATTTTGTTTGTGTTTAATATTGGGCAACTAAGCACATAAATATTTTTATATAAAATTATTTTTCCACTATTGTGATTATTGCATATAGAATATAAAGGTTGTGGACATATAGAAATGATATAAATGTTATCGTACAAGAAAATAGGTAAAGAAAAGGGAGAATATAAAAGGGGGGCTTTATATCTTTCTTTTTGTATTCCTGCTTATAGTTGCAAGATCAAACAAGTGATAAAATTAAGAGTGAATATACAAAAAAAAGAATTCGTGGATTAACATGTGATCATCCATCATGTGTGTAATAATTCCATATATACTTGACATTTTTTTTTTTTTTTGAAAGGCATATACTTGACATTTGTATTATCTAATTATCACCTTTGATTTTAAAACTAAGCACTAGTCATTTTTCTTACATATTTGTAGGGATTAGAATTGATTATGGTAATTAATAATGAAAGGAGATGGTTGTGCTCGCATGATCTAATATTCTGATATTAAACTTAAAGATTCTGCCAATTTTTCACTCCATCAGAAATCAGCACTTGATCAACGCTGTCGTGTTATGAGTTTGGAGAAAAAGCATGTATGTATAATAATATCCTTTCATTTTAGAAAACATAATATTTTTTATTTTTATTTTTTAATTTATGGCCCACTTGTTATAAAGTCATTATTTGACCTTTTTCATTAATAGATTTGCATTTAGCCTCCTTCTAATTTCTAAATTACCACCTAATTACGATAACATCATTATCTAAAGGTTCCATGCATATGTTTCTTGTATGTTGTTTTTCTACAAATGAGTGGATCCGTGATTAGTGGCTTCAACTACCCGAATCATATGTACTTTTTCCTATTTTCTTTTAAATAAAAGATACCATCACCTTATGCCCTATAGGTTAATAACCAATTTCTCGGAAACAGTCTTAGATGGTTGGTAGTTTAAGGCTACAAATCCTAATGGTAGTAGCCTAGTGGTTAAGAACATGAAATCTACATCCTTCACTTGCTGATCGTTCGCGAGTAGAACTCTCTCTCTTGCCACGCCTTTCACTCACTCGCTTGAGTTGCACTCAATCACTATAAAAGGTATAGGGATTAAACACTAACATATGACTTTTGGTGATGAATACGTGATTTAGTGTTCTTAGGTTAACTGTAAGATGGTAGATAAGAAACTTTCTAGGTGGGTTGCCCAAAAATAGATTATACATACAAACACCAATTTCAACTATTACTTGATGGTCTATCAGGTAGAGCACTTTAATTTCCCTCAATAAGTGAAGTCGAAAATTCTATTCTCACCAGGTTTTAATAAGAATGGTCAGAAAATACATCAGAAACGACCGAAAAATATATCAATTAGAACGCATACATCCGAGTCAAGAATCGTGTCCCAAATAACCTAAATAGGAAACATACTCTGTTCATCCGTATACAAACACCAATGTCATGTGTCGTTAATTCAGTATTTAGAACACAACCATCTTGACATTTAAAATAAAAATTGAGGTGGGTGGTGACAGAAGGTAAATATAACATTCTTTAATTTTTATTGGTTACCAAAGAATAATAGCCTTAAAGTTTATTGTTAAGACCATTAATTTTCTTAGATATGTTATTATATTCCCTTTTCAATGTTATCTACACTAGGTCCCTTGTCTTATATTCTAAAGATTAAATTGTATGATTAAGAGATTTGTAGCATTTGATAAGCATGTTATATTCTACAGTGATTCTAAAATTATATGAAAATGGGAAAAATAAATCTCAAGTGACTTATAAAATAAGCCTTTGTTTATTTCAAAGTCGAAACTGAACATTCTCGCATTGATTTATCAACGAGAATATGTGATATGTAACGCCTTGGCCCACTGTGTACACATTCATAGTACTATTTGCGTTGCTCTGCCAGTGCAGGACTTTGTGCTAAGAGAGACCACATGCGGGCTTAAGAGATGGACAACATCCATCTTGGTATCTCTCTCATTCAAACACATTTAACAATAGAGCTGTAATGAGATCTCTAGTATTGTTGATATGAGATTTGTCTCGGATGTTATAATATGTCAAATCAAATCAAATTTTTTAAGGAACACCACATGTCCACTTTGTATGATATGATGTATATGATGGTGGGATTCATTCTATTTTTGGTTTTTGTATCTAGTATTTAGTTTAATATAATTTAAGATATATATCTTTGTGAGTTGTGGTATACATTAAAGATGTGAAGGATTTGATGGGATTTGAAAGCTGGAAATTAGTTATAAAATAAGGCAGTAGCATCCCATTGACATGGAACCACTACCATAAAGAGTCGATGTTAGTGACATGATACAGCCCAGACTTGTATCTTACAGAGATGTTTGATACTGTGATTTAAAGTGATCATGTGTTCCTATCATAATTATTTGAATAATCTTTATATAAATTATATATCTAAGTTTGATTAGTTCAAAATAATTAGACAATAATTTCAATCAAACATTTAAAAACTAACTTTTTATAATTTATATAAATAATCAATTTTTTTTTAATTTATACAATATATCTTCTCATATATCCCTAATAGCATGGGAGTATGGGACTCTGGTCTAGTCTTCATAAAAGAGGTTGATACTGTTTTTAAAATTCATCCTCAGCAGGTGTGGCTTTTGGTAGGACTGGAATTGAAATGTTTCCTTGGGTGGTTGTTGGGGAGTTTTTAACTTTTTTACCAAACCTTCCAGCTAGCTACTGTCTCATTTAATATATGTTTCTTCAATAATTTTAACCCCACAACATATATGTTTTAAGAACACATGTTAAACACATTAGATGTATAATATATTCTAGTAGTTGCAGATGTATATGTCAATCAATTTAAAAATTAAAATGTTACTTTTAGGTAATCTAAATACACACACACACACAAAACAAACAAACAATGTACTAGCAACTTTGTTTTATTTATATCAAATATGGAAAAAACTAGCTCAAGTTGTTCCAAGTTCTACTTTCTGCTTTTATTTATATCAAATATGGAAAAAGCTAGTTTATATTTTAATCTTGTTATTGTTGTGATGAGCATAAAGGAAGGACATCTGATACTTGTGGGATTTGAAAGAAGCCTCTTTATGATTCAACACATTTGGATTATGTTTGTTATCTAAAGACGACTCTTTATGACTTAAAGAAAACCTCAAAAGCTTCCTTTATCACTTAATTGGTGCGCTTCGCTTACCTCAAATGTGATTCTTCTTTGTTCATACTAAATTCGTAATGAATAACTTCGGCTCTTGTCTTACTCATAGCGTATAGAAGTTTTGATATCAACAACAGTATAAGTGAAAACTAATTAACAACTTATTCCTAGCACTAAAACAACCATATTTACTAGGCATAACTAAGTTTATGGACAAAAAGAGGGACAAAAAAAGCTTAACTAGAAATATTTCTAAAAATAACAATTACTAGTTTACTATCTAACCTAAAAAACTTACAGAAAGCTTAGCATCATAGGTAGCATGATTACGCTTCAAAGTGAAGGTTACTTTGATTACTATACATTTCTTGATCTTTTTCTGTTTGAAAGCTATTCTTTAAGTAGGTAATAGTTATGTAATGTACGTAGAGTGTATTCAATAAAGTTTATGTAAAAAACATAGTCCTAAAATTTTAATATGCAATCACTTGATTCAGTATACAAATCACATGTGATTTTTAAAAACATCGCATGTGAATTATGAAAATACTCTTGCGTCCAAAAATTTTAAAATACAATCTGGACCATTGATGTTATAATCCAAAAACTAAAATTAGTCTTTTAAAACTATGTAATAAGTATGAACTATAGTGAAAATTCTTTAGTATATGATAATGTTTTTTTATCTGCCATCAAAATAATCCTTTTTTTAACATATATATATTTTCGAGACATCCCAGCCGTCCATTTAATATGTTAATAGTATATAAATTAATTAATGACGAGACATGTAAAAATGAAACCTCGATCTTTATTTTTTTTAAAGATACTAATTATTTTATTTAGTTGGGTTTTGAAAAACGTGGCTTAATTTTATGAAATCCTTATATATGTAGAAAGTAATAGAGGTGAGAGGTCAGAAATTGGGTCCGTAATCAAGGGAGGCCGACTACATATCAATATCCAACAAGCTACAACACATTTAATCTCAAAAGCAAATTCATGTATCAAAAAGGGAAGCAAGCAAGCATATACGTCCTAGATTTAACATCTCAATTCTTAGACTATCAACATTCATAATGGGCTTTTATAAAGTTTCTCACTGTCACATCATCTTCCACCTTCAGGCTCCAACCTTCTCTAAATTACAAACCTCACATTCAACTCTTTTCAACCCACATCAAATATTAATATAAAATATATATTAATTAAGAGAGAATAAAAGGAAAAAGAAAAAAAACCACAGCTAGATGGGGAACCAGCAAGGGTGGGAACCCTCTTGAACTCTCTATGGAGCGATGGATCGATGGTGTGCTAGCTCTAAATGGAGAACCAGCCAAGCGCTGGTAACCCCCGAAGCAGATGGTCTTAACCAAACAGCATTTAGCCAAGTTGTACAAGGTGTTATCTAAGGTTTTGAGTTTCAGTTTTTATGAACAACGTATAAATTTAAAAATAAATTAGCGGATGAGTGAGTTTTGCTCTAAAAATGAAAATCTCAATTTTTACGTAAGGTTTCAACCTACAAACCCAACCCGATTGTTCAAGTGTGATCGGGCCAGAGCTGGCCTCATTTGTAGTAGCTATTTTTAATCTTTAAGCTAAACATTTTTGTTTTTCAAAAACTTTATGTAGTTCAATTCAATACCAAAAGACTTTTTTTGGGATCATTGATTCATTATATTGTTACAAAGAATTATTAGGATTACAAGAACAAGAATTAACATATTCGTCTTCATTAATTAAACGTGAAATTATTAAAAACAAATTTATGATAAGGACATTACTTAACAAATCATTAATGTTCGATAGAGTGATAGAATATGAACGTATTTATTTTGTTTTGGTGTATTGAATGAATACCATGACCTTAGTCATCATCTTTTAGAGTTGTATTTAGGGTTTCAATAACCCTAATTACTATTCATAAAATACATACCATCTTCGTAATTAGCCTAATATAATTAGGTAATTTGGGTCGGTTTAGGGTTATTGTGCTTGTGTCGATTTCGTGTCGACCAGTTTCAACCAAATGTGTTTGACATGTTTTTTTCAGTTTCCGTTCGAATTCTTGGTTTATTGCGGTATAAATTTCGAATATGATTTTTTATTCAAATTCCAAAATTCAATACTCTTTCGATTTGATTCAAACTTTGCATTCAGTGTTCGTTTTAATTTAATTCAAATATCAATTTATTTTTAGTTCAACTGATACAAATAATATATAATAAACAATGTGATGTGAAGCAATTAAACAACTGAAATAAATTTTATAAAATGCATTGTTATATACAATTATAAACACATTTGAAAAACTAAAGTACCGACTATGAAGTAGTTAAATGCCAAATTATCAAAATGATGCAATATTGTTTTAATTTTAAATTTTCTATTGTTTTGTTTTAGATTTTTAAGTTTTAAATTCTTAAGATTTTTGTACTTATTTGCGGATCTTATTTTTCACATGTGTCACTCTCTTATTTGAATTCAACATCACTTTTTCAACATTGAAGTTTTAATCTTTTTTGTTTATGATTTTATGGTTCTAGCCTATAACGGGTCATACGAGTTCACTTTTAAGTTGTCTGTTGACCATAAACTCTACCTTTTTTCGTGTCAACCCACTTTTAAAATATGTCAAGTTTATGTCATTATTTTTGTATAAGATTCGGTTCGACCCTAAGATTAGTTCCATCGTAAATCAGAAATAGAGAGTGAATGAAATCAAAGATAAGAGTGTAACTTTTAACATATTTCGAGTTTATGCCATTTTCTATGTGTAAGATTCGGTTCAACCCTAAGACTAGTTTCATCGTAAATCAAAAATAGAGACCGAATGAAATTAAAGATAAGAGTGTTAGACACATATTTAAAACTAGTTCGGTTTTATATGAGAACCGCAAAGCAAATCTCGAACTAGTTAATGGGCTATTTGATTCTCATTGGGCCGATTGTTTTTAACTTTTGCGGTGCTCGTTTGATATTTATTTAACTCTTAATACAATATTCAAAATTGTTATTTTAAAAGAACACATATACATATTAATCTAGTTCTAAATATATATATTTTTTTGTTTATAACGGGATTTGAACCATGACCATAGGCCAAGAAGAACACCTTTGTAACACCCCGTTTCCGGAGGCTACTCATACGATATAAAACAGAGCAAAATCTAAGAATTTATACCTCAAATAACTCGTGCTTAGCTCTCAATCTCTTCACCCTTCAATTCCCATGCAAACCTGCCGCATGGAAAGAAAATGCAGCTGAGCCAAAGCCCAGTGCGCGGATACAAACAAAAGCGAAACACAATACGAGACATAACGAATTTAAGACCGACAATAATTAACAAAACAATACGACGGAACTATAACTATAGAATCAACTGGGTACGAACAATCCAAGCTCAATAATACCAATACATGTATAAAACAAGCACCAGCCCAGCCCATAACAATGGGTACATGGACTTGCAGATCCAAAGTACCAAACAATGGTGAATGAGGTGTTGGGCACTACACCTCCATCCACAAACAATAACAATACAATAACTATGGTTAATCAATACGTCTCCTAAAACCCTTATCACACCACAATGAGGAGACGCCGTAACAAATCACACCGTTACGGAAGTGTCACGCCACCAGTGCCACAGTGACGCGCCTATGGTACCTCCATAGGTAGATAATAGCTCGCATACCCAGAGTAAAACAATAAGACAATGACGATGAAGCAATAACAATACGATACTAACCATGACATATTCTCAATAAGAAACTTTGAAAAGATATATAACAATAACAATAAGTAAATGAACGAACGAAATCTAACCAATCTAATTAAACAGTATAGGACGTGAAAAGAACTAAATTTAGTTTCGAAGTAAAAAGACACGGTTTTGGGACTAACTTATATAAAATATTACTTGATTTTTAAGAAAAAAAAGAAGAGTAGTAGGATAAAAAAGGAACCCTTGATTAAGGATTATACGACAATATAACAATAGTTATGCATAGATACCCATGCAAAAAAGCTAAGAATCCATTCGACGACTATAATACTATAACAAAAGTAGAAATCCGACCTTATCTCACAATCGAACTTGTCTCAAAGCTAGTCTTATCCAAACTTAGATTTATTTCAGTTTAATCTATATAAAACATTAATGAATTATTAGTCCTAATTATTATCGTGTTCCACCTTCATATGTACTCCATAGATTTTATATGCTTTTATTATTTTTTATCTCATCTGACAATTCATGTGAACCACAAATTTCTTCATGTAAGGACCATGCTAATGGCAAAAGCCAGACACCATCCATACACATGGTTCCATGCAACTTTCCAAGCTTTCTTATTATTCAAAACACACTGCCATTAATAATCTGAGATTCAATATTATCACTTTACATGACAATATATCGGTTCTATAAATCGATTGAGATTTTGAGAGGTAAATCAAGGGACTCAACACCATCAGACCTTCAAAGTTACGCACATTTTCGTTTAAAAAAAACTCAATTGGATTTAGAGAATATAAATCGAGAGGCAGAATGCACCAACGAAGACTAACCTTTGTTGCTCTCGACCTTCAATCGCAGCTATCGACTGTTTTCGGCAGCTCCAAATCCTCGATTCTCAATCGCCCTCTTCTTCTTTCTCACTCTCGATTACAGATGTAGATTCGGGAATGAGTTGAATGTATTTATCGGTGAGTTCGTTGGAGGAACAGTCGGAGGAGATTATGTATCTATCGATAGCCGTTATCTTATTTTTATCCCATCGTTTCCGTTTAACTTTGAATCGTATTCAATTTGTAGGGCTTAGTTAACCTATTGAGGTGGTGGCCTAATTATCTTGGCTAAATTAAACTCCTACGGCCCATCACAAACTAATCTTCAAAAGTATTCATTTATTTGTATTATTATTTTTTTTTCTTTCAAAATTTGGGGTATTGCAATCTATCTTCCTTAAAAGAAATTTCGTCCTCGAAATTTAAGTCAAATCTTAAAAGTTACGAATTCAAAACAATACGGATTAATGTCATTAATAACAAAAGCAATGATGACTGAAGTCGAACGATATCCTAATTACTCTAGTAAACCAAAACTAACAAGGCATACCCTAGCATAGTAAATTCAAGCTCTTGCAATCAAAGGAGTTCCCTAACATATATTCGATCATGCACCTAATTACTAAGGAAAGTTTATCATAATGTAACAAGGTTTTCCAAGGATGACAAGAAGTCTAACCTATTTTCTACCCAATACTCACCAATTTGTTCATTTAAAGTTGATCTCTCTTAAGCTAAGGATTTGAATCTTTCTAGTGAGAAAGAGAGAGAGAGAGAGAGAGAGGCAAAGGGATAGACATACAACATCAGATATGGAAATCGAACCACATTTTCATCTTTATACATGGAAACCTTCAAATGAAACCTATCTCCGCCTTTATCTTCGAAATTGCAGAGAGAGTGAAAATCGCATATGGTGGCAATGGTTGTGGTTTGCATCTAGTAGTGGTGGAGGTGGTTTGTATTTGTGAGGGTGGTGATGATTTGCATCCGGTAGTTGTGACAATATTCATTGAAGAGTATTAAAAAGATTAGGGGGGTGTTTGGTTATGCTTAACTTATTTAGGTAGATAAAAGCACAAAATTAGTAGATAAATAAAACTTTAAGGTTAAACTATTAAAAAGAACTTTGATAATTAAACTATTATTTAATTAAAAAAAAAGTAAACACCACTCCTCAGGATTCAAACTCCTCACTTTGAGGATGTAAATGAGGTGTTAACCGATTGTACTTGGATATGTTTACAACATATCAAATATATAAAAAAGACTAGCATAGTTTAGAAAAACCTAATTTTTTTTGAAAAACAGTGATGTAATATATATATATATATAGAACCACAAATTTACATTGTTTCCTGCACTCTACCTTCTGCCCTCACAAGTTGTGAGGACTACAAACCTACTGTTAATACATTAAATGAAACTCTTGATTACATTTAACATTTTAACAGCATCAAAACCTGACCTTACTCCAAATAATCAACTAGCCTTGGTCTTTAAATTTATAATTGATGATAGAACTAACCACCTTTCCCATGTGAGAGCAGCCACATTATTAACTCTAGCCTTGATCCACTGAAAAGAAAATAGTTGTATGTCGTACAGCAGATCGCACCTCCTTTTATCTATGAATATCAACTCGTTTCTCTCCTTCCAAATGTGATACGTAGCAATTCTTGTGACTGCTTCCCAAAGACTCCAGCTCCACTTCGGAAGATACTGCTTTGCCATCCTGAGTAGACCCCTAAACGAAGTAGCCGCCGAGTAGGAAACCCCCCACCACGCACAGATGGCTTTCCAGATCTTGTGAACAGCAGTACAGTTAAATATAGCATGCAAAACCGATTCCTGTTGCAAGTTGCATCTTGGACATAATACAGATGGTATATCAATTCCTTTGTCCACCAATTTCTCTCTAACCGGTATCCTTCCTAGCAAAATTCTCCAAGATAAAATAAGCACTTTCTTTGGTATTATCTTCGACCAGTATGTTGGATGTTGCAGGTTACCTTGAGGATTCCACTTTCCATCAAGATACGTGTGATTGTACCTAACTGAGTAAGCTCCATCCTTGCTTCCTTGCCAGCACCATTCATCAATCTTGTTCCTTTGTATGTTGACCTTATTCAAGACCCTTTTAAGCTTCCATTGCCATTGATCGGCTATCCATGATCCCATGTCACTGACCCTTTGATTATTATTCCCTAATTTCTTGAACAATCTTGGAAACCTATCTGAGAAGCATGTTTCTTCACACCACATATCATTCCAAAAAAATATGTTATTCCCGTTACCAATGTTAACTTTTTGTAAACTTTGCAGACTTATCCCACTATTTTTGACCTCTATACCCACATTTATAATACTACCCCAGATTCCCTTTTGTTTGACTCTAACGTTTGACCCCAACCCACCCGAAACCCCATATATACTCTTAACAATTTTGACCCAAAAGGAATGATTTTCAGTACGAAACCGATGCCACCACTTTAGAAGTAGGCTAATATTAAAAGTATTTAGATTACCCATCCCCAACCCCCCCCCCCCCCTATTCCTTGCCCCTCACAACCTTATCCCACTTGACCCAACTAATTTTATTGACATCATCCCCCCCACCCCAAAAAAATCTCCTTCTAACTTTATCAAGTTGTAAAAGGATACTGGAGGGAGCTCGAAACAGTGAGAAGAAGTACACTGGCAAACTGGACAAAACCGCTTTTATAAGCACCCATCTACCCCCAAACGAAAGACTTTTGGATTTTCAACCACCCAAAACTCTATCTACTTTACAAAGAATCTTTTCCCACGCTTGCTTTTTCTTCATGTTGGCATTTACTGGAACACCCAAATAGTTGAGAACCGGATCCCCCACTTTACATCCGAATGAGGTAGCAACATCTGATTGAACTACCTGGTCAACTCCTATACCTGTTATGGAGCTTTTCTTCCAATTTACTTTTAATCCCGATGCATTTTCCCAACACTTTAAGAGTTCTATTATTCCTTTGACGTTTTTGACGCTCCATTTCCCAATAATGATTGTGTCGTCTGCGTATTGGAGGTAAGTGTAACACCCTCTTAACCGGCCTAGAATTATGAGGTAATTAATTTAGTTAATTTTTTGGACTTAAATTGATTATGTGGATTAATTATCAATATGTGTTGTATGATAAGTATTTGTGTTATTAAATAACTGTTTATTTAGTATAATTAGAAAATTTAATTAATTAATTAAATTAGTTGGTGGATTATGAGGTGTCCCCCTTAGTGTGCCTATTCACCACCAACTTGCCACCATCACACTTCATTACATGCAAAAATTGAGAAAAGTGTAGTGTGTGTTTTGTGTGTACCTTCGGCCGAGAAAGAAGAAGGGAAGAACAAATTCATCATCTTCATTCCGTGAATTGTTCCATCTATTTGAATACTTCCTAATCTGAACCTGAAGGTTAGCTTAATTGATTTAGAATTGTTGCTTGTATTAGGCTTTGTATAATTAAATAGAAGTCTGATAGATAATTCATGAATTTGATGAAATTAGGGTGTTGCATGTTAGAATTTATTATGAATTCATGTTGTTTAAATGCTTAGAATGATTTCTGGAAACTTAAATTAATTGCATGCTTAAAATCAGTAAGAAATTTAAGTTAGAAATCGAAATTTGGCAAGAACTTATGAATTAGTCGGAATTGACATGAATTATGCGGAATTGATGAAATCCGACCAATATGATCGGAAATAAGGAAAATCCGGGTAATTTGATTGGAATTGTGTTAAATTCCGAACAAGATGAACCTTTGCCTTAACACTTTACTCGGAATTGACTAATTGCCTTACTCGGAATCGATAAATGCTCGGAATTGATTTATGTTCGGAATTCGATATATATATATATATATATATATATATATATATATATATACCTTTACTAGAATTCTATCCTAATCAGAATTGAACTTTTTGTTCGGAAATGTGCCTTTGCTCGGAATGTGCCATTTCTCGGAATTGAACTATGATTTCATCGGAATTGATGTTAATCGGAATTGACCATTTCTCGGAATTGGAATTATTCGGAATTGGTCTTTCACTCGGAATTTGACTTCGTCCGGAAATGGACTTATTCGGAATCATGAGAATTCCGGATGTTTATTCGGATATTAGGATTTTAAGAGTTGTTCTTAACAATCAAACTATGATTCGATATACATGATATATATATGAGAATATAACATGTGATATATGAATACATATGATATTTATTATGAATCAGTATTGTTAATGAAATACTGACCTGTGTTCACTTAATCTCAGGAACTGAGAAGACTCAGTAAGTTAGACAACTGAGTGTGCTACAGCCTTGCCGACTGTGGTGAGTGGATTTATATCCTGATGGTACAAGATGTAACATCTTGCTTGAATATGTGCTCATTGGATATGCATACATGTTATTGTGGAGGTCAGCCGTGACAGTTTTGTAGGTTGGGCTTGTTGCTTGGGGATTTACAGTATCTGATCTTGAGGTGCATCTGTTGCACTCAAGGGTGCTTTTACTGTTATTCATGTTAGCAGAGCTATCGGTAAACCTATGTTTTGGCCGGCATTTGGTTGTAGGTGGTTGCAACACCGCCGGTCCTCTTGGATTTGAGCTTGATTACTTGTTGGGCAGTTAGCCTTGTACTTTGTGTGATATTTGTTCCCTCACTTAGCTTTGTGCTAATTCCCCACTAGATTGTTTTGCAGATACTTCGTGGTGAGTTTTGATGCTGTTGACTGGGAATATGGACAGACCAATACTATGATGTCCAAGATTTTGTTAGAGCCTAATTTTGTAATTAACACTGTGGTGATATTTTGTAAATGATAGCCAGTCAAAGTTGTATAAACTTTTGATTTTAAATCTAATTATATGTAATTAGCTTCCGCACGCAGTTTATTGTTAATTAAAAAGTACAGTGTTACATAGAGATACCAGAATGTTATCCTTCCCGATTAACACACCTTCGAACACTTTTTTTGACACCGCATCTTGTAATAATACATTTAGAGCCTCAACCACAATAAAAAATAAATACGGTGCTATCGGATCACCTTGCCGAACTCCCCTTTCCACCTTGAACTCTGACGTTGGAGATCCATTTATTAGAACCGACATGAAAGAAGACTCTAGCCCCGCTTTAACCCACGAGATCCACTTCTGCCGAAATCCCATCTGACTCATTATTTCTTCCAAAAATTCCCAACTAATGCTATCATATGCCTTTTCGAAATCAATTTTGAACACCAAACCTTCCTTTTTCTTCCGTTTGATCTCGTTCATGGACTCTCCAACAATTAAAATTCCATCCAATATCGATCTTCCCTTCAAAAAAGCTGACTCATCTGGTCCAATAAGTATTGGTAATACCTTCTTGAGCCTATTTGCCAAGACCTTTGAGATGATTTTATAATAAGATCCAATAAGGTTTATAGGTCGATAGTCAGAGAACGTGATCTGGTCGTCAATTTTTGGTATGAGAGTAATAAAAGAAGAGTTACACCCTTTAGAAATGACCCCCTTTTTTCCAAACCACGAGATCGCCTCAAACAAATCATTTTTTATTAGCTCCCAAAAATGCTTGAAAAATGTAAAGTTAAACCCGTCTGGGCCTGGGGCTTTTTTGCTACCACAGTCCCACACTGCCACCTTAATTTCTTCCAAAGAGAAATCCTTTTCCAGCTCCAAAGCATCTTCCTCTCCTAACTTTTTGAATCTGTTGTTATAAACCCAAAAGACCTGTTCACGTTGTTTTTGTAGAAATCAGCAAAGAAATGTTGGGCTGCCCTTTTAATATCCTCCACCTTTTCAATCCAGATCCCGTTCACAAGTGTTCCAGCAATATTGTTAGTGTATTGTCGTGATTTGATTGTCTTGTGAAAAAAGTTGTGTTCTCGTCCCCATCAGCTAGCCATTTCAGTCTTGTTTTTTTGACTCAACATACTTCTCTTTTACGCCTCCTTATCCAACAGCTTTTTTCACTTTTTTGCCCAACTGTTTAATTCGATCTCAGATAAGTTACCCCCCTCTGCCTTAGCTTCCAGCTTCTGTACTTCTACCTTCAGTTCGTCAATCTGATTATCGATCGTTCCAAATTGACTTTTTGCCCATGCTTTGAGATATGCTTTCACATTTTTCAACTTTTCATAGAACATACAGTCCATCTTAGATGATCTAACCTCTTTACACCACACAACTTTAACCACCTATTCGCATTGTTTGTTTTCTAACCATGCGTCAAAGAACCTGAAAGGCTTTGGCCCCGAGTTTTGAACATCGTTTGAACACACAATTGGGCAATCGTCAGTATCTTTTCTGACCAGTGCTACGCTTTTTAAACATCCCCACCACTGCTAGAATCCTACTGATACTAGGAACCTGTCAAGTTTACTAAATTTCCTACCATCATCCGAGATTCTCGTAAACTTTCTATTACCCAAGCGTACATCTATCAGTTCATTATGTGATATGAAATCATTAAAGTCATCCATGTTTTTTTGGATAGACTTGGAATTAAGTCTTTCCTTTGGGTTCCTAACTTCATTGAAGTCCCCAAACAACATATAGTTCATTCCCATATTATCAATAAGACTTGACAGAATTGACCGGCACTCCATCTTGCTTTCTGTGTTATGAGGCCCATAAACAGTTATAAAACCACAAGTATCCGATCCCCCTTTCCACACCCCAACGGTTGCCAAGTAGAACTTTTGAGTGTAAGAGCACACATTTGTAAAGACTCTTGGGTCCCAAATTGTAAGCAGGCCTCCTGCTGATCCAACAGCTGGTACAAAAGCATATCTAAAGATCGAATTCCCCCACAACCCTTCCACCATTTGATCATCAATAAAACTCAACTTTGTTTCTTGAATGCCTATTATGCTAGGCTTTTCTCGAATACAAATCTCTTTGATCCAACTTCTTTTAGAAGTCGAACCCATGCCTTTTATATTTAGTGAGATTACTATCATCTAACTTTACAACTCACCCCTTTAAATTGCTACTTTACTAGGATTTGTTAGGTTGTAATTCATACAACCCTAAATTCTGAGCTACCATTCTAAACTTTTCAGAAGAAGTTGATAATGACTTACCTCCTAAAGACGACTCAAAATTCTTGCCACTTGACGATCTTCCTTTTGAGTATTGACTGGAATTGAGCTTCCCTTTCGATCTTGCTAGCTTCTTCATGACATTGAGGCTAAGTTTCCCCGACCCCACCAATTACTTGTTGCTTTCTTACCAGATACATTTTTTAGTTTCGCTTTCCCAGGTCTTACTGGTGGTTTTCTCAGAGAAGGAATTATGTCAGGGACCAGCGAGATTAAACTTTCGCCTGTTGTATTTACTTCCACCGCCCTCGAACCTTTAGAGGGATTAATGTCAGAGTTATCCCGAAGTTGAGAAAGGCCCACCATCGTAGGCCCAGTTTGTGACGTTACCTGGGTTGGAATACAAAACCCCCCTCCATTTGTAATAGGGTCCATATCTTGTGACAGCCTATATGATTCAATATTCTTGTTGATGGGCTCCTCTAAGCTCAGCCTATTAACTCTCATGACCCAATCGTTACTTGCTCTGTTTGAATTTGAATTATCCTTAGGACCAGTTCCCAACTTACCAGCTGTAACCACATCTCCCGACACAACGCCGACTGTACCTACGAAGCTTCGTTGGCAGTTCTGAGTGTTGTCTGATGTTGACTTATGATTAATTCCATCAACCAAATCTACTTGACTTTTTTTGTACGGATTAGATTTACTCCCAATGTCTTTCTCAGGCGATTTTCCGGCAACCCCGTTGGTTTTTTTGGTGGTCTTTGTCGGACTCCTACCAACTCCAACTTCCCCGGACAGCCAACCTTCGTAGCTGGCTTCAGAGCTGTCATCATCAGAGGAGTTGTTTTCATCTTCGATTACATCTACCCAGCCGTCTTCCTTTACCAGAATTTCCCTCGAATACCCTTCACTTTTGATGATGTATCTATCAATTAAGGGGAACTCGTATGATGTATTTATCAACACCTTACCTGCAACCATAGCATTTGAGCTGGTCCATGAATAGTTTTCTTCCGAGATAACCTCACCCCATTTTGCAGCTATTTTCCTAAAGTTTTCTTCTTTCCATAGGTCTAGTGGCATTCCATATATCTTTATCCAAGCAAGTCTATAAACACCATTGGAGTACTCTACAGACCATTCATCTAACCTTTCAACCCACTTCCAAATTTCCCCTTCTTTGTTTTGAACAATATTCTTGGCTGTGTTAGCTGAATCACAAACTAGGAGGACATCTTTTCCCCCTAAAAACTTCCAATCTACGATATTCCCACAAATTACTTTGAGGACTGGAGATAGTTCCTCCATCATCTCTGCATTTGAAAGTCTTGCCACCAAACTTCTTTGAAGTAATTCATTAATCCCAAACTTTTTGTAAGTCTTTTACGTGCCCCCAAGTGTTGTTTGTTACAAGATTCCTTCCTTCTTCAGAGTGTTGTTTGTAGTTTGGCTGAACATTTAATGTGGGGGGCTTCCCCTGGTTTGTTACTTCAGCATGCGTCCTTCCGTCGGTTCTACCTTCGTATGCATTGAATGCATTCCTACTACTTCTTAGCTCCCTATTTGACTTTTGCTCCCTATTTACACCATTTACTTCCTGTTCTACATGGCTCCTCTCTCTTGCCATGGAGCATCTTAATTTGTACGTACCAATCCATATGCCATTAATGTTTCTTATTAAATTATCCATGTCTTGGTTGCACCCAAACCCGACGAACCTGAATCTTTGTCCACCTCTTGAAAGTTTTCTTGCTACATAAATGTCTGTCACTTTTCCAAAGTATTTGAAAAGCTCCCAAAGTTTAACTACTGTAGTATTGATTGGGAAATTGCAGAAGAATAGTGCTTTGCCCTTAGTTTGCAAGTTTGAACTTTTCCTTGCTGATCCAAATCCCCTACCAGTTTGTATCTCTCTCTCACTGGTGTATCTCTCTCTCCCTCTCTCTGGTGTTTCTCTCTCCCTCTCTCTCATCTCTCTCGTATGGAATATATTCTTTTAGAAAAACCTAATTATAACCATAAAATGGTGCAAATTAAGTTTTAATAATTGTATATATTATAAATTTGATTTAATATTAACTTTTTTCTTATATACAATCTTATAAATTATATCTTTCTAGATAGCATAATTAAATGTAAGGGTATATGTAGCTCAAGTTAAACCCACTATCAACATCTAAAAAAATTAGGTAAGGTTATCAATGTTATATGGTGATGCAACGAAAAAATTAGGTAAGGTTATCAATGTTATATGGTGATGCAACGATGAGAATTTTGGCTAGAGCCAAAAATCTTATTGAAAAATTTGAAAAATAACTTAATTTAATAGGTCACCGTGAAGTAAGTTACTTATTTTAGTAAATAAGGAAGTAATTATCATATTGACAACTTGACACTTTTAAAAAAATAGGATAACATAATACTCTTCATTGACCTTAATTCTAATCACAAATGTCAGTACTGCAACAACTTTTAAAATAGAATAAATCTTTGTCATTTTTAAAAGAGAATGACTAGAAGTGGTATCTTGAATAAACCACAAGAATTATATAATTTAACAATTAGTAGTAACTAATGTGGCATAAGGAACGGTAACTTTTCTAATAATTATTATTGTTAGTCCTAGAGTACACAACAATGAATGTTTGTAGAAGGGAGGAAGGTTGAATACAAACTTAAGCTTTTTTAAATTTATATACATACACTTATACTTTTAATATAATTCTAATTGATTATGAATCAAGAATTACATGTACAAAGAAGCGAAATTTCTAAGCACAATAAAATGTGTCAACTAAATGTCTAACAAATAGATAAAGATTCTCTAAAACAACAAATGTTTAAGAGGTCCAACAAATGGATAAGTTTTCTACATTGGGCTAACTCTAAAACTTGTTCTTGCTTAGAAGCTTTGAACATGTTCTTCAAGTGATTTTAGTGAGTGTAATCTTTATAGTTTGCATGTTGAGAATGCAATGGTATATATAGAAGCTTGAGACGAACGGTTGAAGGAAGGAAGGAGACAAGAAGGTAAAAAGGAAAACTATACTTTAATTATAAAGTTAGTTGGTGAAAATTAAACTTACTTTAATCAAGTGTGAATAAAGTAAATATACTTTTCTAGAAAAAGTGCAACCCATTCACAATATAATAATATTATTTACCATATCTTTTGTCTTGAAACTTTAAACTTCTCTTTTCATGTTTGTACTTTAAATAACAGTCATGCTTCTTGAGATTTGACTTTACCAAACATGGAGTTGTCAACCATACTTTGGTGGTTAAACAACTCCCGAGACTTTCTATTCGAAAGTACCTTTCTCCTTTATAGAGGATAAGTTCTATCATTTTTGTCTCATAGTCGATTCAAAACGTATTATTACTTTTACAAGATGAAGATCTAAGACATAATAGAACAACATATGTTATGCCTTTGACTTAAGAACGAATATAAAAGAGAATAAAGTAAACAATACACTGTAAATACAAATTTCGTGACTCAGCTAATCAAAATGTACTAAACTGCCAGAGTAAGTTGGCTCATCCTAAGTGTTGGTTGCTTAGCAGATCATTAATGGACTTAGCTGATAACAGATGCGCAACTGATCATATAATGCTCAACTGATCAACTGTAAGACTAAAAGAGAGTATAAGTTAATTAACCTAAATGATCAGTTACTCAGAATTACTTAAATGATCATTTAGAGTGATAAGTTTATCAAAAAGAGACTAAGTGTTGAAAGTGTTAATTAGCTAATAGAATATGAGGCACAACTAATCACTTGGTTGCTCAGATGATCAAAATAGTTGCTCAACTGATCAAACTAGTTGCTCAGTTGATCAAACTGGTTACTCAGCTACCGATCTTCTACACTTGTGTTTTCCGCACCTGATATCAGATGATGTTTTCGGCTAGTACTTAGTACTTAGAAAATCTTCAACTGATATTTTATGCTTAACATTCTTAAGTTAGAATTCAAAGATGTCATGTTTAAATTCATTCCAAGTCTTACTGAATATATGGTTTTGTTAACATCAAATTCTATATATATCAATAGATAAATTTGATTATTGAATTGAAATGATTGTTTCCCCAACAATTATTTTATTGAAAGCTGTCGAGATTTACCTAATGTAAAGTTGGCGGAGTGATGCAACAAGGAAAAAGCCAAAAGGCATAGCCAAAGCAACGGACATATAATTATATATGTTTTTTGTTTTATATAACGTTTGACATATAATGTTTCGACCCTTACACCTGAAGTTTACTTCCTTCTTTTTGTTTACGACGGACATCTACTTTCTTTTTTCTTGCTAACAAAGATGCAAATGTTAATTTATTAAATTTTATTAAATTATTATATTAAATAAATTAATTATATATGTTTTTTTGTTTTATTTAACGTTTGACATATAATATTTAATATAAATATGAATGTATTTTTGCGACCAACTTATTTCTATCTGTATTTTGATATAAACTTCACCATCTTACAATGTTTTTTATAAAAACTATATATATTTTTTGAAATTATAATAATAAAAAAATACATTTCGTTAGATAATTATCAGCTTTAAGATATATTAGAAGAAAATGTATTTTGACTTCATCATTTTAATTTATGAGTTTTTTCATAACTAATTTTTTTATTTTCACAAATGACTTACGAGTAAAAATTTTTTCAAATATTATTTTTAGCTGATTCAGTCTATTAATACTTAAATATTTATAGCTATACTATCTTATAAAATATTTAGGCTTTTGTCTTAATCTCTTAATTTTAAGTAATTTAAAATTACTAATTTAACCTCATTCAAACTAAATAGGATTTGTTAAATAAAGTAACTATCACATTGAGTTAATGAAATTTATATATACCATTTTAGTAACTAAATCTTACATAATAAAAAAATATTTAAAACATCAAGTCAATTTCAATTAACTTAAATATTACAAAATATTTTAACAACTGAACATTTCTTCATATATATACTATCACATAATAAATATTTGAACTTAATTATCAGAAAATATAAATAAATAAAACTTATGAATTTGAAAACCTATAATCTAAATTCATAAACATATACGTGATTTAAATGACTCAATAATTAAAATAGACAAATTACCGAACAAAACTATTCGCCGCCGCTGTATTAGCGCGTATATATTGCAACTTACAAGTATGATTTACAAATAAGATTCCCAAAACTCACGTCACAAGTTAAGATTCGAAAGAAAAAGAAATAATTAAAATAAACACGGCAGAAGCAATAATCTAAGTGACAAGTGCATGTAATTATTCAATTGTTAAATTGTCATTGCCATATAAGTTGCGTACAACTTTTTAGAGAAAAATAATTAAATAATTACATCATAGTTATAAATACTTATACACTAGATTACAAATTTGGTCCTTTTAGTTTTTAATTTTTTATTATGGATATTATTCTTGGATTAAAAAACATACAAGTTCAATCATTTTTGGGTTTAACTTTCTTTTACTATTGATCAAACTTATGAGTTGGTATTTATTAGTCTAGAGGTGGAGGTGAAAAAGGAAAAGAGAAGAGATATACTTATATATGTCTTTTTATTTTATTTAACGTTTGACATATAATGTTTAATATAAATATAAATATGAAAGTACTATAGGGGCCAACATGGCCACATGCCATAGTTTATTGTGAGTTAGTTTCATTATTGTTATGCTAGTTTAGATTCAAATGTGTGGGGTTTATGGGCTTTCAATTAAAATCGATGATAATCCTTCCACCTCAACATCCTATTATCAACGTTTGCATCATATCAGTTTTCTCTTTTCGATCCCTTCCATCTCAATAAACTCATGCAATATCCATTTTTCTTTCCCGCAAACCCTATTAAATAATAAACTAATTAAAGAGAGACAAAGAGAAAGGCTTCATGTTTCTTTGGTATGACTCTTATTGTAGATAGGTTTTGTGACTTTGTCGGCCTCACAAGAGTACGGGGTGGTAAACCCCTTGGTACGTGTTGATTGGAATTTTTAACACACACTTCAAGTGAAAGTACACTCACGTAGAATTCCACCCGTATTACTAATTTTACACGTAGAATCGCACGTCAATAATATAGGGAAAACACACCAAATTTTATAGTCATATTAAATAAATTTAAAATAAAAAAACCAAAACTTCTTTCTATTATTTAAATTGTTTGTAATTATAAGAGCTAATGATCTGTTCTCAAGTTTAAGATGAAGAGAAAAAGAAAAACTAGGGAAGACAATCCTTTCTTTCTAAATCATATCATTTTTTGAAAGATAAGTTTTGAAGCAAAATAAGCATAAACTTTCCTCCGTATGCCCTTTTCTCCTTTCCTTTTTTTATTAAATGAAACTCGATAATATAACCTTTTTAGTTTTTTTTTTTAAATTCGTTAAGAAACTCGAGAACGGAGAGTAAGTTAGGTGATGTATAGTAACAAGAGGGTATGTGTCCGCGCGTTGCGGCGGGTTGTATTTCTCCACTTTAATAGGTTTTGATAATAACCGAAGAAGGATAAAATATATGTTTATATACTGCATAACTTTGAAGGATTCTTTGCTACTCTATGTACATATACAACAAAACATAGTTATGCCAAAAAGATGCAACTATCCTAATGTTGCAGCCTATATACATATACAACAAAACATACGTATGCCAAAAAGATGCAACTATCCTAATGTTGCAGCCTATATACATATACAACAAAACATATGTATGCCAAAAAGATGCAGTTATCCTAATGTTGCAGCCGGTTTTTTATATTCAAAAGATATATATATTTATAAGACTGCATGAGTTGTGTGAGCTCCAAAAGAAGATAAGATAGGGTAGCTAAGGCTGTATTTTTTCTGACGTTGATGATGAACTGGTCTGCGGCCTCTTGTCTGATACATGAGTTTCCTGCCTCTGTTTCTTGGTTGCTGGTGGAGTGGTTTCATCAAGCGGAACTGGTTTTGTTGCACCTGACAGTGGTGATAGGGGTGTTTAGATAAGTGAATATTTATAACTGAATAAGGAGGCGTATTATCTTTCTTTGGAGAGAGTAATCTAACCTTCTTCCAGTGACTCAGGTTTGTCGTCAAGAATATCATCTAATATGAAATCGACAAAGCCTTTCCTGTGTTGTGGGTTAAAATGGAACTGGAAGATATGATTTTTACCTGTTATGGACCGAATTTCTGATGGAAGCTCATATGGGTCTGGGTTCTGTAACTTGTTCAGTAATTTCTTACACTCAATTTGTGTCAGGGAGTCAGCACTGGGTGAGAAGAAAATGAAGGGAGCCGTTGCAGAACCATCTGAAATAAGACCTCTGAAGCAGTACCTATAATTTGAAACTTGTGAGTGATTTTTAGTCACTAAAGTGTATTATTTAAAGTATTGAAAGAATGTTACCTGGTGTTGGGCTGAGGTTGTGGGCCGTGGTCGAAACATTCAAACCCTGACGTTTCGTATGATATTTTTTTGTTGCAGACAGTGCAACTATGATGATACCATTCAGTTATAGGGTTGACTTCCATTATTGTTCCTTCGCATGTGAAGCGAACAGACTATAGGAAAGAATATAGAAAAATTATTTTTTTGTCAGATGTGAAAACGAAATAAAATTTGCTATACGTACTTTGTATGTGTCTGGATTTTGCACCAATAATGTGGCCAAAGGAAGTCTGTTTCTCATTTGCTCTTGCTTTTTGTCTTTGTATTTTTGCCTCTGAATCATCAGCGGGGGATTAATTTCATATCTTGCCTTGTACCTGTGGTTTTGTACATATGAATGATTTCTTAATATAATGTGTGTGTATGTGATAATATATTTTGGTATGCGTACTGGGCAAATGATTGTTCCACTTCTGGGATGTTAGGGTTCAGATAGTAATGAGTAGCTGGAGTGGCACATAGTTGTAGTACCTCTGTAATAGCACAGTATAATTTAAAAATTAGGTAAAGGAAATAAAAGTTAAAGATTTTAATTTAGAGTATGCATATTGTAGTAAAACCTCTTTGATTAAGGTGTAATGTTAGGAATATAAACTGAAATTTTTGCATAGGGCTCAAAAAATATTAGTTTGTGATACATGTTGTCTAATAATGATAATGTCGGTAGGTGTGATAAAGTGAGTAATATGGATAGAAGAGTTTACCTTTATAAAATCACGTGACACGACATGAACTTATAGCTATTATTACAGGCTTGATCATTGATTCAACAGCTGTTTCGTCAAAGTTTTTTGCTAAATCATCCCACATTGTGAACTCAGTTACCTGCCCACTGTTGATAGCGAACATATAGTTTTTATGATTAGAAGAGGTGATGTGTAATTGTTATGTTGTATATGTATGTGTGTGTGTGTGTAAGTGTGTGTGGGAAAGGAGAAATGAAGTAGCTAACTTCAGATTTTCAATGTTCAGGGATCTTCGGATGGTTTGGTTTCTGTTTGGGTCGCCAGATCTGATTAACCCTCCAACGCTTTGAATGCAACCGATATAATCTAATTGCCGACATATGTTAGTACTGTAATATGGTATGTGTACTGAACTTTATTGTAGGGTATATATTGTTTGTAAATAAATTTAACATGTAGAGTAACATCAAATATGCTGTCTTTAGTTTACCTGTGAGGACGGAAGTCTTTTGGACTCTTGTATTCAACTGATTGTATGAGACAAATTCAAAATGATGAGTTGGAAAGTTCTGATTTGGTATTTGCTCAAACTTTGTGAACCTTCCAAACCGTAGACTTGTAGGATTAGGTAGCGGCTGTTGCCAAGACTTTTTCGGTTCGCAGTTAAAATCTGAGATTCTATATGTGCCGTCTAACCTCATTAGTTGATTGAAGTACTCCATATCTTTGAAATTCATATTTGCTTGAACTGCGTGGCCCTGTGGACTGAAACTGTAAGAAAGGTGTCTTCAAATTATTTTATGTAAATTTTTTTGTTATAGGTTTATACCGATTTGTCAAGAAGCATACAGCAGAAGGCTGTTGGTGTTGTAACAGGTGGGTTTTTACCAACCCATTTGCGATATATTTTTGCCTCAACAGTTTGGAAGCGGTCGCCTGGTTTTAAGGCATCGAGGTTCGTTATTGCCATCCTGGTCATAAGATGTAACATATAATCAGTATGTAAATAGTTAAAAGAATATGGTAAGGATGTGAAGGGAAGGAGCAAAATGTGGAAGTAATTATTGAGAAAACAAATAATATACGCGATGCATATAACGAAGAGGAAAGTGCGGATTATTTCAATCAAGAAATGTATAATTGTTGTTGATTTTATTGTTTGTGGGTTTTTGTTAAGGTTATATTATTGTTTGTAACAATAAAAAATTTTGGTGTTGCGAGTGAGTTGTAGGTGTTTATACTAACAGTTGTTCCTAAGTGCTAAATAAATTTTTTGCAATAAAAGTATATATATTGTAACAAACCTGGTGATCTTTGACCCTCTTTAAAAAGTCAGAGTAGACAATATTTTTAGTGTAGTTGGAAGGTTGGTGCTCTTGTTATTTAATAAGTATTTTAAGACCTTGTGCAGATGTAGATCTTGATAGCGCAACGTATAACTGCCCATGGCTAAAAACTGGTTCGGCTAGATAAATTCCGATCTTGTTTAGTGACTGACCCTGACTTTTGTTAATTGTCATTGCATAACAAACTTTGATAGGAAACTGTTTTCTTGTGAATATGAAAGGTAGTTCTTTGTCGTCATGATTTAAGCCTATTCGAGGTATGAAGACTTTGAAACCTATTTTTGTTCCAGTAATAACCTCAGCCTCGATAATTGTTGGTAGCAATTGTCTAATGATCAATCTTGTTCCATTACAAAGACCGGCCATTTGATTAATGTTGTGAAGAAGCATGATTGGAGCACCAATTTTTAGTTGTAGAGAATGGGTAGGGAAGTTATTGAAATGCAAAGATTGAAGGTATTCGGGTGGGTATAGAATTTCAGTATCCCCCCTCTCACCTGCGCGGGGAATAATTGAATCAGCGCTTAGGTAAATTTGTGGCTGGCCTGGTAGCATATCAAGAACCATTTTGTTAATGTCATCTGCGTGTTCATTTTTTGGACATATAATGGCCCTGTCACAGAGGATAGCCGGGACTGGATTTTGAAGGACGTCGTCGGTATATATGAACTGAATAAGTCTTGTAAGAGCATTGGTATTGTCCTGTAGTAGGTAGGGATCTGGTATTTTCACCCATTTTGTGTCTTTCGGGTCATCTTTGTCAGGAATGCCAATACAACCGTCTCCTATATGTAACAACCATGATGCAAAATTTGTAGCCTCATCCTTTTCCATATCTGTCATGTTTAAGCGGCTAACGCGCATGTTCTGAGATAACATATGTATTTTGAAGTGGGTCCATAACGGTGATTCAACTATAGATGATCCTATAATGTCCGCCTTTGTTCCTTTAGGTTTAATAGGCAACGTTTGTCTAAAGTCTCCACCTAATAGTATCGTTTTCCCCCAAATGGTTGCGCCGGTTCATCGAGTATATCTCTAAGTGTTCGGTCCAATGATTCAAAACATTTTCGGTCACTCATTGGTGCCTCGTCCCAAATAATTAATGATGTTTCAGACAGTAAAGAAGCTAATTGTGTATCCAATGGAATTTTAAACCTGGAGTGTGTTGTTCTTCCAGATGGTAGTAAAATTGAGGCAATTCTAGACGAAGCAACGGCGAGAAAAATTTTCCCAGTAGAACGTAGTGCATAAATAATTGTAGTCCACAGAAAGGTTTTGCCAGTACCACCATGTCCGTAAACAAAAATGAGTTCTTGTTTATTCTCTAAAGAGGCCTGCATAACATAATAGTAAAGCAACTATTGATCTGAATTTAGCTGAGATAATAGAATTTTATGCTCTTTTGCTAAAGTCGTTCTATCGTAATTCCTTTCTTCCGTTAACAATCTGTTCTTTAATTCTGTAAGTAGCTGTGATGGAGGCATAGGTAAGCCATAGTCTGAAAGTGACGATGATTTGGAGTTGGAATTCAACAAAAGCTCTAGCTCGTACAAAACATAATTTTGTAAATCGGCGTCGTTCAAATATAAGGTTGCAGCAGATGAAGTGGTAGGTATCTTGGCGGCTATGTCATCACTCATTCGCCGCCATTGTTCTGTCCATAAAGTAAGGGGATTTGAGACCTGACAAAATAGGAGCATATGTGTGAACAACATCTTAATTCCTTTGCTGATGCAGAAATGGAGGCTTCGTTAAATGCGTATGACCATTCCTTGTCATCACCAAGTATGCCTAATTTCTCGCATGCAGAACGATATGTAGAAAATTCAGAGTCCCCAACTTTTTTGATTTCATCAAATGTTTGGCATCCTCTCTGGTGACCTAAAAGCATTCTTAAATAAAAGACTTCCCTACATGTTGGATGAATATAAGCTAATCTTCCAATGGTGGTGTTCTGTTTGTTGTTCTACGAATCCAATCTTTTGATTGAGTATCCCATCTATATTCTGAAAGATAGTCGAGATAAGTAAGATGACGCCCTGTTTCGTCAATGTGATTGTTTTGTAGCCATTGTGTTAATGTTGTTTTTTTGTTTACTGGGTTGTTGACGATATTTTGTAATGAGTGGTTGTCTTTGAAGGTAATAGTTTGCATTCTTTCTAAGTGCACTGCAAGAAGCTGTATGGGTGGATTTCTACTATGAATATCAAAGCCAAATATTCTCCAGGCAGCCTCGTGGGGACATATAAATCTAGCATCAACAAAATTCTTTATCTCATTTATTTGTTTCTTTGCATTCTTATCTATGCTAGGGCAATCATCTAAAGAGCCTGTAATCTTTGCCCTAATACGATCAGCTCCTTTAGATATATATTTGAATACATATTTAATCATCATATTCCACCCACAGTATTCAACATTGATGTAGGCCCCAAAAGCTAAACAAAGAGTCCTGTTATATGGGACAACATATGAATTATCTAGCCTAACGTTATTTTTAATTACATAGCGGCCGTCGTTTCTTCGACTGTAATGAACGTAACCATTTTTATCAAAGCTTGTGAAATCCTCATATTTTTTAGGGAAATGTTTTGAGCAACTTCCGTCAATCATGCATACTGCTTTAGTGTTTGCAAGACCACATGGTCCGTGTATCATAAGCCTCTGGACAATTTTGTGAAGCTCAGGATCATTGTCTGGGTCAGGAATTTCTACAGATATGAAGTTATCTACCTGTTCAGGTGTGTTAATCCTATGATGAGGGGATGTCCATAGAAGTGTATGACAATGGGGCAAACCTCTCTTTTGGAACTCTATAGTATATAAGTCTGTGGGTAGCGTTGATGAAAGTAATTGCTGTTAGTACAATGTTGATTAAACATCAATAATTAATCTCGGAGGAGATTAGTGTGTAAACATACCTGCTACTACACTTCCAAATGGTTTTTTATTTTTTAAGTACGCAATAAAATCCTGAACTTTCATGTGAAAGATTCTAGCGATAATGTGTGCCCTATCTTCACCCTTCATATCTGGATATCTTTGGAAATGTCTTTTCATTTCCGGCCAGTTTACATTGCAGGTGAATGTAATAAAATACTGAGGGTTTCCATGAACTCTACATATTGCGAGAGCATCCTGATAATGCTTGTACATGTATCTAGGACCACCTGTAAAAGATGATGGTAATATTACCCTTTGACCCACATCATGACCATCAGAGTCACCTTTTAGCAACGCATCATGAATGCCCTGAAGATACTCTCCTCTTAAAAGCCCTTGTATCGATTCGATATAGTCTAATCTATTTTGCTCAATAGAGACGTAAGCATTAACTAAATATTGTTGAAACAACCTTCCTCCTCGGGCTAATAATGTGTACACATTTAAACGATCATGAAGCTGAAAACTATAAAACATATTCATAGTTAGTTGTTTGTCACCACGACAGCCATCGGGTAGTAGTTTTAGCTCAGGGGACCACCCATGTTCTCCATATACAAACAGTAGTGGGAACTGCAACGCCATGTATAGAGGATGTAGCTTGTTGATTCTTTGCGGCATATCATCTTTTCGGCGAATGATGATGTCAAAGTCATTTTTAGATTTAGGCCCGTCATCATAAATAATAGCCCCTAATGTACCAGCAGCTGGAGTGTTATAGCATAACTGATTTCCACTACTATACAATCTAATATAAAAACTTGGCAGTTCTTTCTCAAGACATATGTCTCTTGCGTTTTGAAATAGTTTGACTAAGTGATTACTTTCATCTAGTACCCGAATTAAAGTTTCGATAATGTCTGGCGTCAATATTTGTGTTTCGTTTGTAGCAAAGTGACGAAGTCTATTGGTAACCTCATTTTCAGTGTCATATATATACATTTGTAAGAATTTTGGGGCCTCGTTAGTTGGGGGACATAAAGAACCCATCCAATGACATATTTGACCCTCGACCTTAAAAACGTAAGGAGCAGAAGCATTGTTAATGGAACTATCAATCTTTGCACCAAACGATGTCATTGCGAACATTTGATTATAAGCACGAATATTTTCCATGAAGTGTTTGTTTTTTAGTAGTTCCCTAATAACTGTTGGAGGATCATTTGGTGGTGGTAACCTAACACGACCAGTCTTACAACACCGGTTGTATTAAACTTTCCCATAGGATTTGTTTCCTTTAAGTCGTTCTGCAAACCAAAAAGTGGCATTACAATGCTCACATATTCGATTACAGTCACCTACGTCCAAGTATGATGATCGCTGACCTATGAGGAATATGGAAGAAAGCAAAAGCATAACGGGAAAGAAAAATAATGTGTATATAGGACAAAGTTAATTGGTAGAGGAATATTTGTACTTAATATTGGTGGAAGTACAAAGACTGATGACGGGTCCACCATGGCATTGTCATTTGTTGATGGTAAATGAGCATTAGAGAAGACACCTAAGTTTTGGTTACATGTAGTAGGTGTTGTGTTGTACGCTTGTTTGGGATGTAATCTTGTTTCAGGGGCATTGTTATTACTTGCATGGGAATTTGAGGTCTCACCTTTAAAGTAGTGTTTTCTTTTCTTTGGTTTTTGTTGATTCATATTTGGAAATAGTAGTTGCTACTTGCAATTCTTTTATAACGAAGGTAAACAATGTATATAATGGAAGACAACTGCCTTTAGTATATTATATACAATCACACATAATACATTTTCTATTAATAACGATAAAATATGATGGGGTGTAAGCATGTAATGGGAACTGAAAGATGGAAAAGAGAGTATGTACCTTATTGTTAAGAGCAAGCACACTTGAAAATACTTAATTTAGAGAAGCACTGCAGAACCTGAAAGAAAGGGAATATTAGTTACGAATAGGTGATCATTTTTAGGTCTGATGTTGGGCCAATTTAGTCGTGTAATATATTTAATAAAAAATAGCATCCATAAACATTTTTTAATGATTTGTTTATGTTCTGTAATAAGTAACTGACAATCCTTTTGGTGAGATTTGTTGGTAACCTTCCGTGTATGAATGTTGGGGAATAGTCTAATATGGTAGACCCTAAACTCCCGAGTCCAAACCAGACCACAGACAAATTTAGGTCAAATTTCATTAACCTGGCCAGGCTGGGATTTTAAGATAGTAAATCTCATTTTTAACATGATTTTGGATATATAAAACCTACCGGTGGGGATAAATTTTACCATCTTTTCCCTAACATAACTTCAATATTAATATTCATGTATAGAGTTCTTAGTTAGCTACTGTAATTTATAATAATTAATAAAACATCTGAAGTTAATAATTTATATATTGTTTAAATGGCCAAACTTTATACCAAACAACAACGTTACAGCAAGATGACAGGTTTATTATTGTAAGGTACAAACTAATATCTCTTAAACCTACAGACTACAGCAACACAAAAGGACTAAAACAATTGCCGGATCATTTTAATTAGCAATCCCAAACATCTCTTTCTTGCTCTTTGTGGTATACAAATCATCTGCTTTGAAATTATAGTTCCCACCAATAAGATCCCCAACCTAACAGCAATAATTTTGTATTTGAAAAGAGGATCCAAACTAAAGAGTTTTAATAAATGAAAATTGTTAGAACCTAGAGGGGGGGTGAATAGGTTATTTTACTTAGTTTACCAATTTTTCACAAATAAAATTTGTAAGTTGTGTATAGAAGAATTTTCTTGAAGTTTATAACACAACAAATATATATATATATATATATATATATATATATATATATATATATATATATATATATATATATACTTGAAATAAAGAGAGTAAGGGTAGAGAGATATCACCAAGAGTAGACAAGAGATTTATAGTAGTTCATGCAAGTGTTAACAAACTTGCACTACATCCACTCCTTGGCCTCACCCACCAAGAGTTTGCTCCACTAGCTTCTCTCTTTGAAGGTAGAGATAAACCTTTTACACTTCTCTTTTTCACTTGCAAAAATTAACACTTCAAACTTGCAAGTAAGGTAAAGATAACCTTGCTTCACTCTAATTCTAAATGCTAGAGTTGATCCTTACTTCACTCTAATTTGAAAGGCTAGAGTTGATCCTTACTTCTCTCTAATTCTAAAGGCTAGAGATGATCCTTACTTCACTCTAATTTGGAAGGCTAGAGTTGATCCTTACACTATTACAATATATATGAATGATGTTGTAATGTTTGAACTTTGATGGCTTTCACTCTTGCTTGGATCTTGATCTTGAAAGATTGAATAATTTCAAAGTATATGAGCTCACAAGATATGAATATATGTTCGATGTTTTTGTTGTGCAAGAGGTTAGTAATGAATGAGGTTTGAGTTGGTTTAAATAAGGAAAAAGGAGTGAGCTCAAAAAGTGTCCAGACATCTCACGGTTTTCGCCACGGTCGACCGTGGATAAAACCGTCAGCTTCCTGGAACTTTTTGAGCCTTTCAATTATAGACGTTGGACTTTATTTCAAACCACACTCAACTCATTTTTACCATAAAAATCAACTAAAAAGTAGATGTTCAAAATGTTGGTTGATCCCGTACTTCTAATGTTTGAATTTAAACACAAAAATGGAAGTTTGGAAACCAATACACAAAGCATGTTGGAATTTTACCCCTTTGGGAGATTCCTTTGCTAAAAATGGTTGTGTATTGTTTCAAAGTGGGATTGTGTTTGGTATTTTCTAAAATGGGAAGTCATAGATTAATTCAACCAACACAAATAAGTTTATAAAAAATATTTGTCCATTTTTATAAAACTTTTTATAAAAATGATTTTATTAAGACTTAAACTTATTTGATTATTTTATTTGTAAGCTCATATAATTCGAACTCTTGTTTGTAGATATCTTCGTCATCGGCTTTGAAGATATCATCTTTACTTGTTGAGTACGAGTTCGGTTGACTTGAAGAAGAACAATATTTAAGAGTTGTGAGCTGAGCAGCGACGGTTGATTCACGGTCGACCGTGGGATCGACCATGACGGTTCCTTTATCTTGATTTCTTCTTTTCTTGTTGAATTGAAGTCTTCAATTATTTGTTCTTCACTTGATCATTTATTTTTAGGTTTGTTGATCTTTAAAGAATGTAGCATATGAACATATGAATAAATTTGATAAGCAATAATATTACTTGTTCATATTTTTATCATCATCAAAATAAGGAGTGCATTTCTTAATGTGTGACTATGTATGCACTAACAATGATGGGTCTCCAAGAACATGCTTTAACCATACAAAGTCAAGGTCACACCTCATGTGAACAGAGGGCAATATAAACCATTTTCTTCATCCCCTCTAATACCTGCCTAATTTAGAGGTGCCAACATTTTGAGCAACTTTCGATGACCTCTGTAGCTATGTTTTCAATTTTATACTAAAGAGATCGAGAGTGAATAAACCAAACTATCATGTATAGAAAACGCACCTAATTAACAGGCTAGCATATGTACATATTAATCATGGAAGCCTATATAAAATAAGTCAAGGAAATTAATCATTTAAGATTTGTCAGCGGTAGTTTGTGTTTTTAAAATGTACGTAGTTGGAGGTCAATTGAATTACCAAACACAGTAAGTAACCACTTAATAACGTCAAAATCAATTCTCTAACAGACAAAAGGATGAACGAACCCTAGATATCTACCACGCATCCAAAAGAAACAATAAAGGAAGCTACAAACGTAATTAATTTGTATCATCAGTAAACGCATATAGATGCACAGGTAATTAACACCCAATTCCAATTCTGAAGATTTATCCCAAATTCACAACCACCAACGCCTTTCAAGTAACCCACAAAAACAAACCTTTTATCAAATCCATCAACTGTGAATGATCTTTAAATGTGTTTATATCTGAAAATTGTTGATCTTTACAAACCCATATTATAGCAGAGACTAGGGGTGTTCACGGGGCGGGGCGGGGCGGGTAGTGGCTTTTTTGTAACCCGTAACCGCGGGGCGGGTATCTAATTTCAAAAACCGAAACCGAACCGCAAGCAGCGGGTACCCGTTGTGCGGGTACCCGAAGGGAGGCGGGTATCCACGGTTCGGGTCACGGGTACCCTAAAATTGAACTTTTTTGATTTTTGATGTTTTCAACAAGTTTAGATTCATAATTTAACAATAAACAACGGTAGAAAAAATTCAACAATAATGAATAAATCACTAGTAGAAATCAAACAAATCTTCGATGAGAACCTCGTAAAAACAAAAAAAACGATATGATAAAAAAAAACAAATCTTCGTTTGAACTCTTGATAGTTGTAGGCTTGCAAATTCTCTATATCAAAACTAAAAAATGAAGTGGGGGAGACGGTATGGGCTACTAGAAGTAAGTTAGGTAGTTTTGAGGAATTTAAGTTTTTTCTAATGGCTTTGTTATTTCATATTAAACAATATACATACATATATACATATATATATATATATATATATATATATATATATATATATATATATATATATATATATATATATATATATATATATATATATATATATATATATATATATCTTAAAGCATACGGGGCGGGGCGGGTACCCGCGGATATCAAAATTTAAAAACCGTACCCGCCCCGCGTTTAGCGGGTACCCTAGTTTTCGGGTTTTCGGGTCGCGGGTTTTACGGGTATCGGTTTTTTCGGTTTCGGTTCACGCGGGGCGGGTCGGTTTCTCGGTTTTTTTGAACACCCCTAGCAGAGACCAAAGCGGATGAAAAAAGAAATTACAAGCAGATGAAAACCGAAATTACCGTGAAGATGAAGAGACAAAAAACGGAGAAGAAAGTAGCTCAAGAACGTACGCAGCAGCAGATGGAAGACGAAGGAGATTTTTCTTAGGCGTTACATGTATAGGAAAGAAAGGAGGCGTAAAAAGAGAAAAGAAATACATCAAATATTAAATGATAAAAGAAAAAAGTATTTGTAGAAGAGCAGGCGTAAAAGACAAAATTTTCTTATATGAGGGGATTTGAACCCCGGTGGCCTCCGCCACATAAACTGAGCACAGCCAACCAAGCTGGCCAGTATATGAGTTTTCTTCCTGCAACAAAATATATAAACTAAGCGATTTTTGTGACAGAAAAAGACAAATATTATTCCTGCCTTTTATATGTATTTAGAATTCATATATTAAAATAGAAAATTTGAAAAATATGTCGATGGGCCGTAGGTGGGGAGTATGCCAGCATGTCATCATGATTTAATCAAATTGGGCAATCCGTAACAATCAGCACAGAACAGCTTGTCCTCTCCAATACGACACCCCATCATTACTCCCACCCAAATATCTTCTTCATTTTCATCCTCAATTTTCCCTTCTTTATTCCCCTTTGATATGGCAGTCGAAGAACCCACGAAGCCGGAGGTGGCGGAACCCGAATCTTCAGCGGAGGAGAAAGCTATTGTCCCGGTTGAACCTCCTACTGTTTCTGAAGAGAAATCCGCCGACGATTCCAAGGCCCTCGCCCTCGTTGAAAGTAATCTCTCTTCTTCATGAATCATAACCCTCACTAAAGATTTTTACTTGGGAAGTCTTGTTTCTGATTTTCTTACTTTTCCCCTGTTTTTATTGGGTTTTTCTTGAATCAATTATAAGTTGGTAAGAAAAAGTAAACAAATTTCAGCTGTTTTGATTGTCGAGAATATTGCAGTCTAAGTGTTTGTTAAAATTACAGAGCCAGCAGAGCCTTGTGAGGAAAAACCTGCAGAGGGTTCTGTCAACAGAGGTAATATAAACATCTTACTGTAAATTATCTCCATGTTCTTGATTTTGATTGTTTTGAAATTTCTAAGATTAATTGATTGATTGTTTGTTTGTTCAGATGCTGTTCTTGCTAGAGTTGCAACTGAGAAGAAAGATGCACTAATCAGAGCATGGGAAGAAAGTGAAAAGTCCAAAGCAGAGAACAAGTAAGAACACCAGTTCTTGTTTTCTCTCCCTCCATATAAAACACACACACACACAAAGCATCATAAGAATTTGAACTTTGATAATAATTTATGCTTCTCTTAGTTTAATTAAGCTTAGATGCATACTATAGATAGGTATATACAAATTCTATCTTTATGATCACATGGGTTTGGTAAAGACTCGGCTATTTTACAGTTAGGAACATGTCTTTTTCTCCATAAATGTGAATATTTATATCTGCTTCTTGTGGAATTGCCTTCTTTGGTGTGTCACCCAAATCTCCTTCTTTCTCTATATGCATATTATCGATTTTAATATCGATGTTCATGATATGTTTAATAAATAATCTTGGAATTGAATTTGTCTTGTTAAATAGAGCTCAGCAAAAGATATCCGCCATTGGAGCATGGGAGAATAGCAAGAAAGCAGACATAGAGGCTGAACTCAAGAAGATTGAGGTATCATTTGTCTGTAAGAAAGTGACAGTTGATTGCTATGCCATGCGATTAATGCTAGAATATGTTGAAATATAATAATTTAAACAAAAAATGATCATGAGCAGGAGAATTTGGAGAAGAAAAAGGCCAAGTATATAGAGAAAATGAAGAACAAGATAGCTCTTCTTCACAAAACAGCAGAAGAAAAGAGGGCAATGACGGAAGCCAAACGTGGAGAAGAACTTCTGAAAGCAGAAGAGGTGGCTGCTAAGTGCCGAGCTACTGGAACAACCCCCAAGAAAGGTTGGTTTTCTGGCTGAATGTTTATTCACCAGAATTCGAGTATGTTGCATTTGTAAAGTTCATTTAGATGTGTGTTTATTTATATTGCAAACTTAACTATTTATTTAATGCTTCATTATTTGGTGTGCATAGCAGTAATGCAGTTATGTGTATATAAACCATTTGTAACAAACAAGTTTGAATGTGATATTATGTTTCTTGAAGTTTTAACTTTGTGTTTCGCGAGTTTTGTTTAATATAGTTCGTATAAAAAACGTAGTCTTGAAAATTTTAGTATTCAATCACATGTGATTCAGTATACAATCACATGTGAATTACGAAAATGTCTTTCCGCCCAAGATTTTTAAATTCAATCTAGACCATTTATGGTGCTGATCCAAAAGCTAAAACTAGTCCCCAAACTATTGATTAAATATGGACTATGGATTAAGTATGAACTATATTGATCATTTCTCATTAAATAGAACATAGAGTTTGAATTAAAAATTTTATATTGTTCAACGTACCTTGATCTTTAATGATTTTTCTTGTATCGTTCGACTTATTCTAATTGATTGGCAATACACGTTGTGTTACAATGTGTTTAATTATTCTACGCTCGAATATATTGTGAACAAAATACTTTCTTCAATATCTTTATAGAAACATGTATGAGTCTTTGCTAGATGAATGTTTATCTTGACTTGTTGCATATTATTATTAGGAATTTGTAACATGATAATATTGGGAATTTGTTGCAATATCATTGGCAAGGCCTTAATCCAAGAGATAAATAAATAGGGCCTTAATCCAACTATCCAAAAGATAGATTAATAAGCCTAATATATAGGAAAGCTAATCAAGAGAGCCCAGCTCTTAAAAGACTAAAACAGAACAAATTGCCTTCAAAAGGGATAATACACAATACCTTACATATTTTTTGTTGTTCTACATGATGTTAGATATTTACGCGATGTTTTCGAGTCTAAGCCTAAACTTACCCTCCAAATCTCTGTATTTCCTTTTCATTTCCTTTCTTAAATAAAAGTTTTCAACCTCTTTTTTTAGTTTCCTTCTAAATTTTTTCTTTTTTTCTTCCTTGAGAAAAGCATGAAAAGTGTTAATATCTTGTTATCTCCCATTTTCTCTTCTTTTACATACTCTCTCTACCACCTCTATGCCCCTTCCATCATTGTTCCTATTATTATGTGACAACTTTCTTGTTTTTTTACCTATTTGTCTTGCTCCCACAGATTCATTGCAACTTGCAAGTAAATACCAGATCAGTATTTTCAATTATTTTCTTTTTGATGCCACCCCTATTTAAATTGTAGCTTCTTCCAGTTGTACCATGCTTCTAGCATCTTGCTAGTCGGTTTTTAATAAAATTGGGTTGCGGGGTAGGGGTGATGGCAATGCCGAAGCTCCTTTCCCTTCGGTCTTTTCTTGGCTGTTCAAAAAAAAAAAAAAAAAAAAAGCTAACTGCCTTCAAATTTTTAAAATTAATATTTGTGGATTATATCTTACAGTTTTGCTCATTCTTAAAATCTATGACTGCGATTTCTTGTGCCAATCTGTCATTATTTTTACCTTGCTTTGATATTGTTTTGTGGTATTTAGTTGTTTTTGTTTTTTTTTTGGAAAGACAAAATATACACTCTCAAAATCTATTATTAATTACATCATTTGTTTACTACGAGACTTGAATCCACAACCTTTTGTGACAATACATGCCGGATATCACTGGTTATAGTCATTTGGTAGTTATTTTTAGTTAAAAAGTTCGATAAAAATAACAAGTTTGATGCTATAAAGTTAATAATAATAGGAGTTAATTACATAAATGGTCAATGTAATTATTAGGTAATTTCACTTTAATTTTTTAATTTTAAAACTTCCGAAAATAGCTACCTTGTTCCACTTTTTGTCATTTACACAAACTTCGGTTAAGTTTGACTGTTAGTCAAAAAGAATTTTTTAGTCAGTTACATATTTATCCTTGTTACAAATCAATCTTCTAACATAGAAAAAAGAAGTTAAAAATTGCTTAGTAATTTAGTATGCATGATAATTAGAATATCAAGAGAGTTCCTTTTCTTAATCTCATGAACAAGATCTAAAAATCCATATATTTAGTGGATGTAAGAAGAGAGTGTCAGAAGAGGGTGCCAAGTATGAGGATCAACCGGCACTAGGCAATGAAGTTGCTTTTTCTTGATCAGTTCCAATATGACACATTAATTTTTTTTTTACACATCTGGCCATTATTAAACTTACAAAAACCGTCTTTGATATACCCATTTCGTGACCTGCCTGCCAAGTCGGTTTCAGCCCGTTTTTTGTGATTTTTTGGTCGATTTTTGATTGTTTTGCGTGATTTTTTTGTAGAAACTTGTAAATTATCATTATACCTTTCAAATGACACCAAAATCATGAGTTTTCGTCAAGTATAGAGGGAGAATTTCGAGCTCAAAGTCTCGACTTTTTTGGGTTTTTTGTTCGAAAACAGGGCGGAAAAAAAGATTCATTTTTTTTCGATTCTTGACCATTTTACATCATTCTTTTGATAGATTATCGTAGATAATCTTTTTACCTTTCAATGGACACCAAATTCATGTAAAACCATCAAGTGTAGGCCAAATTATTGCCAATTAAAGTCTATAATGACCCTATTCGACACCCTTACGGTATTTTGATGAATTGACACATTTTAAACTCGTTTTTGTTCGTTTTTTTTGTACTACTTGATAGACAACTCGATTAACTTTCCATAGAGTCAAGAATCATTGCTTTTCGTTAAGTGTACATGGAGAATTTTGGTTTCAAAGTTTGTTTTCGAAGTGAAGGAAATTGAGGAAGATGATGACCTGCTATTGCAGGTCAAAATCAACAAAATGAGTATAATAACACGTTTTTTACAAGTTAAATGGCTAGATGTGTAAAAAAAGTTAATGTGTCATATCGGAACATGAAGAAAAACATGTTTGTGTTCAATGACTTTAACCCTTTCTTAAAATTAGTAATTACTTAACGGCACAATTTATATAGAAAGTAAAAAAAAAACAGAACAAAAAAGAAAGGCAAAAAGTTGTTAATTATTATTATTGAGAAACCATGATAAAACTCAGTGAACTTGTTTATATACGTAACAACTATATGCCCAAATTAAACATATACATATATATTTTCCAAGTTATAATTATAACATTGACCGGCAATCACTTCACCGAATTAGTTTACTCTGCAGTCTTCCTTGTTCAAATAATCCTCAAATATACAAGAACTCTTCAATGTCGAATTCTCCACCATTAAAGTTGAAAATTTGATCAATTTTCATTTGGGTATGAAACATATCTTCATTTGAAAAACAGTTCACTGTTTCACAGCTGTTTGTAGATTCTGCATTTGATACAGAACCATTCATAGGGTCTTCTTGGTAATTTGACACAATGCTAACCCCATCCTTGCATGCTAGACTCTCATGTCCATGGAATTCTTCTAGGCCAAGCCAATCTGCAAATAAGATCTTTGGTAGTTTGTTGATTTGAGCTTGTGGGACCCCTTGAACCGAGTCAACAGAAGAACGGTTTGCGAAATCTGATGAATCAAAACTCGAGTTTCGTGTGATGGAGTTCATGTATGATGATGGTGATGATTCGGTATGTTGGGTGTATTCGGGTTTTATTTGAGCTTCAATAGTTTCGGACTTCCCTACTTGTTTTTTCAGATAAGAATGCCAGTGATTCTTGATCTCGTTATCAGTCCGGCCAGGCAAATGTTGTGAAATCAAAGACCATCTAGATAATAATAATCCATAATAAGTAAATTTTCAAATAAATATGTTAAAATTCAGAAAAAAAATGGTTCTTACTTATTGCCCAAAAGGCCATGAAGGGTGAGGATAGTTTCTTCTTCTTGCATAGAGAATGCCCCTTTCTTTAATCCCGGTCTAAGATAGTTAATCCACCTTAATCGACAACTTTTCCCATTTCTTTGCAGACCTAAATACGTCGTTATAAACTATCAAGATCCGTAGTTTAACACATAATAATGCTCAAAGAATACGAGCAATTCGACACATAGGTAAATTTTATATATATAATCAATAAAACTATCATCTTGACTGTATAACTGTCATAACTGCTTTATACTACCGAAATTAAACTCTATATATCCAAAAGAAGTAAGAAGATAACGACATTATCGCGTGGGTGGTTTTACCCAAGTCATGATCAATCTCTTTCACTTAAACACTGACAGACTTGTTTTTATAACACGATACACGCATTCAAGACTACAGTTAAAGTCAACACAAACGCTAAAATAGTCAACATTACTGTTGAAGATTGAGGATAATAAAGGGTAAAATTACCTGCATTAATAGGGACAGCACTCCAGCAACCATGACCATAGTTCATCACGTAATCTCTTAGCTTTTGGTCCTCGTCGGGAGACCATAATCCTTTCTTATGCTTCATCTTCGGCTTTTCTGATAACTTGCACCTCATACTTCAAGTAAACTCTTTAAAAACCGCTAAGTATAACTATTTTGTGACCGAAATAAAGGCCAAAAATGAAGAATGAAAAGAGAATTTGATGATGGATGATGTTATGAATTTAGATGCTTTGGCATTTAAAGAGAATAATAAGCCATCTATTCATTAGATAAATAATTAAAAAACCTCCTACCAAAAACCACAACAATTAAATAAAGATTTATATAAAGACTTGGAACTAATAGATTAATGCCAAACTCAACTGATCTTTTCAGAACTCAATTCTTTATAATTTCCATGATTTTTAGAACCATTTATGAAAACAAGATTACAATTCTTGGAATCTAATATGAACATCATCATACAGTTGACCATAAATTGGTCATTGACCATATATATGCATCTTCAATCATTCTGCAAGTTATGAGAATACATATAAAAGTCATACATTGATCTGCATTTGTTGTGCGTTTGGATACGATTATAGGAATATTACAATCCAAACATGGATTATTAAAAGACATTAATGAACGTTTGACTATTGTAAACAATGTACGAATGATTCTCGTTATCAAAAGTCTAAAAAGTCCTCGCCAATCAGAAACTTGAGCTCTTTATTTCAACAAGAAATGATTAACAACTTCAATTGAATATTAACCCATCTGCCTTTTTGTGATTATAAAGAAATGGGAGGATGCTTCTTGATAATAACTTGATGAAATGACAGCATATATGCAGTCATAATCAATCACTTTAGCGTGCGATTATAACTATGTTTTATTTCAAAGTCGTGTATATTAAGGATATATATATTATTAACTAGCTTTGTTGTTGCAATATATTACACCACATGTGATTCTTGTTCATATATTTGATTCGACATTACTTCTAGGTTCTTTGAGGTCAGCCTATGATCGAACCCGGCAGCCATAAAGCCAATTACGTTATGTGGAATAGATTAATTAGTAGTTAGTAGTTTACAGCAAGGGGATACGATACGATATATGCTTCCAGTATCACTTATCTTTACACTCACAAATAACTAATATGAGGGTGTATGTTAGTCAGTTCATCATTTGCGTGAAGGACTTCAGTTGAGACTTAAATGAGTGCGCACCTCATACCACTTGACACATTCAGCAAGCGTATAACTAAATCCCATTATACTATACTAAAATCACTAGAAAAACTCCTCCGTTGTAGTATAATCATAAATCGTGGAGAAAACAAACACAGATAAAAACTCACGCGCGTATATACAAAAATGTCGAGACGATTGAATTTACATCTTAGTGTATTACGTATTTTAAGATTCGAGAATCATGATGTTATAGGAATTGAAACAATTCAACCCATTTCAATATTAGAAGATAATATTGTATTAGAAAGGAATTGTGTGTCTCATCATTAGAGCATGCGGTGTACATGCTTGAAGTATCTCATGCTTCAGCTCCACATCAATATAATCTCCTCCATGCTTCAGACATGCTTAAATCTCAGTACTACTCACGCTTCGCACGCTTAAAACTTTTTTATATTTTTTTTACATTAAATTTAATTTATTCAATAAACATTAATTTATCTAATAAAACATTGAAGACAAAAAAATAAGCTAAAATTTTTATTTATTTAATTAAACATTACATAAAAAAAATCAAGATTACATGAGACTAATAAATATAAAAAAAAGACACGTAATTTATTCATCATTCTCGTCATCGCGTAGAGTACTTATATGCTATTATTATGCGTTTCACGCCAATTTATATCACGAATAGTTATGTTTGAAATTCCGGCCATATCTGGATAGTGATCCGGGGACGATGGTAGATCAGATTCATCAAACATACAAATCGCTTGATTCTCGTCTTGTAATATCATGTTGTGTAATATTACACACGCGTACATGATATTGTGTATCTTTTTCGTTGACCATGGTCGTGGCGGATTTTGCAATATTTGCATACGCGTTTTAAAAACACCAACGTCCTTCCTTGCCGACTCTTGAGCTTTTTGAATTTTTTACGCTTTTCATCTTGTGGATATTGAAATTATTTGACAAATGTCGCCCATTCCAGATATATTCCATCCGCAAGATAATAGACATATTTGTATGTAATCATGTTCACTACGAAAGGACACATGTGAACTTCGCCACTTAATACGTCGTTGAATATCGGAGATTGATTAAGAATATTAATATCGTTGTTAGAACAGTGACCCCGAAAAACGCGTGCCAAATCCATAAATCTTGAGATGCGACCACCTCGAGCATAAGTGTTGGATGCTCGTGATCACCTCTCATATATTGTCCACGTCATGATAACGGACAATTAGACCAAGCCCACTGAGTGCAGTCGATACTTTCTAACATCCCCGGGAATCCATGCTTGGACTCGTGATGCGTGTATAATTGTTGGATGTCGAAAAGAGTAGGCCGTCGTAAATACTCCTTGTCATAAACTTTAATCATCCATGTACAAAAATTTTGTAACACTTCACGTGAGATGCACTCCGATATATGTAAGTACTCGTCAAACCAGTTGGGAGAGGTTCCGTAAGCTAATTGACGTATTGCAGATGTACACTTCTGTAACAGAGTAAAACCCTTCCGCCCTCGTAAATCCCATTTTTGTGTAAAATAAGGTTTGACAATTTGCAAATCATTCACGATCCGTAATAATAATTTTTTGGACATCCGAAATCGTCTCCCAAACGAACCTGTATCGAAAACACAATCCTCGTTAAAGTAGTCTTTCATGAGTCGGGTATGTGCCTCGTCACTTTTCTTGTTTTCCGTGGACCACTTGACGTTCCTTCTTCATCAATCTGATTTTTGATATATAAAGCCGCTCGCGCAAACGTATCATATATCATTTTATATCGCATTTTTGGTTTCTCGTTAGAAGCTAATGAAGAAGATGAAGTAGAAGAAATAGAATTTGAAGACATTTTTTTGTGTTTGGTAAAAAAAGGGAGGTTTTATAGAGAGAAATAAGATGAAAAGAAAAACGAAGTTTGGTATTGATTTTGAAGTATAAATGGTTTATATATATATATATATATATATATATATATATATACATATATTAAATAATTCTTTTTTAATATTAATGATCATATGACCGCTTGGTTTTGAAAAGGGTGCAATGCCCCTCAACGAAGAAATACCAAGAAATGGATGCCCAGGTCAGTACCACCCCATCGGGGGGGGGGGGGGGGGGGGGGTGTTGGGCTCGATACCATGCTTCCACATCAGCATGTCGTGCATGCTTGAAGTACACCTTGTACTCTTAGAGAATCTTAAATGTAACTTTAACCCCATTCTGCTATGGAATTTTAGACCCAAATCAAAACTTTTAGATATATCCTTCCTAATTTTTATCAGTTGTAGGCTAAGTGATCGCACTAATCGGTTACGCAAGTATGACCTATAAAAGCACCTTACAAAGTATGCAAGTATGACCCATAATAGCCCCTTACAAAGTATTACAACCTAAAAGACTGACCCGTAACAAGTAGATAAGAATATTAAGACTCGTTGCAATACATACACATGTACACACATTCTTTGACATATCTTCTTTTTGCTATGCTTGAATTTCTTCAAAGTTATTGATGCAAATTAGCAATTAGAGGATTGTAACATTATCGTGAGGGAAAAGCATCAAATGTGTGTGAACCAATGTTTTAAAATCCAAGTTGACCTGGCACCCGGTGCCTAGAGCGGGTTAATATGTAACGGTTTTTTGGCAAGTTCCGGTCTTGAGTGACCCGAGTTGCGGTTGAACTGGTCGGACCGGTGTAAATCAACCCAGTGTGACTTGGTTTGAGATTATTATTTTAAAAACTTTTATGTTTTAACCCTATACTTTATCATCTATCTCAGTATCCTTCATCAGTCCATCACCGTTTTTTTCGTTTGCTCCCCCTCTAATCAGACCTAAAGCCTCCTCTTCGATGGAGTTCTTTCTCGTGGTGTTGTAGTTTGAACTTAATTATTGTGTTTGAATTGATGATATCATAGGTTTATGTTTTTTTTTATTATTGTAGCCAATGTTTTTTTTTGTAGTTCATATATATGTATACACACATTTACATACATACATATATATATATATATATATATATATATATATATATATATATATATATATATATAGGTTCTTGTACGAAAAACAGTTTTTGTTTGAACTTTTGCCTATATATATATATAATCTAAAAGTCGGGTTGACCCTTCGGTCGAACCAGTTGACCCAATTGACTGGTGACCCGGTGAGGAGACCGGATCAACTAAAAAACCGGTTTTTAAAACATTGATGTGAACAAGAGGTACTTGGTGAATAGAAGTACTATAATGGTAAACATCCATAAGTCACACAACAAAAGTCAGAGAAATAAGTCAATAACATCGTTGCGAATATGTTAAATTTGGATATTTTGAATACTTTGAATCCTACAATTTTCATATGTTTTACTATTATAACTGTAACAACTTTTAAACTTTTTATATATACCCTGCGTGTAGAACTAACATATATATTGTAGTGTCAGTTCCTCACCAAACCCGTCCACAGCGAAATTGAAAAAGATAAATTGTGTAACCCAACGTTAAGAAGTATGTGTCCGGATTTAATCCATGAACGAATATTGTAAATTACACGTGTTCAATTCATACCACTTATTAACCATATACGAAACCGACCTAGCTAACAACAAGAAGTTTACAGAAGGAAGTCAAATTTACCTCAAGTTTTGACTTTAGAGATATGAGCATTAGTCAACGATGGTGAAATTAAGTTAGTAGCAGCAATTTCGTCACACAATTAAGTCGGCACTTTTTATTTCATAGAATTAATTTATTTTTATAAAAAAACAAAGTTTAAACATCAGCATGTTTCCTATACAATAACATTTACAAGGACCACATTGGAACACTCAGCATCGCATTTTACAAAAGTTATAGATATTTAAATATATTTATAAAAATATTAAGTAGCAATAATTAATTCCAATTAAAAAGAAATGGAATGTCAATGGCTTTATTATAATCGAACAGGCATTGTCAACTAGTGAACAGAGATTGGCCTTTTGTTTAAAAAACCCAAATAATTAAAAAAAACTACAATTATATAACATCATTTCATAACTATTTTTGTTACAAGTATCCTCAGTACCATTTATAAACGCTATTAATGCTCATTAATAAGGTTATTTTGATCGTTAATATAATTTTCCGTCCGTGAATTCCGTCCGTGAGTTGTCATTAAAGATCGAGACTTGATTAATGCATCGTTAATGAGTCATTAATGTATCGTTAATGAGTTATTAATACATCATTAATGAGCCGTCATTTTTGTTGACCATTGATTTATTTTAATCAAAAGTCAAGAGTGGTTCTAACGACGGTTCTCAAATGAACCATCCCCTATTTATATATAGACAAAAAGTCAAACGAAAATTATTTTTCGTACGAGCGCTATTTTTAACGTCATTAATGACTATTAATAGGGTATTTTGGTAATTTATATATTTACCCAATCGTGAATTGCGTCGAGCTGTCAATAATTTGTGAGGCTTGATTTTCCCGCCCATTAATGCGTAATTAATGAGCCATTAATGAAGCATTAATAAGCCACCAAACAAAATTAGTCATTGATTAATATTAATCAAGGGCTAACATTGGTAAAACAAGAACTGTTTTTCATACGAGAACTGCGAGAACTGTTTATAACGCCATTAATGACTTATTAATAGTGGTATTTTGGTCATTTATATATTTACTCGGCCGTGAATTGCGTCCAGGTGAGCCGTCATCAATTTGCGAGGCTTGATTTTTCTGAAATAACCCTCATTAATGTGTCATCAATGAGCCATTAATGAAGCATTAATGAGCCGCCAAAAAATATTAGCTGTTGATTAATATTAATCAAGGGCTAAGATTGGTTCTTGCAGTTCTCGTTTGAACCGTCTCATATATATATATATATATATATATATATATATATATATATATATATATATATATATATATATATATATATATATATATATATATATATATATATATATATATATATATATATATATATATATATATAGAGAGAGAGAGAGAGAGAGAGAGAGAGAGAGAGAAAAGTTCATGCGAGAACCGTTGTTAGCGCGAGAATCGCGAGAACCAATCTAAGCCGTTCAATTCCCCCTCCTTCAATGTCATTGCCCACCCATGAATTCCTCACATGCACCCTGCCACACCCTATCCCTCCACGCTCTCCATCCATGATACTTCCCATATCCAAGGAACAGCCGAGATTGGTTCTCGCGGTTCTCGCACTAACAACGGTTCTCGCATGAACCGTCCCCTAGGGAATTGGACGGCTCAGATTGGTTCTCGCGGTTCTCGCATGAACCCTCCCCTATATATATATATATATATATATATATATATATATATATATATATATATATATATATATATATATATATATAAAGATTAGCATGAAAGGATATAGTGTGATAAAATACATATGATAAATTCATAGATAAACAATTAAATTGAAAGAGTCTGTAGAGGTAAACACCCAATAAAAAGTCTAGTTGAAATGATTAATTAAATTTTGTTGTTAAAGAACCCATCATCCTCACCGACGGAGGTGAGGCCTGAGGCTTGAGGTCAGCATTTATTAGAATCGATTATCGAACCCTATTAAGCACATACATTTTAGAATTAGTTATTTGTATCTCAGACGAGTTAAATAAAAATTTAGGTAGTGATAAAAAATATATTTTATAATAAAATCTATATCTATATATAAAAGGTTTACAAATTTTCCTTTTTTAACTATTAAATCAAATCTATTAACCAATCAAAACCTCCAATTTCAAAATCCTTCAATTTTACAAAACAATTTTAGAAAAATAGTCCTTAATATCGATTTCAATTTTAATTCAATTGGAGGGTGCTAGATGAAAATGGTGAGGGGGTTTTATAAATATGTGGAGGGCTTTTAAGAAAATGTTAGGGGTTTTTATAAAAATTGTATATTAATGTAATTAATTATAAGTTGTTTATATATTATGTACAGTAAATTGTGATATATTTTGTCTAGAGAAAAAATAATCATATATTTACGACCGTCTTATTTTTATCTAAATTTTGATATAAATTTTATTATAATATGACACTTTTTTAGAATTAGTATATTCGTAACTTTTTGTTATCCATTAATAGTAGTTGGTAGGTGAGAGGTGAGTAACGATTCTCTGTTGATTATGTTGGGTTTCACGTTTGGTCATTTAATGCTCGTGTGTATAAATTAGTATGTATATTTTACTTCTTTTAAACATGTGCTCTTAAATCGTCACTAAGTTATTAGTTATGCGAACGTGAATTTCCTTTTTCTCTAAATATGAAAAACTTTTAGTTGTTCTTTATATTTCATAGTTTATACATGTGTTCTTAAATAGTCACCAAGTAGAATGGTTGTTTGTTTGAATGTTGTTGCTTTTGCTTGATTTAGTAATTTGTGTCTAAGTAGATTAATTTCTTTTTCATATTTCTATATCGCCCATTGACTAATCCATGAGATGTCATGATCTGTGATATGAGCATGCTTAAGCTTTTGATGTGGGTTGTGTTGTTTTGTATATATTTTAAACGATTTGTATGTCTACTTTTAATTTCATATGTATTAGTCTTAATATCTTGGTCGTTTGATTTAGCCATTTAGATTTTTATACATATCAGTTGTGAGTTCGTGTTACAATTATCTACTGTTTTTTTGGCTAAAAAAAACTTAGATCTATAAGACTGCAAGTCACCATATACTTGTGAACTCATTAATTCATGTAAAGAATCAATTTTTAAATCTCCTCATTTATTACTTAATTCAACAATTTGGCTACCTATATGTAATTCTTAAACCAACATGTATTACAATTGTTTTAATATACATTTTTACTATTATTCAGGTTGTAAATCTTTAAAACCTTCTTTAAGCATCCCCGTATTTAAATACATTTTATATTCATATGTATGTTTTACAATTTTATTATTCATAAGTGTCAGTACTCTAAAAATCTAAAAAGGTTTAAAAGTGACTTTAATCATCCCCGTGTTTATAGACATGATATTTAGCATATTCTAAAGATATGACAACATATTCTTTTTATATGTAGACTTCGTACATCTTTCTATAGTATTTCATGTATGTCAACTTTACTTTTGAAATATGTGCGTGCCTAATTGAAGAGATTAAAAGTTTTAATTTGTGACAAAGATAATGTTACACAAGTTGTATATAAAGTTGTATAAAAAATTTAGTTCTATTTCGTATGTATGTACTTTATATTCTTTGTAATAATTTACTTATCTTCAAATTATTTATGATATTATTTGATTCATAATTCAAAATATTCCGTATATAATTTTATATTTTTTTAGGCTTACTTCTGTAATACCCGTGATTCCACGGGTCAATAAACTAGTTACACATTAATCTACTCCAAATTTATATATTTTTAATTCAAGTTGACCTCATAATTATAGGCTATAAATAATACTTTTCAACATCTTGATACTTCGAACTACAAACCCTTTAATATCGTAACCAAAACATCTCTAATAGGTTCAATAAATCGAAAATCTAACAAATTATTATTAAAATATATATATTGTTTGTTTAGAGTTTAGTGTAGCTTGCATACTTATGTTTTAGTGAAAAATCTTAAAATTTTGACAAAAATTAAGAAATGTTTCAAGTTAGTTCATTGAACAAGACTATTTTTTTTTTAAAATCTAACTCATCATGGGACCTGTCCATTTAAACCCTTCTCTTTCATTTTGGAGCTGCTAGTATCCATCAGATCGATTAAGTAAAAACTCCAATCTATGGGTATGTTTGGTGGAAGTAGCTGGTAGCTGTAGCTAGAAGCTGGTAGCTGGAGTTGGAAGCTGTTTATATTATTTATATATGTATTCGGCGAATTAGCTGGTAGTTGGAGCTTAATAGTGTAAAAAGACAAAAAAAAGACAAATTATAAAAATAGGAGGAATTATAAAATAATTAAAGAGGTTATTTAGGTAATTTGGTATATAAAAAGCTTCCAGCTAGTTTTAAAAGTTACTTCAAGAAACTTTTTGTTTTAGAGTTTTTTTGTTTAAAATAAAGCTTCTAGTTTTTTCATCCGAACATAACTTGTAGCTTTTTCTTTTAAAACAAAAAAAACTACCAACTCTAATAAGCTTTAAAAAGCTCCATACCGAACATACCCTATATATGTTAAAATGAAATTTAGGATAAACACACACACACACACACACACACACACATATATATATATATATATATATATATATATATATATATATATATATATATATATCTACTGGTATATATAAAAGTTCAAACTACACTTAAGTGCAATCAATTTTAGGAAAATTATCATTGTATACAACGAATTTTTAATTTTTTTAAAATCAAGTAAATTCAGGTAAATAACCTGTTATTTCAGATTTTATTTATTTTTTTTAAGATTAGAAAAAATGGAAAGTTCTGAATTTAGAATGATGGAGTTCATCTCAAAACCTTCCTTCTCCCCCCCCCCCCCCCACCCTTCCCCTTATTCTTCACAAACTTCTAAATGTTTTATAGCCTTTAAACAACCGTAACCAATGTCTTCAAACAACAAACACTACCACCTCATCCTTCAAACAACCACCATCGCCGCCACATTACAAACCACCATCGTCGCTGCTGCCTTCAAGGGGTGTTTTCACAGCCTTCAAATGACAACCACCACTGGTTTCAAACAACAAATGTCGCCATCACCGTATTACCAACCACCACCCCCACCATTAACGATTGAAGCTTAAATACCTTCAAAACAATGAAGGCTTCGATGACGATCTAAAAGAATGATGAACAATATGATTAGGGTTTTTTGTGCCGGGTTCAAACAAACGCCGCTGCAATCACATTACATAAATCAGATAGTGGGAGATATCTACCATTACAAAATACACATATATACATGGTTGCAGGTATATATGCACAAAAATGTTTTGAGAGGCGTTTATGTAACTCACCTCACTTGATGCTCTATAGTGAACTGCTTAATCCGAAACTATTGATCAACTGCAACAACTACAGTCTAATGACACTACATAGTTATAAATTATGCATTTTGTTTCTACACATTGGCTAAAATGGTCTGTACATGGCTCGTGTTGAATCACACGGTTACACAAGACGTATCAAACTGGTGTTAAACCCTAACCTTACATGGCCAGTGTCTACCACACACGGCTCATGTTCACTATATTTACATGGCTATAGCTCCCAACATGGTGTGTGCAATCAAGGGCTTAACACGGCCCACATTGATTCGTACACAACCCATATACCCTGTAACACCCTGAAATGGGGCTTAGTTGTAACAAGTTGTACATGTGGCTTTGATAATTGTACGTTGACTTTAATTGGTGTTTTGTTGTTAATTGTAGTATACATGTTGTCAAATGATGTATTTTGTGTTAATTGGTGTTTTTAAACGTGAATTGGTGTTAATTGTGGATAAAAATGTGGTAATATGAAAAGTGTCATAAGTTGACTAGGTCGATAAATAGTTGAACGGTTTTAGATAATGGTTCCGAAAATATCTCCGTTAGTTGAAACGGATAAACCTAAGTTGAGTAATAAGTTGAATAGGAGAACGAAATACCGCGTTGTGGTATTTGACCACTTAGGTTCGGTCAATGGTTTCCCTTATCTACTGGGAATAAACAAAATAGACACACACGTTCAACACATACATACATACGCATAACACTTCACGCACACACAAATCTTGAGATTTTGAGAAGGAAATCAATAAGGAAAAGCAATAGTTAGCTGATTTCAGTTGTGATTCACGTCCTAAAACCCGTATTCATCTTCCTCAAGTAAGTATTTGATTTAAAAACCTAATTCTTGGTATTCATGTGTGTGTGGTGTCAATTTGAAGGTTTAATTGTGTTGTGGTGTTAGTTTTATGTTAAATACATGTTAGTAAGTTCATATGTATGTTAGAAACGAAGTATAAACACTTGGATACGGATTCAAGTTGAATTTTGGGTCGAAAACATGATTTACAGCGTCTGTGTTCGAACAGGGCAAGAACCCACTGTAATAGGGGTCCTTGCGATCGCATAGGGGTGCTTTGCGATCACAAGCACGTTCCATAAGCCTTGCAATCGCATGGTGATGTTTTACGATCGTATGCATGGGTCATGCGATCGTAAAGGGGTCGTTGTCATGGTTTACCGTCTAAGGACGAAGGAAACATACTTGCGATCGTAGGTACATAAGTTACGATCGTAAGCCCGCAAGACACCACCCTTGCGGTCGTATGGTTAAGTCATGCGATCGTAAGCTGGGGTGGTTTGGGAGGACCCATGCGATCGCATGGATATCCTTTGCGATCGCAAAGGAGGGGTTTAAGATGACTCTTGCGACCGCATGACTATGTCTTGCTATCGCATGCTGTACTGTTGTGTTGACAGCTTTGTAGTCTTGTGTTTTAAGCCTCGTTGACTATCCTTGATTAGTGTCTAAGTCTGAACCTAATGTGTTAGGTGATTCGGACGACTCTAGGGATTCCTGGGATTCTCGATTTCATTTCTGCCTCCTGTAATCTCGAGGTGAGTACCGGTTTCCCATGAGTCTCAGTAGGTAAGTTATCTGTTGTACATGTTGACATGTGATTGGTGTATTGATACGTGAAACACGAGGTATGCTATGATAGAGTTATACTCGCATGCTTGTTTATCAGTATGAAAGATAGTGATGTGATTATATGCGCGCATGAACTGGATCCTAATTGGATCAGCTATTTGTTTATGAGATTTTGTCCGGACACTGACGGGTGAACAACTGTGGTCAGTCAGGTAGATGGGTGATAATATCTGACTGGGTTCCCAGGGTCTTTAGGGGCTATGAATTGGGGAACTAACGGTACTCAGGAGTATACGCTTGGGTATGGCTCTGCAGGCCGCCGTTCCTTGGAGGAATTGAGTTCTTTGCTTAGGCTAGAACCAGCATGATAGACAGAGTGTACTGCGTGGATTGTTTTTCGCTACCCCACTGGTGCAATTGGTTGCGGCTGATTCCACGGCTTGGGTTGTTGAGAGGGGCTAGCTACCCTGCGAGACACGACTCCTGCTGACATGATTGGCGCCCCACAAGATGATAGGATAGCCTTGTGTGCTGTTCTTATACGTGATAGCCTGCTTATTGATGCTTATGTGTAGTTGGTTCTCACTAGCTAGTTGTAGCTAACAGTGCAAGATTTCCCTTTTTTGCAGGTTGATGCTAGAGGCCTGGTGAGGTGGGAACTGTTGGTAGTTTTTGTTGTAAATATCTTTTGGGGAACACACTGGTTTTATGTATGGATCCGATGGTCGATATTAGTAGGTAACGCTTGTAGAATACGAACTTGGCTTATTCTTTTGTTGTAATTAATAATCGAGTCAATTAACGTTGCTTTTGTAAATGGCGTTTAACTTCGCTGCACGCTTTTGATAATAGTTGTTAAAAAAAGTTTAAATTAACTCTAATTTTAAGCTCGTTAGAGGCGGCGTTACAAGTAGGTATCAGAGCCTAAGTTTATGGTATTGGGTACTCGTTGAAGTATTCAATTCCAGGCTCGGGCCCGACCATCGTTAAGTGTTCCTATCGGGGTAATTGGGGTTGAGTGTGAGCGTTATATGTTTACTGCTCAATGTGAACTAACATGTGTGTTAGTAATTGTCGAATAAATTGTGTATTAATTATGGTCTATGTTTGAATAGTAAGTTGATTATAAATGGCTAAGCGTCGAGTTACTACGGAAGAGGCTCTCAAGCAAATGGAGGATGAGGCCTCAAGTGTTCGTCGGGAAGCTAAGGACGAAGCTTTTCAGCATAATACGGAGCCGCTGAGACACGATCTAGATCAGGCGGCGTATGTTAGACTACTTGAGGAGGAGCTCCGATTGACGAGGGAGATGTTACAGAACGCGATGGCGGGAAAGAAGGAAAAGAAGTGTTCCTACAAGAAGTTTATGTCGTGTCGACCGAAAGAATTCGAGGGTAGTGATAATCCCTCGGATACGATTCGTTGGCTTCGCGAGACGGATCAGGTGTTTGAGTCTTGCGAGTGTGAACCTGAATACCGTGTCAAGTACGCGGTAAGGATGTTGAAAGGGAACGCTTTATTCTGGTGGGATACCGTGAAGGACATTGTGAGTAAGGAAGTAATTGCTGCTTTGACTTGTGAGCAATTTTCTGAGAAGGTGACGAAGAAATACTGCACAGACTACGATCTGGAAAAGATAGAGAAAGAGTTTAACGGTCTTCGCAAGGGAGACAAGCCTGTAGATGATCTTCTCAACGCCTTTACCGATAAGGTGAGATTTATTCCTCACCTTGTTGCTGACGAGACTGCGAAGATCCGTAAGTTGGTTGGGATGTTACCGGTGGACTATCGTACACATGTTAGAGCTGCTGCTACACTGGATCGAGCTTTTGAGATCGCTTGACAGGTAGAGGGTGATTGTTTGCATGCAAGGGGTGACCATACTGGTAAGGGTCACAAGAGAAAGTTTCAACAGTCTGCTAAGACTGGTCCCTCCAAAGGACAGTCTTCAACTGGTGGAAAGCCTGATTCCTCGAAGAAGGCTAAGTTTGAAGGTTCTTTGTGCTCCCAATGCCGCACCCTACCATACTGGTGGTTGTTCCAAGGCCACTACCCGGTGATTCAGGTGTGGTCGGAAAGGGCACTCGGTGACAGAGTGCGAGTTTAAAGAAAATATCTGCTATAAGTACCACAAGTCAGGGCACAGGATCTCAGATTGTCGGTCAAAGACAGATGCTGGAACTGGAGGGTCTGCCTCAGGGCAGAAGAAAGATAATGCTCCCCGTGCCAAAGGGCGGGCATTTCAGATGACCAAGAAGGAAGCGAAGGGGGCTGGGGACGTGATTATGGGTATTTTTCTTATTAACTCTACCCCAGCATGTGTATTGTTTGATTCTGGAGCTACATATTCTTTTGTATCTGTATCTTTCTGTGATAAACTGCAAATGCCTGTATATGTATTATCTGAGTCACTAAGAGTAGAGACTGCTAGTGGTAAAGTAGTTCTAGTTGTTGATAATATCCCTCAAGCGGTTATGGATATCGACGGGAGTAGTTTTCCTGTTTCTCTTCTTCTTATGCCGATTGCGGGATTCGATGTTGTAATTGGGATGGATTGGCTTAGCAAACTAAACACTGATATTTTCTGTTCCAAGAAGTTGATTAAAGTTCCTTTACCTGACGGGTCATATGTTGTGGCTCGTGGCGAAAGGCGAAAGTCGGATTTCCTATTATTTCTCTGATGAAAGCAAGGAAGTCGGTTTTGAAAGGCTGCGATTGTTATCTAGCCCATCTGATTGACTCGAAATTGGAGAAACGTGTTGTTAATGATATTCCGATGGTGACCGATTATCCAAAAGTATTCCCTGACGAGTTGCCTGGGTTACCGCCAGTTAGAGATGTTGAATATCGTATTGATCTTGTTCCGGGGGCTACCCCTGTGGCTAAAGCTCCATATCGTCTTGCTCCTTCCGAGGTTCGCGAGATGATGACGCAGATTCAGGAGTTGCTTGACAAAGGCTTTATTCGCCCGAGTTCTTCTCCTTGGGGTGCTCCGGTATTGTTCGTGAAAAAGAAAAATGGTATGATGAGAATGTGTATTGATTACCGGGAGCTGAATAAGCGAACGGTAAAGAACAAATATCCTCTGCCGCGGATAGATGATTTGTTCGATCAACTACAGGGAGCGACGTGTTTCTCAAAGATTGATCTGCGGTCTGGATATCACCAACTGCTGGTTGCCAACGAAGATGTTCCAAAGACGGCTTTCCGTACTCGTTATGGTCATTATGAGTTTTTGGTTATGCTTTTCGGCTTAACCAATGCTCCTGCTGTTTTCATGGATCTGATGAATCGGGTTTGTCGTCCTTTTCTTGATAAATCGGTAATTGTGTTTATTGAAGATATTCTTATTTACTCTAAAACCGAAGCTGAACATGAGTCGCATTTGCAAGAGGTTCTAGAAACTCTTAAACGGGAGAAGCTTTATGCTAAATTTTCGAAGTGTGAATTCTGGCTGCGAGAAGTCCATTTTCTTGGCCACGTGATCTGCAGTGATGGCGTGAAAGTTGATCCGGCGAAAATCGAAGCGGTTATGAATTGGGGAGTTCCTCGAACTCCTTCCGAAGTTAGAAGTTTTCTCGGCTTAGCTGGTTACTATCGGTGGTTTATCCGCGACTTTTCTAAACTTGCAGGTCCTTTGACTAAACTAACTCGCAAAGATGTTGCATTTGTTTGGGCGGAAGCTCAAGAACAAGCATTTCAGTCTTTGAAACGGATACTGTGCGAAGCTCCAATACTTTCCTTGCCAGAGGGATCTAAAGATTTCATTGTTTACTGTGATGCTTCGTATTCTGGATTGGGGTGTGTATTGATGCAGCGCGATAAAGTGATTGCCTATGCTTCAAGGCAATTGAAACCTCATGAAGGCAACTATCCGACTCATGATCTTGAGTTGGCAGCGGTAGTGTTCGCGTTGAAATTAAGGAGGCACTATCTCTATGACACCAAATGTGTGGTCTGTACTGATCACAAGAGCCTACAATATGTTTTCACGCAGAAAGAGCTCAATATGAGACAACGCAGATGGCTCGAGTTGATAAAAGACTATGATTGTGAAATTCGCTACCATCCTGGTAAGGCCAACGTGGTGGCGGATCCTTTGAGTCGTAAAAGCTCTTCTGTAGACGCGAAGTTTATGAAGCTCACTGTGGTTCCTGATATCATTGCCCGATTGAAGGAAACACAGCAAGTGACATTGCAAGATGAAAACCTAAAGGTAGAAACGATGAAGAAGCTGAAAGATCAACTTGTTGACGATACTCGCGGACTAAAGACTTTTCAGTCTCGCGTATGGGTGCCGCTTTATGGTGGAAATCGTGAGTTGATACTGCAGGAAGCTCACAAATCTAGGTTGTCGGTTCATCCGGGCAGCACAAAGATGTATGATGACTTAAAGGCATTGTATTGGTGGCCTACTTTGAAACGAGACATTGCATCCTTTGTGGAAAAATGTCAAATCTGCGCGCAAGTTAAGACAGAACATCAGAAGCCTTACGGTAGTCTGCAGCAACTCGAGATCCCTGAGTGGAAGTGGGATCATATTACAATGGATTTTGTGAAAAGTTGCCGAAAACCCTCAGAGGTCATGACGCTATTTGGGTCATTGTCGATCGGTTGACCAAGAGTTCTCATTTTCTAGCTATCAGCGAGTCTGCTCTGCTTGGAAAAGTTAGCAAAGTTGTATGTAAATGAAGTAGTGTCACGCCATGGTTTGCCATGTTTGATTGTATCGGATCGTGATGCGCGTTTTGCTTCACACTTTTGGCAGAGTTTACAGCACGAACTTGGTACACGTGTTCACCTGAGCACGGCGTATCATCCGCAGACAGATGGCCAGTCAGAGAGAACGATTCAGACGTTGGAGGACATGCTTCGCGCATGTGTTCTAGAATTTGGTGGTGCGTGGGATTCTCACTTGCCGTTGGTCGAGTTTGCTTATAATAATTCATACCACTCTAGTATTGGGATGCCACCTTATGAGATGCTTTATGGGAGGCGTTGTCGTACTCCCACTTGTTGGTTAGAGCCCGGTGAAAAGCAGTTTGCTGGACCTGAGATTGTACAAATTACGGCAGATAAAATGAAAATAGCGCGGGAAAAGCTTAAAGTGGCCCGTGACAGACAGAAAGTGTACGCTGACCCTAAACGCAGACCAGGTGCATCCAGGAGGGCGATCGGGTGTTCCTGAAAGTTTCTCCCTGGAAGGGTGTGATTCGTTTTGGTAGAAAGGGTAAGTTAAGTTCGCGTTACATTGGTCCATTTCAGATTGTTCGCAAAGTTAATGATCAGACTGTTACCCTTGAGTTGCCTCCAGAATTATCTGGAATTCACAACACGTTCAACGTGTGTTATCTGCGTAAGTGCAAAGTGGAGGAGAACCAGATTCTGCATCTGCAAGAATTGAAGGTTGACGTTTCTAAACGCCTAGTTGAAGAACCTATTGAGATACTTGGTTCTAAGACCAAAAAGTTGCGCAGAAAGATGATCAAACTGGTGTTAGTTAAATGGAAACATAACGTGTGTTCGAACATGACCTGGGAGACGTAAGACGACATGAAAACTCGATACCCTCACGTGTTTGTAGACGATCAGATTCCGAGGACGGAATCTTCTTAAGGGGGGTAGATTTGTAACACCCTGAAATGGGGCCTAGTTGTAACAAGTTGTACATGTAGCTTTGATAGTTGTACGTTGACTTTAATTGGTGTTTTGTTGTTAATTGTAGTATACATGTTGTTAAATGGTGTATTTTGTGTTAATTGGTGTTTTTAAACGTGAATTAATTTTAATTGTGGATAAAAATGTGGTAATATGAAAAGTGTCATAAGTTGATTAGGTCGATAAATAGTTGAAACGTTTTAGATAATGTTTCCGAAAATATATCCGTTAGTTGAAACGGATAAACCTAAGTTGAGTAATAAGTTGAATAGGAGAACGAAATACCGCATTGGGGTATTTGACCACTTAGGGTCGGTCAATGGTTTCACTTATCTACTGGGTATAAACAAAACACACACACACGTTCAACACATACATACATACGCATAACACTTCACGCACACACAAATCTTGAGATTTTGAGAAGGAAATCAAGAAGGAAAAGCAATAGTTAGCTGATTTCAGTTGTGATTCAAGTCCTAAAACCCGTATTCATCTTCCTCAAGTAAGTATTTGATTTAAAAACCTAGTTCTTGGTATTCATGTGTGTGTGGTGTCAATTTAAAGGTTTAATTGTGTTGTGGTGTTAGTTTTATGTTAAATACATGTTAGTAAGTTCATATGTATGTTAGAAACGAAGTATAAACACATGGATACGGATTCAAGTTGAATTTTGTGTCAAAAACGTGATTTACAGCGTCTGTGTTCGAACAGGGCAAGAACCCACTGTAATAGGGGTCCTTCGATCGCATGGGGGTGCTTTGCGATCGAAAGCACATTCCATAAGCCTTGCGATCACATGGTGATGTTATGCGATCGCATGCATGTCTGTTGTACTTTGCGATCGTATGCATGGGTCATGCGATCGTAAAGGGGTCGTTGTCATGGTTTACCATCTAAGGACGAAGGAAACATACTTGCGATCGTAGGTACATAACTTGCGATCATAAGCCCCCAAGACACCACCCTTGCGGTCGTATGGTTAAGTCATGCGATCGTAAGCTGGGGTGGTTTGGGTAGGACCCATGCGATCGCATGGATATCCTTTGCGATTGCAAAGGAGGGGTTTAAGATGACCCTTGCGATCGCATGGCTATGCCTTGCGATCGCATGTTGTACTGTTGTGTTGACAGCTTTGTAGTCTTGTGTTTTAAGCCTCGTTGACTATCGTTGATTGGTGTTTAAGTCTGAATCTAATGTGTTAGGTGATTCGGACGACTATGGGGATTCCTGGGATTCCCGATTTCATTTCTGCCTCCTGTAATCTCGAGGTGAGTACCGGTTTCCCATGAGTCTCAGTAGGTAAGTTATCTGTTGTACATGTTGACACGTGATTGGTGTATTGATACGTGAAACACGAGGTATGCTATGATAGAGTTATACTCGCATGCTTGTTTATCAGTATGAAAGATATTGATGTGATTATATGCGCGCATGAACTGGATCCTAATTGAATCAGCTATTTGTTTATGAGATTTTGTCCGGACACTGACGGGTGAACAACTGAGGTCAGTCTGGTAGATGGGTGATAATATCTGGCTGGGTTCCCAGGGTCTTTAGGGGCTATGAATTAGGGAACTAACGGTACTCAGGAGTATATAATTTGTTATGAACTTTCAATTTTCCCCTTAAAATAGTGTATCCCAACGCTAAGTATCATCTATAAACAACTAACAACACCTAAATTTAACAAAATATCATCATTTGATCATTCAATGATTAAGTTACATCAAAAGCTCAAATTTTGACTCATTAACAACTAATTTAACAATATTTATCAAACAACTCTAAAATCAGTGTCAATGGACTTCTAATCCATTTAAAACAATATTAAAACATTACAAAACCATTCAATCATCTTTGTCAAGAATACTTACCCTTCAATTATTTACCAAGAGCTTACCAAAAACATAGATATAGATAAATAATCTTACCTTGAAGCCTTAATCAATTCTGCTTGAATATGATCAAAAACTCCAATGTTTAGGCTCTCCAAGTTGCCCTCTTTTGTTCTAGATATTTCTCCTCCAAAATTATCTTTCAAAAAGTCATCCAAACTCTTTGATACATGGAACTAATGCAGAATTGACTACTATAACCCCTCATGTTCTTCTAATTATAATTTTACCATAAGGACTAGTTTTTTCACTCTAAGTCATTCAACTCTATATAGATATTTAAATAATTCAGATTTTAATGATTTAAGTGAGTTATGAATGCAATAGCAACTATGTTAGATGTTGCTAACATCATGTATCATTTCCCCTTCCATTTACATGCGTATTTAAAATAACTTATTTCAACCTAAACTAGATTTAACCCAATTTGACCCTTTCTTAAATTATGGATATCTTAATTCTTACGTGAGACATTTTGTCCAAATTTCTCATTCCTGTAAGGTATGGGCTTATATTTTACTTTCTTCTCTGCATTATAACAATATAAATATGATGGTTTATTTTACAAAAATTAAAAAAAAAAAAAAGAAGCCAAATATGGTGATATTGTCATTAAACAATATGAAATGCAAATATAAGGAAATGCCATTTATTATTACTTTTCTCACAATTTGTTGGTCCAACTTCAAAGATAAACAAATTCATGGAAATCAAAACTAAATAAAAGTAAGTTTAGCTTCAACAAATTAAGTTTATAGAGATCTAAAATTAGATTGGCAAGAGGTAGAAGCAGAATATAAGTCATCACCCCAACTACACATTCTTGCATCATTAATGTTGAAATTTAAATGTATATTTTCTTCAAAGATCAAGTCATAAAGCCCACTTCCCACATTCAGCTCAGGGCTCAGTTGCAAATTACTAAATCTTGATTCCTCATCAACAGTTGTTTCTTGAGAACAACTAGAATTAGGATATAAAGCATCCCCAGAAACTGATAATTCATCTGAATTATCAAACAAATTGACCTGGTCAACTGAAATCCAGTCGGCGAACAAAATTTTTCGCGGGATTTTAAGATCAACCAATAGTTTTTCCATGTTTTGAGATGATTCGAGACATGAACTTACTGATTTGAAAGAAGAAACAGAAGAGGATTCTTCATTCAATTTGTCTGAAGGCAAAGATTGATCTTTTATTTTTTTTAATTTGTCATGTTTCTTCTTCAGATAAGAATGCCAGTGATTCTTTATCTCGTTATCACTCCTTCCCGGCAAGTGGCGTGACATCTGAGACCACCTGCATAATTTGAAGTATGCATTTCATTAGTATGTTATAGATAAAAAAAAGATCACTGAAAACCATTGATATGAAATGTGTAAAATGAGTAAAACTGTCGAATTATCTAGAAAAAATGTAAAAATTGCAACTTTTATGATTGTAGAAAAGCATGCAGAAGCATATAATTGTATACATTTAAGTATAGAGATCAGTTTATCACACTCAGTTAATAATGCTTACTTATTTCCTAACATGGAGTGAAGGGTCAGGATGATCTGCTCCTCATGTGTAGTGAACATTCCTCTCTTTAATCCTGGCCGGAGATAATTAATCCATCTTAATCTGCAACTCTTTCCATTCCTTTGCAAACCTGCATTGACCAAAACACAAAGTCAACTTCAAGATCTTGTTTACATTTTCAAGAAAATGTAAACCCATCATCATCATCATCAAATCAACTCTCACTTTCAATATTAACATACCAGCATTAATGGGGACAGAACTCCAGCAACCAAGACCATGTTTGAGGATAAAATCTTTAAGTTTTTTATCTTCATCAGGTGACCACAAGCCCTTTTTGTACTTTGGACTTATGTTAGCTGATGATTTGCACTTCATTATTTACTAGCAACAGATTTTTCAATGTGTGAAGTGAAAATTTGGTGCAAGAAAAATGATGTGTTGAAGTGATAGGAGTGAGGCTTTCATCTGCAGTCCTTGTGTTTTTGTATATATAAAGGGAGGCAGTTGCTTACCATTTGTGAGGAAAGTCCTTTTCTTTTACATTTACCAACACAGGGTTTCTTTTTTCTTATTTTTTTAATATTATCTCTCCGTTTAGGCTGCATATATCTGAGTCAAAGACTCGCCCTCCCCAGGTAACCTGAACAGGAAAAACTTATCTGTTTACCAGTTTAGTATATTATCTCAACTACATAAAGACCAAATCAATGCTTATATCAGTTAACAAACAGCCAACATGGTATGCATAGAATTCTTCAAGGGTTAAATAGTCTTACGCGTTCGGTTAAACTTTTTGGACATTGACCACTTCATTAGTATAGTTTTCACACTTACCTAAGAGTTGCATACAAGTTCAAAATTTGAAAATAGGATGAATGGATAAAATAGTCATTTCTACAAGTGCCACTGCAAGATTATTACATAAATAGTCAACTTTGATGACATTTCTCCTTAATTTACAGGTCCAATATAAGGGTTTCCTTTGATTATTACTCCTAATCCAGAACTCATTGAAGTTTAAGCCTTTATTAATCACACTATGGAAGATTCTAGCAAGAATTTTTTAATTGAGAATTTGCTGAAAATATTCATTAGAATAGAATAGCATGTCGTAAGTAATCTACTGCATTGGCCGGTGCCACGTGTTAAGAGTTGATTTAGGATCCTAATTTTGTGATATAGTTGTTAATTATGTTTTAATTAAAGCAACTAAGGGATGATTGAATTACTGTATAAAAATCTTAATGAATAAGCAGAAGATTAATTAAATAAAATCAAATCACAAGAGCAAAGCATGGATAGTCTGTCATTGGCTACATAAGTTTTGACTAAACTAACATGTCTCTTTTTTATATTTTTGTTTTATTTGGAAGGAGAAACATTGATCTTTTAGCCAGAAAGAAGACAGATTAGATGCATTTTCTAGAAAAAATAAACACAAGCATGGGATAACTCATGTCATGCTCTTATTGTTTATCACTCAGTGACAAAAGCAAGCTTTTTTATGCTAGCAAAGGGCTTTTTTTGGCACTTGTCTCCTAATTTTATTCAAAAAAACAATATGAACCACAAATTTACATATCAGCAAGCATTCTTGAATTCTTCAAAAGTCAACTTCCATAACATTTGTCCTTTACCAGAAGAGAAGTGATTTGTACACAACACAAATTAGCCATACACAACAAAAAGTGATTGTTTAGACTATTATACCCTTGAATTTGTGTATGAAATTAAAAGATAGTGGGTAGGTAAGGGTATAATAGTCATAATCGTTGTGTATGGCTAATTTGTATTGTGTACAAATCATCTCCCTTATCAGAAACATGATCTACCCTTACATTTAAACTATTAAAAGAGCCAACAGGGCAACTACTACATTGTTTATTCACCTAATTTCTTCTTTCATACCTTGTCTACTTCTACTTTTGATCTCTTGTACTCTGAAAATGGATTAAAATTGCAAACCAGAGTCAACACATGCTATACAATTTACCATTTTACATCTAAATCAGTGACTTCTAATCATTCAAAGTGCTTGATTAGCAGCTGACACAAGCAAAATTAGGGTTTTAATTTAAGATTTATAAAGGGTTCTTAACTAAATCAGGCCATGATAATTGACCTAATTTTTTTATTATTGAATTCTAACTTTTTATAATTGTGTTCCCTTATAGGGCCTTGATGAACTAAGCAGCGTGGATAATGCTTACGTGTTGGTCCCCCCCTCACCACGCATCAAGTTTCAAACACCTACACCATGAATGAGCACACCCAAAAAAAATAAGATTACAATATGAATGCTTGTTGTGATGGGCATTGAGAGATATGCATAAAGCTGTTTGTTGAAATGCCTCAAAGAAATCAATAACTTAATAACTTCACATACCCTTATTTGTATCAAGCTGATGAACATGAACTTGCTTTCCCTGTTGGAGAATAGATCGACAGCCCCTTCAACTTCTACCAAACATGTATGCTTGTTTAGATTAACGAATATAGTTTGATTAAGGGGTTGTTGCTTTAGCTCATTGATGCTTATTTTTCGAAATTCCTCGTTATTTTCTTTTTAAAGTAATTTACAATAAGTTTAAAAGTCAGGAAGAGGTGTTTATTTTAGCTTATTAAAAAAAACTTATGTTTCGAGCTTATTTTAAATAAGCTAGTCTTTTTTTCAACTTCAAGTTTATTATTAGTTACAAAAAGAAAATAAATCGAACTCATTAAAAAAAAACTTAGAAAAAATAAGCTTATGAAAGATAAGCCCTTAATAAGCTAAAGGTATAAAACAAACACCCCGAAATAAGACAAAAAAAACTAGCATATAAAAAATAAATCCGGAAAATATAACAAACACTCCCTAAATGCCTAGATAGCCATTCTTGACTTCTTGTAGGTTGATTTACCTGATCCCAGTCTATTTACCGAGAGATGTCAAGATTAGTTTACGTAAAAGGTAAATGAAAGAGAGGTTTCATATCTTTTTTCTATTTAATCCTTCTACCTATCATCGTATTTATTAGATCATTACGTATGTCAAAATCTAAAGATGAGATTAAGAAAGAAGATTAGTGGAGTCTACATGTCATAATATAGGAAGTACGAAGATAAAAGTAAAAGGATTTTGTTGGAATAAATAGAATTTTCCTAAATGAAATTTGGGGTAATGAAACGTATTTAAGTTAGGTGTTGTTAAATATGCAAATGTTTAAACTAAAAGATGTTTTAAGTGTGATTTTAGTTGTATAAATCTATATTATCTTTACTAACTTAGGATCTTATGAATCATGACTAAATACTTTTGAAAATTGAAATTCTGCTCTATTAGGTGTGGTATGAAAATGACGTGGCATCCAACTGTGAGTTTGGGCTCATAAGCCATGGTAAATGGGCCTTTGAAGTGCACACTGCACACCGAACGGGGCGAAGGGTATCGTTCATTCAATGAGGCCGGCTTCTTTTATTACGTATGAAGATTAGGTTCTAAAAAACGCGTCATGGCGGCGTCAAGGCGCGAGGCCGTCGTTACGAAACAGCCCTTGGCGGTGGGGTTAGGCGTGGCGTACGACAAGGCGGGATAATGACGGCTCCGTTAGTCTTCCTGTCGTGTTGAATCCCGCCGATGTTTGAGGGCTTTCATTAATTGCTACCGTTTGACATCATTGTTGCTCAGCATCGCTTCTGGTGGAAGTTCGATCGCTGCCATCGTCCTCCTCTGCGCTGTTATGATTAATGAAGATACCCTGCTTCAAATTCCTTGACCTACATTTGACCAACGGCATTAGTTTTTGATGATTCATATGTTGGTTTCTCATATTAACGGGAAAGTTTTTTGAACTACTACTGATTTATGTAAGTTCTTGAACTACCAAAGAACTATAACTCTAGTTTGTGGGACTTCTTTGCTCATTGTGCAGTTATGAATCACTTATTTAAAGCATCAACATACATTTTGGCCACCTAAAATTCTATGTTTGGAGACCTTATGATTGAGAGGTTATGATTTTTGTAGTTGTTCTCTTATTATACTAACCTTGCTATTGGGGGAATAGAACTATACTTGAGTAGCATAAATGCATATTCCTAATTGAATGGCATTTGGGACTTTTTTGAGTGTGAATTATAACCCCCTTTAATAGAAACATGACGTGTGAAATTCCTTTCTATGAATACTATATTCATTTGTTAGTTTTATTGAAACTTATCTCCTTATTACTTTATTGCACTTGTATTGAAATCTCTCTCCTTATTCTTTTGTTAGTTCTATGAATACTAAATGATTTTGTAAGTTTTACCCATTTTTATAGTAAAATCGATCGATGTAAACAAATTGGATTGATGTAAGCAAATCGGATTTATAAAAAATATCAGATTTGAGGTTTTGCATAAAATATAAGTGTCTTTTTAAACTACTTTTGTTATTCGACTGATTGTGTTAGTATGGAATTGTAATTCGAAATCGAGAGCGAGAGACATGCTAGAATTGACGATTACCAGCAAGGGCAATCTAGGGCTGAAATAGAAGCGCACCAAAACGAGCAGTGCACTTCAAGTTTCGACCAGGTTAGTTTGATTACCATGTTTCCAAAGTCTCGATGTATGCAAATGTGTGGAATTAATGATAAGATTTGTAAATTTCTACCGTCATCAACTCAATATTTTTAGGTATTTAGTTTTTGATTTTGTAGGAAGAGTAAGGTCAAGGTATACTCATATGCAAGATGATTCATACTCTGGAATAGATGCCCCAAACTCCAAGCTACCAAATCCATCAGCTCCAACTGATTACCATGCCAAAAATCCCCATAACTGAAATGCGTGAAATGGATAGCAGAAGATCGTCGATGCTTCAAATGTATCGAATGCAGGCATCATCTATGAATGATTCTCAATTTGAGCATGCTGTTAACCCTGAGGAAAGGGTTTGAGTTAAGAGATTCTAGGGATCAGAAAATTTACAGCCGACAAGTGAAGGCGGAATCAAAAGAGTTGTATCAAGGTGTTAAGAGTGATAAAGATGTTACAACGTATGATCCAGATGCTTATTCTAATTATAGAAGTGAAGTGAAGACAGAGAATGATGGTGTGAATGATCATTTAAACTGGAAAGAATCAAAAAAGCACCATAGGGCATGGAAGTATCCTGAATTTGCAGGTCTATAGGTAAGCATATTATGTCTGAACCTTTTTGCTGGTTGATAATAACTTGAAGCTATCCATAGTGCACATACATCTTTGTTTCAGTCATGTTTAGTTTGGTTGTTTTATGGGAAGTTCCATTCATGGACAAGTATTAGTTTAGTAGAGTCAATGTTTGACTTTCGACTCTCAAATGTAATTAAAAAATGGTCACCGCAATTGGACTAAAGAAAAATTAAGAATATTTTTGTTCAATTTTAATTTATATGTTACTGGTATGAAACCTGTTACTTTGTTGTGTGAAATGCAATAGATATAAACTTTCTGCTAATATGGTTGCTACAGATGCTAAGCTCTGAATTAAAAGCAATACCAAAGACTTGCCCACCAAGATTTTTTTTTTGTTTATTATTTTTTTAATCTTTATGATTATTTTACTTAAAATATAGAGATATAAAATCATATGTTAAAAATCTTACATGTTGGCTCGTGTTTACACGGGCTTAAAACCTAGTAAATGTATAATAACACATCAGTTAGGTGTTGTTGATAACATGCATTATTAATTCACTATCCATTAGAATTTAAATATTGAATTGTTTAGAGAGAAAAAAAAGTACTTTGACGTAACTAGCTGAAAATTGTAGCTAGGGCTGAAGCTTTAGGAGCTAGAAATGTAGTTTTTACTAAAAGTTGAAAGCTAGAACTTTATTTGTATGAAAGTGTTTGACAAAGTAGTTGTAGCTGTAATTTAAATATGTAAAAGGACGTAAAAGGACACAAAAGTAAAATTTAAAATAAAAAACAAAATTAATCAAGGTTATTTAAGTAATTTGGGTTTTATTGTTTTAAAAACTCTCAGTAGTTCCTAAAAGCTACTTGAATTAGCTTTTTATTTTGGAGCTTTTAGTAGCTTATTTAAAAAAAAAATAGTTTAAGCTCCTGCAACCAAACAGAATTAATAAAGCTTATTTTCTAAAAACTAAAAGCTCCATCTTTTAAAAGCTTGGAAAAGTTTCCTCCAAACATACCCAATATGGTGTCGAAAGCTTTTTAATCTACAAGAAAGTTGGTATACCGCGCTTCGCTGCGTGTTTTTATGTCTCAATTATTTATCTATTATATTTAAACATAACAATTAAGTTCATATCTTTTGATTTAAACCTCACATACTCAATCATTCGTCGTATTGTTAAAATGATATTATTTATCTAAACGTTTAACATATATTATGAAATGCTACGAAAGTGTTATTTATTTAAACCTTTGAGCAAATATATTTTTTATTTCTTTTTCATCAAATCATCATATAGGATACGATCGTAAATGAAGTTATTGAAAGGGGTGGTCAAAACAATTCAAATTTGAACATCTGTTTTCGAATATTCGAAAATCCGAATAGTAATTTATTGAAGTGTTGGTATTTCGAATATCCGATATCAGAAAAATATTTTTACTTTTTATTTTTATATTACTTATTTAATTTGATTTTCTTAACATATAGCTCTATATACATGTATTTTTTTAGAGTATACTCGAACTACTATTTAATAATTAAAGTTTAAAAAATATCCATTTAGTAATTATATTTAAATATCTAGTTTTAAAAACCCTAGTTATTAACCACTAAAGCTGTCCATCTTTTGTTAGAACTTGCAATTATAAAATGTAAAATCAGTATTCACTTTGTAAACCAAAAAACAAATCTTGACAGTTAATTAAGACATTAATTATTTTTGTATAAAAAATAGTGAAGGAAATGTATAAAAAGTACCAATAATGATAAAAGGAAGAAAATTATTGGAAGGAATAAAAAAGTAACAAAGACAAAATAAAAAACCGACAATTTATATTTTACGAATATAGCATAGAAAAATAAAAAAACTAAAATACAAATAATAAAACAACTTAAAAAAAGTGGAATAATATATAAAAATAAAAAAGAAAAGTATACTGTTGACAGGAATCTAGAAAAAGGAATAAAGAGAATAAAAAAGAAAATAATCTTTTATATCTCTCAAAGATTTTGGTACAATAAGACCGTAGGGAATACCCACGGCATCGTAGTGGCAAGCTGAGGTGGCACCGGCGGTACCGCCAGCCACACCACCCCGCCACCTCGGTACTGTAAAATGGCATGGATTCTGGGTACATTTTTGCCGAAGAGAGAGGAGAAATTTGATTGGTGGATGCTTGACTAACGGCTATATAGACGTTAGTTTTTTTCTAAAATTTTTATTTTTATTTTTCACACCTATATATATATACTCATTCTCTTCATTTTCACACCTATATATATATATATATATATATATATATATATATATATATATATATATATATATATATATATATATATATATATATATATATATATACTCCTTCTCTTCATTTAAACATCACACAAACATCTACAATCTATACACCATTTATCTTCATTTGTTTTTCTTTTTAATCAAATGGCATCATATGAGATTTCTTCAACTACATCTTCATCATCGTCTTCTGACGAGGATCCAAACGCACAATATGAATTGGCGTACGAGCAACTTATCAAGGCGGCGTTGTATTTTAAAAAACGGTTAGATGAAGCGGAGACATCAAGCGGACCACCAAGAACACGAAAGGTGGTCAATAGGCAACGTGACGAGGCTAACCAACGGATCTTGAACGACTACTTTGACGAAGGTTGCGTTTATGATGAAGGTTAGTTTATTACGGTTTAATTATTTATATTATTTTAAATTATTACGGTTTAAAAAATTTAAATAATTAGGGTATAATTATTTAAATTATTATGGTTTAATTATTTATATTATTATGGATTCTTAGAAAATTATTAACTATTGTTAGTTTAATTTGTGTTACGTATAGGTTCGTTTAGGAGACGGTTTCGGATGTCAAAAGGGCTCTTTATGAGGATAGTGAATGATTTGCAAAGTGCAAATCCGTATTTTACACAAAAATGGGATGCGCGGGGTCGGAAGGGTTTTACTCCGCTATAAAAGTGTACATCCGCAATACGACAACTAGCGTACGGTACCGCGCCGGATGGGCTAGATGATTACCTTCATATGTCGGAGCGAACCTCGCGCGAGGTATTTGTTGGTGAGATAGCAATATCAAACCTTAATCAAACCTATCTATTAAGAAAAATAGGATTTGATGTTAACAAAAACATATATTCAGTTTTGGACTTAGATTGATGAAAAACATGTGTTGTTTTTCTATCTGAGACTTAAAGAATTTCTAAGTAAGAAATGTCAGCTGACGAATCATAGTGTCAGCTGAACACTGAGTATCAGCCAAAGGACCAGCTTCAGAAAGATCAGCTGAGAAGAAAAGATCAGTCAAAGAAGCATCAGCTGAGGAATCACACTGGATCAGCTGATGGCCTAGAACCATCAGCTGATTAAGATTTCAAGGTCAGCTAAGCAGTTAAGGATCAGCTGACACAATCACAAGCTATCAGCTGATGCCTTCCATCTGTCAGATAAGGTATTTACTACTTATCCAATCTTCTCTTTATGAGCTGACTATACTCAAATGATTAGCTGAGCCCTTGGGAACAGCTGGCAGATGAGTTAATCAGTTTATTAGCTGCTGCTACGATTTGTATTATCAGCTGAGCAATTTGATCAGCTGAGCAAGTCTAGTCAGCTGAGTCTTTCACACTTATCCTTAGCTGAGCAAAATTATATTTGTAGTTCAGTGTCTGTTAACTGAGTCTTTATTGTATATCTCAGTTAATAGCTTTTCTATGTAATATTTTCTTAAAGTCAAAGGCAGAACATGTGTTGTTCTTATTATGCCTTAGATCTTTCTTTTGTAAAAGTACTTAGCACTTTTTGTATCTACAATGATACAAAAAGGATAGATCTTATCCTCTGAAAAAGGAGAAAGATACTTTAGAAAAGAAGATCTTGAAGATACGCTTCAAAGTATGGCTGGCAACTCTATACTTGGTAAAGTCAAATCTTCAGAAAGCATGGTGTCGATTAAAGCACAAGCATGGAAGGATAAGGTTACTATCTCAAGACATAAAGGTAGTAATTTAATAATATAATAATAGATATTGGGTATACTCATTACTGAAAAGTATGTTCACTTTACACACTTTGCGTATAAAGTTAACTTACCTTTTCACCCACTAACTTTATCTATTATAATATTATTAAACCAAGTACCTTTGTCTCCTTCTCTCTTCATCAACCCGGACACACTTTGCTTATATATACTCATGCATGGAAACATGCAAAAAGGAGGCGAATGCGTTGAAAAGCACTGAAATCTCATAAGTTGAGAATTAGAAGAGTTAGCATTTTACTTTCAGTGTAACAAACTTGTTCATGTGTTGAACATCTTAGACATTAGTTGTTTAAGATTAGCATTGTCTATGTGTTAGACAAAATTAGTTGCCACCTGTCACACACCGCTAAAGCGGAAACATGAGATGTCACAGCAATAGGTCTCATAGCACAAGGTAACAGAAAATTTCCAACCATAACAGAATAATCAAAATACAATTATCCAAATACAATACTGATAATGGAACATTGTATTTGATATAAAAATAAAAGTAGCCGATTGGAAATTCGTTTCATGAAATCCACACATGATATGCTCTAACGTGCTCTAAGACCTAGCAAAGGTTACCTGAAAGGCATGAGTAAAAGAGAGGTCAACTACGAGAGTTGGTGAGGACACAAGTTTATATGCACAAAATGAAATTTTAATGCAATAGTAATAAAGTATAATGTTGGGGTTTTGAACCCAACGAATTTTTGTAAGGATGGAGACGTTAATCCAACCACAGTTTATTGCCCAATTTATACGCGTGGTTTTTTGAGTATACATGGGATGTTTTACTAAGCTTGAGCCATTTTTCCAATCCTTTCGACATACTGCCTTGATATTATATTTTATTAACCCCAACGCCCAAATTATATGACGTTGGAAATAGGTAAAGTACACCTATAGTTCGTCAACCATAAGTGGGGGATGTCGGCCCCAAATAGCGCTATCTACAAGTACCATAGGCCCCTTTAGTGGTAGTTAATGGATAATGTATTAAAACCCAAGTACATCAGCAAGTATAATACTACCATACATGCGTAATTTAAAATATTTATGATGGCAATAAATAAAACATTTATATATAATCATGCTTTCACCCCAAATATTTGAGTAAATATATTTAAAAAGGGGGTTGTGAACACTCACCTTTCGTGAAGCTTGGTAAGTAATAGGAAGTCCTACTAGTTCTTTAAATTCGTCAACACCTTTATCCTATTATGTTAAATGTCCACCGTAAGGTCCTTATTAGAGTACAACTATTTATAAAGATATTATGTTAATATTTGAAGTATTTTAAAGTCTAGATAATTCTCACTTGTAGTTATTATCAATCTTTAATTATTTTTATCTTCTACATATAGGTAATATATGCGAAAATATATATATATATAGTTGATTTTTGAAAACATGCAACACTCATATATATATATATATATATATATATATATATATATATATATATATATATATATATATATATATATATATATATATATGCATTATTTATGTAAAACTTGTCTTACGATATAATTATATGTATATTAATGAAATAAATATATATATATAGTAATTTTTAAAGAAAATAAGGACACACAACATCATTATAGTAATTTTTAAACATTGTACGTCTTTGTAAATTTGCAATCCTTGATTATTACCCACCATTTTTACCAATCTTTTTCAACACAAAGAATGAGTTTAACCACATGTATGCTTATTGCCTTACAACATTTGGTAGGATTAATTCCATACGTCAAATGGTAGTACAAAGTCCTTTAATCGGATGTTACATGCATGTGTTTATAAGATCTAACCACATGCATGCTTATTGCCATACAACATTTGGTAGGATTAAATCCATACTTCAAATGGTAGTACAAAGTCCTTTAATCGGATAGCATGCATGTGTTTATATGTTGATCTTCTTGTATTCAAGAAGAGGTTAAGAGAAGAAGATGATGAATATGGTGGATTTTGCCCAAGGGACTACAAATGTACAAGAACTAGTAGCAAGGGTAGTGATTATACCTTCAAGATAGTAAACTACTTGAAGAAAGAGTGGCTCCTTCCTATTGATATTCTTGAGAACTTGAAGATAGAATTTGAGAGAATGAAAGTGTAGAGAGTTTGAGAAATGAGAAGTGAAATGGGTGAAGAAAATGAGAAGGGTTGTGTTGGTATTTATAGGCAAAAGAATAGAAAGAGGGGGGGGGGGGGGGGGGGGGCTACGGCCGAAGTGAGGGGGGGGGGGGGTAGGGTGGTGAGGGTGATGATGGTGGTGGTTGAGTGTGTAAGTTGGTAAAATGATGAATTTGACTTTTTATTATTGTATTAATATTATAAATATTATTATTATTATTACTAATATATAATGCAAGATAAACATTTTTTTTGTTTATTATTACATTACATTTTATTAAAAGTGTACATAAAATGTACTTGCTACTTATTTAGACTTATAATGGACATTTAAACATGTAATAAGATTTTTAGGTAAGACGTAAATATATATTTTTTTTTACAAGAACTAGGACTTTTATTTATATACATATGCTACGAAAGGTAATTCTAAATCATCGAGGACTTATCGAATTTTAAACTTAAAGTATATGGGACAAACCTTTTATGATTTGGTGACGGTTGTCACACCACCTTTTATTGAACTTAGATTTTCCGCATCTAGTTCATGTAATTCTTGATTAACGTCAATAAGAATTATATAAAAGTAAACCGTGTGTCTCTTAAATTTTAATTTGCTAAAGTTTGTATTCAACCCCCCCTTCTACAAAAATTTGTTGTTGTAGTATCCATTCGGGACCAACAACTGGTATCAGAGCAGGCTAGATAATCCATATCTAAGATCTGTTTTGCTTACTCTTCAACTGCTTCTACCCCATACTACAAAATGGCCACTTCTGTTGCTGCCTCTAATGGCTCTTCTAACAATGGTTCACTCACAAGGTGTCCTATATTTGATGGAGAGAACTTCTCTCTCTGAAAGAGTAGAGTTCTTCTCTATATGTCAAGCCTTGATGATGTGATGCTTAAAACTGTTACTGAAGGTCCTTATGTTCCTTCCTCAACTATCCAAGTAACTGAAGCAACTGATGAAACTCCTGCTGTTGAAAGACTGATTATAAAACCTATAAATCAGTGGTCTGATGAAGACAAAAGGCTTGTTAATCTTGATGTTAAAGCAAGAACAGCCTTAGTCTCTGCACTACCAAATGATGTCTATCATCAAGTTCTTAACTGTAAATCTGCAAAAGAGATGCTAGACACTTTGACTGTTGCATATGAAGGCACTGAAGAAGTGCAGGAGAACAAGAAACTCCTTCTAGTTAGAGAATATGAGTTCTTCTTTGCTCATAAAGGTGAAAGTCTCACTCAGACTTACACCAGGTTCAACTGCCTCATTAATGACTTAAGAAGGGCAGATGTTCACAAAAGCAATAAGGAACTTGTAAACAAGTTTCTAGACTCTCTCCCAGATATTGGGATCATTTTATCACTGTGCTTAAACATGGTGAGAAAATCAAGGGTCTTTCACTGGTTGGTTTATATGGAAATCTTATGAATCATGAACAATCAGTGAGACAAAGGAAACTCTCTACCAAGGATATGAAGGAGGCTGCAAAAGCTCCAACTACTGCCCTTGTATCTAAGGATACAAGATCTAGGAGTTTTGCTGCAGTTGTGGATGAGTCCAGTGATGAGGAGAAAGAGGATGAATCTTCTGATGAAGAGCAAGTGGCTGATGGGGATGAAGTTCTGGAGAACATGGACAGCATTGAAGCTGCTGTTGAGCAGGCTGCCATGTTGGTTAAAAGGTTCAAACCTTTCTTGAAAAGAAAGGGTGTCAAGAGGTTTGAAAGGAAACCCTTCAAAGGAGAAAGAGCCATGTCAAAACCAAAGGCTTCTGAGGGTTGTTTCTCTTGTGGCAAGACTGGTCACTATGCCAGTGAATGTAAGTCCAAAGGAAACACAGGCTTTAAGGGTTCCTCAAGCTCAGACAGCAAGATTGATTATGAAGCCAAATATAATAAGCTTCTTGTTGCTGTCCTTGACAAGAAAAAGAAGAAAACTCACAACAGGGTGCTGGTTGCTGAAGAAGAAGATTGGGTTGAGGAAGATCTCTCAAGTGATGAAGATGAGGTCCTCACAGCTCAGTTCAGTTTGATGGCCAACACAGCAAGTACAAGTTCCTTTGATGAGGATATGAAGAAAGCTGCTAAAGTATGTACTTCTCCTGACTGGGATCCTTCTTCTATGTATCAGGTTGTAAAATTTATTAACTATGAAGATAATGAAAAGAACACTATGTTTGATTATCTGTGTGTTGAGTTTCAGTCAAATATTCAAAGAGAAAAGAAGCTAAAATTAGAAATAGAATCACTAAAAGAGAGATTAAGTCTTAAAGATGAGAAACTTAAACAAATGACAAAACTGGAAGATGATTTAGCTAATCAAAAGATACTTAATCAGATCTTGGTAAAAGAAACCAATGAAGCAACAATAAAGTTTAATGACCTTCAAAAAGTAGTTAGATTTTGGTGTGTTTCTGCTGAGAAGACCACTCAGTGTGTCAATGAGCAGATTCCAAAACAAGTTCAAGCTATTATTGGTGGAAATTATTCCCAAGCTGCTAACTGTGCTGATTTTAGCAAGAACATAAATATCTTATAAAAAGCTAATATTTTACCTCTTACTTTTCAAAAGATTGTAAAAGGAAAAAGTATCATCACTAACAGATTTGTCAAAAGTAAAAGTACTTAGCTAAAAGACTCAACCTCTTCAAAAGTTGGTTCAAGTTCTATTGTCTTGACAGAAAGCAAAAGTACTGAAAATTTAAGTGTAAAGGAAGTAAGTAAAGGAATGGAATCATTTGTTGATACCAAAGAGACATTCTGTTGTCAAACCTTGAAAGCTGATACATTAAATTTAGGAACTCAGCTGACTGAAAATTCCTTAGCTAATGATATTACATCAGCTGATCAAAAAGTAAATGATAACTGTTCAGCTAATATCCTGTCAGCTGATCATGGATCCTCTTCTGTTTGTTTAGCTGATCAAACTTCACTTCAAACTCTTTTAATAAGAGAAACTACGGGAAAAGGGCATTTTGTTTACAAAAAGTCTAAGTCTGCCACACCTAAAGTTGATCAAAAACTCATTTTAACTAAGGGTCAACCTAAGGTGACTATAAACAAAGACCTTATTAGTTTATAGAATTAGCTGCAACAGCTGAATGGTGAAATCTGTCAGCTGATGACCCATAGTCATCAGAAAACAGTTAAGACATCTCTTAGTCAATTACCAAAACATGTTAAAAGCTCCAAAAATCAAAAATGTTATAAATGTGGGAGCAAAGAACATAAGGCAAGTAATTGCTCTCTAGAAGGTAACTCAAGACAGCGGACTGATTATGATAACACAGCTGTTTCTCTCATTCATAAACAACCTAATATAAAGTGGATGGCTAGGTGCAATCCACAGGGGTCCACTTAAATGTGGATGCCCAAATGTCACTAACCTTCTTTCAATCACATCTATGCAGGGTCTTAACACATGGTATCTTGACAGTGGACGTTCAAGGACCATGACAGGTTGTAAAGTTTTGCTTAGTAACTACAAGAAGGAAAAAGGTCCAAGAGTAACCTTTGGTGATAATAATTGTGGGCAAACTAAAGGCTACGGAGAACTTCATAATGGGAACCTAACCTTATCCAAGGTATCATATGTTAAAGGACTTAAGTATAATCTCATCAGCATAAGTCAGTTATGTGATGGTGATCATAAAGTCCTCTTTACAAAGACAGGTGGTTCCATTTTAGATCAAGAAGGTAAAACAATAATTTGTGCAAAGAGAACCAAGGATGTATATACTCTTGATATGTCCTCTGGTGATCCATCCAAGTTAACCTGTTTGTATACCAAGTCTGTAACTGACACAAACTGGTTATGGCACAAAAGGCTTTCCCATTTAAACTTCAAAAATATTAACAAGTTGAGCAAGGGTGAACTAGTGTCAGAACTACCTTCACTGACGTAAGTTAAGCCTAAACCTTGCTTTGCCTGTGAGAAGGGAAAGCAGCACAAGACTTCGTTTCCATCTAAGCAAGCCTTCTACATTACTGAACCTTTCTACATGTTGCACATGGATCTATTTGGTCCTGTTGCTACTTCTAGTATTGGTGGAAGTAAGTATGCATTGGTAATGGTTGGTGAATTTTCAAGATACACTTGGGTCATCTTCCTAAAAGCAAAGAGTGAGGCTGCTGAAGAGATTATAAGCTTTATTAGAAAGATGGAAGTGCTTAATGGCAATTTGGTAAGGATGCTTAGAAGTGATCATGGAACTGAATTTAGAAATCAAACTCTTGAAGGTTTCTGTGATGAGAAAGGAATATCTCAAAACTTCTCTGCTCCAAGAACTCCACAACAGAACGGTGTAGCTGAAAGAAGAAACAGAACTTTGATTGAAGCTGCAAGAATCATGCTGTGTGAGAGTGGGTTAGGATTCAACTTCTGGGCTGAAGCTGTCAGCTGTGCATGTTTTACTCAGAACAGATCCCTTATAATAAAGAGGCACAACAAGACTCCCTATGAAGTGCTTAAGGGAAGGAAGCCCAACATCAGCTTCCTACACATCTTTGGGTGTCAGTGTTTTATTCTGAACCAAAAAGATCAATTGCAAAAACTTGCACCAAAAGCTGATGAAGGTGTGTTTGTTGGATATTCTGTGATCTCCAAAGCTTACAGAATTTACAACATCAAAACAAAGGTCATAGAAGAATCAATCAATGTAAGTTTTAATGAAAATGACTTTGTTGCTTCCTGTTCTACTAATCCATCTACAGGTGAGGAGTTTAATGATCTGCTGAATACTGAAGACAACATTCCAGTATCAGCTGATCCACTCCCATCAGCTGATCCAATCTCATCAGCTGACATAGATGACTTAGATGAACCTGTTCCAAACTTACAAAACACCTCTGCATATTCTATCCTAAACCAACCCACACTTTTACTAAATGAAGGGAATCATGATTCAACATCAATGGACTCTAATTCCATATCAAACATTCCCTCATTAGTAGAAGTCTCGTCAGATTGTAATCAAGAAATTCTGTTAGCTGATCAACCAGAAGTCTCATCAGCTGACCCAAACCAAAGATTTTCAACTCCCAGAATCCAAAATGCCTACAAGGACCTCAGAAATCATCCAATTGATCAGGTCATAGGTAACATAGAAGCACCTGTACTAACAAGATCAAAAGCTTGTAACTTCTGTTTATATACAGGTTTTGTTTCTATGATTGAACCAAAGAAGGTAGATGAAGCTCTAACTGATCCTCACTGGATAAATGCCATGCAAGAAGAATTGGCTGAATTCACAAGAAACAAGTGGGTATTCAGAAATAAGATGGATGAACAAGGGCTGATCATCAGAAACAAGGCAAGATTAGTTGCTCAGGGGTATTGTCAAGAAGAAGGTATTGATTATGATGAAACCTTTGCCCCTGTTGCAAGACTTGAAGCAATAAGACTATTTCTTGCTTATGCTGCCTTCAAAGACTTCAAAGTATTCCAAATGGATGTTAAGAGTGCCTTCCTAAATGGTGAATTAAAAGAAGAGGTGTATGTCAAACAACCTCCAGGTTTTGAGGATACAAGCAAACCAGATCATGTATACTTCTTGAACAAAGCTTTGTATGGTCTGAAGCAAGCTCCAAGAGCCTGGTATGATACCCTCTCTTCCTTTTTGACCAATAAAGGATTTATAAGAGGAAGCATAGATAGCACCTTATTTATAAGAAAATTTAAGGGTGATGTGATTCTCGTACAGATTTATGTAGATGATATAATATTTGGGTCTACAAATGTTGATCTTTGCAAAAAGTTTTCCAAACTCATGTCTGATAACTATCAAATGAGTATGATGGGTGAATTAAACTATTTTCTAGGTCTTCAAATTAAACAAGAGGTTGATGGAATTTTCATTCATCAAACAAAGTATGTAAATGACTTACTTAATAAATTTGAGTTTGAAAATTGTTCTTCAATGAAAACACCCATGTTCACTGCCTTAAAGCTTGGAAAGGACACTGATGGTAAATCAGTGAACATTACAGCTTATAGAGGTATGATAGGGTCTCTTTTGTACCTCACTGCAAGTAGAACAGATATTATGTTTTCTTTGCTTGTGAAGTTGGATAAAGAGTGTGTTGTGTGTGTATTCTTGTGTGTCTCGGCCGAGAAGAAGAAGAGAAAGAAGAAGAAAAGAAAAATCAAGCTTCTATCTCATTTGCATTTTAGTTGCCTAGTGTTATCATCTTAAGGTTAGAAATTCTATGCCATTATGTTGATTGTAGTATCTCGGTTTTATAGATTTGTGTATTTATGTTATATGAAATCCGATTGATGCATATATGATGATTTGATGCTCATAGGATGAATGTATGTTAGATTTTGATGATAGATTATGTTCATTATATGTTTAGAATGATTTCTGGAAACATATATAACTTGTATGCATGAAATCAGTAAGATTTGAGTTAGAAATAGATTTATGCATGAAGTTATGATTCTGTCGGATTTGTGGTTGATTGACTCGGAATTCGATAGAAGTATCGGAATCCGATAGAAGTTACTCGGATTTGGCCCTAACTCTTTATCGGATTGTACCTTTACCGGATTGTGACTTTTTACCGGATTTCATGTTTATCGGATTTGGCCCTAACTCTTTTATCAGAATCTTGGATTATCGGATTTAAACATTTAATCGGATTGTGCCCTTATCGGATTGTGATTTTATCGGAATTGGACTCTAACTCGGAATCCACCTTTGCTCGGATTTGAATTGTGATTCAATCGGATTTGGTCATTTACTCGGAATCCGACTATAATTGGATTTGAACTTAATCGGATTAGATGATTTAGAGATAAACATGATTTGTATATCTGTTTGGGGTTTTTGGATGTTGAGTATATGTATAAATGTATATATATATATATATATGAAAACATGAATAAATATGATATTTATTATTGGATCACTATTATGAATTGAATACTGACTTGGGTTACTTCAATCTCAGGATTTGAGAAGACTCGGTGAATTTAGTCATCTGAGTGCGCCAAGGTTTTGAAGACTTTGGTGAGTGGATTTATATCTTCGGATATACAGGATTTAATATCCTATTTGGAATGCTCTTGTTTGGATTGTATATACATGTTATTTGGAGACCAGTTTAGTCTGGGCCTTTGCTTGGGGGTGTAACTTACCAGATCTTGTGGTGCATTTATTGTACCTAAGAAGACTGGTGTTGTTATCACTGTTAGCTGGGCTATCGGTAAACCTTGGTTTTGGCCGACCATGGTTGTAGGTGCTTGCAACACCGCCGGTTCTCTTGGGATTCATGAGCTATTTGGTTTGGGCATATTTGTCTTGTGTATGTTTAGATATTTGTTCCCTCACTTAGCTTTGTGCTAATTCCCCACTAGATTGTTTTGCAGATTCTCTGAGGTGATCCTGATGCTTTTGGGCTGGGAATATGGACAGACCAAACTCTGATGTCAAAGTCTTTTGATTAGAGCCTGTTTTTGTATTAACGTTGTATAGGGTCTTTGTACATCAAACAAGTGAAATCCTTTTGTATCTATTATGTAATTAAGATATTTATATGTAATTAGCTTCCGCGTGCAGTAAAATATATGTTTTAAAAAGCACAGTGTTACAAGTTGGTATCAGAGCCCTGGTTTGAGGATTTGCATGAATGATTTGTGCAGTACTTGAACCGAGGCTCTGGTCAGTCCAGTATTCCCAGGGTGGGTAATTAGTAGGGTAGCTTTGAGGGTGGTTAGTGTTTATACTAACGGATTATATCTAACAATTGGTGAGATGCTGTGTATAGCATAGAAATGGCTGATAACGTCAACCAGACAACTATCCCTGCGTCCCCCGGAAGAAATCATCAGTCCTCTACTGCAGTCAATGAGCAGCACCACAGAGCCGGTACTTCCCTCAACGATGAATCTGATCAACAAGACTATGTGTTGCAATTGGAAGATACTCTGCAAAGTTTGAGAGATCGGGTTCAGGAGTTGGAATAGCAGCAGCATCAGACGCATTTCTCTTATCAAACTCAGACCACTCATTTTCCCAGAGAGTCGGCTGTATTTACCCAGTCAATACCACCACCTGTTTACTCAGCTGCACCTTTCAATACAGTGTCAACACCATTTGGTTCTTTACCATTCGTTACTATACCACCTGTATCACAACCACAACAGCAGAACTTTTTCATTCCATGGTACCCAACTCAAGGAGGCTCTAAACCGAAAGGACAATACAAGGATTTTATGGGTTGCCAACCACCTGAGTATTCTGGAAGCTCAAACCCAAGTGATACTTTGAGCTGGTTAAGGGAGATGGTGAAGGCTTTAGATGCCAGCAATTGTGAGGAATCCGATAGGGTTATTTTTACAACTCGGAGGCTGAAGGGTCAAGCTGCAACCTGGTGGGATTCTCTAACTGCTCATCTCTCTAGAGAAGTGGTGAATTCTGTTACTTGGGATCAATTTCAAACCAAGTTCTGCGAGCACTTCTGTAATACCTATGATTTGGCTAAGGTGAAGCGGGAGTTCATGGATTTAGCGCAGGATGACAAGATGTCGGTGGATCAATTGATTGTAAAGTTTAACGAGAAGCTGAGGTTTGCTAAACAGTAGGTACCCGATGAACCATCGCAGATAGATCATTTCGTTCAAGCACTGTTGCCAGAATATAGGGGTAACACCCGGATGGCAACATCATTGGTTCAGGCGTTTACTGTTGCACGAGCTGCTGAGGGTGACGTGAAAGCTCCGGAAAGATTGAATCGTGAGAAAGGGTCGTCGCACAGGTCTGTGGGAAACCAGAGTGGGAACAAGGGAAGGTGGCAGAATAACCAGCATCGGGGTGATCAGAAATCGAAAGGTTCGGGGTCATATCAGAACAATCCATGGTGTAAACCCTGCAACGCTAGTCATACTGGTCCGTGCACATCTCAGACGAAACGATGTTTGCGTTGTGGTGGATTTGGTCACGAACCATCAGTTTGTCGGTTTAATACAAATGTCTACTGGAATTGTCATGAAGAAGGTCATAGAGCTGGAGCTTGCACCAAACCGAAGCAAAAGGGGACGGGGCAGGAGGTAGCCAATGTCGGGGGATCGTCTTCTGCAGGTCAGAAGAGAAAGGTTGCACCTTCTGCGGAAGGGAGAGCCTTCAAGATGACTGTTATTGAGGCTGCTGATGACAGTGATGTGATCACGGGTATGTTTATTGTAAACTCAGTGCCTGCTCGTGTGTTATTTGATTCTGGTGCCAATAGATCTTTCATGTCTGTATCTTTATGTGACAAACTGAAACTACATGTTACTGTTATTGCTTCTCCGTTAGAAGTAGAAGTAGCTGATGATAAGTTAGTGCCTGTAACTTCCTCTGTGACTGGGGTATCTATAGACATTGATGGTACTAAGTTGCCTGTAGACTGTTTGCTGATGCCTATTCTGGGGTTTGACTTAGTATTAGGCATGGATTGGTTAAGTCGCCATAGAGCTAGTATCCAGTGCCATAAGAAACTGATTACTATTCCTTTGGCTGACGGGTCGCATGTCGTGGCTCGTAGGGATAGATCTCGATCTTATTTTCCTATCATCTCGTATATGAAGGCTAGAAAATCTCTAGCTAAAGGGTGTGCGTCTTTTCTGGCCTACGCTATTGATGTGAAGAAAGAGAAGCGACCTGTTACCGATGTTCGTGTCGCCTCCGATTATCCAGAGGTTTTTCCGGATGATCTGCCAGGGTTACCACCTGTGCGGGATGTGGAGTATAAGATAGAATTGGTATCGGGTACCACACCGATTGCTAAAGCTCCTTATCGTTTAGCTCCTTCGGCGATCCGAGAGATGATGACTCAGATCCAAGAATTGTTAGACAAGGGTTTTATTCGCCCGAGTTCTTCGCCGTGGGGTGCACCAGTACTGTTTGTGAAGAAGAAAGATGGAACTCTTCGTATGTGTATTGATTACAGGGATCTGAACAAGAGAACCATCAAGAATAAGTATACGTTGCCTAGAATCGATGATTTATTTGATCAGCTTCAAGGGCCTTCTTACTTTTCAAAGATTGATTTGCGATCAGGTTATCATCAAGTCAGGGTAGCAGAAGAGGATGTACCTAAGACTGCTTTCCGTACTCGATATGGTCATTACGAGTTCTTAGTGATGCCATTTGGTTTGACAAATGCTCCTGCCATATTTATGGATTTGATGAATCGTATGTGCCGACCTTTCTTAGATAAGTTTGTTATTGTGTTTATCGATGATATTTTGGTGTATTCTAAGACAGAGGATGAGCATGATCAGCACTTGAGACAGGTTTTGGAGATTTTAAAACAACACAAGTTGTATGCCAAGTTTTCAAAATGTGAATTTTGGTTGCGAGAAGTTCAATTTCTAGGACATGTGATTTGTCAAGGAGGTATCAAGGTAGATCCGTCCAAGATTGAGGCAGTGATGAATTGGAGTGCTCCGAAAACACCAACTCAGATAAAGAGTTTTCTGGGATTGGCGGGTTATTATCGCAGATTTATTAAAGATTTTTCTAAGCTTGCCGGTCCGTTGACTAAGTTGACTCGGAAAGATGTTCCTTTTCAGTGGGGTTCATCTCAAGAAGGTGCTTTTCAGATTCTGAAACAGTTGTTGTGTCAAGCTCCTGTTCTTTCGTTGCCAGAGGGTTCAGAGGATTTTGTTGTGTACTGCGATGCTTCGCACGCCGGGTTGGGTTGTGTTTTGATGCAGAGAGGTAAAGTAATTGTGAATGCTTCGAGACAGTTGAAACCAAATGAAAGAAATTACCCGACTCATCACTTGGAGTTAGCAGCAGTGGTTTTTGCTTTGAAACTGTGGAGACACTACCTGTATGGAACCAAATGTATTATCTGCACTGATCACAAGAGTCTGCAGTATGTATTTACTCAGAAGGAATTGAATATGAGACAACGTCGTTGGTTAGAATTGATTAAGGATTATGATTGCGACATTCAGTATCATCCTAGAAAGGCTAATGTAGTTGCAGATGCACTCAGCAGAAAGGGATCTTCGGATTCTGTAAAATTTATGCGATTGGAAATCAAGTCTGATTTAGTGGATCAACTCTTGGCTGCTCAGCTTGAAGCTTTGAAATATGAGAACTTGAAGGATGAACTAATGATTAAACGACAACATGAGTTAACTTCTGATTCGCGTGGTTTGAAGGTTTATCATATGCGCGTTTGGGTGCCGAAATTTGGTAGTACAAAGATGTATCTTGATTTAAAGACTCGGTATTGGTGGCCAACTATGAAAACAGATATTGCGAAATTTGTTGGGATGTGTCACATTTGTGCTCAAGTTAAAGCTGAACATCAGAAGTCGTACGGATCATTGAAACAATTAGATATACCTGAGTGGAAGTGGGATCGCATTACGATGGATTTTGTAACTAAACTTCCACGAACTCAACGAGGTCATGATATGATTTGGGTTATAGTTGACAGATTAACCAAGAGTGCACATTTTCTTGCTACTGCTGAAACTGCACCTTTAAGTAAACTGGCTCAATTGTACATTGATGAGATAGTATCTAGACATGGAGTTCCATTGTCCATTGTGTCGGATAGAGATTCGAGATTTGTGTCCAACTTTTGGAACAAACTGCAGCAGGAATTGAGGTCCCGGGTGAATTTGAGTACAGCTTATCATCCTCAGACAGATGGTCAATCGGAAAGAACCATTCAGACTTTAGAAGATATGTTGCGAGCATGTGTGTTAGAGTTTGGGGGTTCTTGGGATTCACATTTACCTTTGGTTGAGTTTGCTTATAACAATTCCTATCACAGTAGTATCGGTATGCCACCGTATGAAATGTTGTATGGTCGTCCTTGTATAACTCCGACTTGTTGGTTAGAAGCTGGGGAAAAGCAATTTGCAGGACCTGATATTGTACAGATGACAGCTGATAAGGTTGAAATTGCTCGAGAGAAATTAAAAGTTGCAATGGATAGACAGAAAATGTATGCTGATCCGCGACGTCGACCAGTATCGTTTGTCGAGGGGGAAATGGTCTATTTGAAAGTATCTCCGTGGAAGGGGGTAATCAGATTTGGTAAACGTGGGAAGTTGGCTCCCCGTTACATTGGTCCTTTCAGGATCAAGCGAGTGGTTAATGATCAAGCTGTTGCTTTGGATCTTTCTGATGAGCTAACTGGTATTCATGACACTTTCAATGTATGTTATTTGCGCAAGTGTAATGTAGAAGATCAGACGCAGGTTCTTCCGATTAAGGATCTTCGTGTGGATTTGAATCAGAAACTTGTAGAAGAACCAGTTGAACTGTTAGATCGAAAGGTTACAAAGTTGAGAAAGAAGCAGATACCGTTGGTTTTGGTTAAATGGAGACACAGCTTGGGATCTGATTTGACTTGGGAAACTGAATCTGACATGAGGAACCGTTATCCTTCCTTGTTTGAGCGCGATGAGATTCCGAGGACGGAATCTTCTTAAGGGGGGAAGATTTGTAACACCCTCTTTGATGGCCTAGATTAATTAAGGTAATTAAATTATTTAATTTGGGAATTTATATTGTTTATGTGGATTATGTGTATATATGTGTTAATGGTTATTTAGGGATATTATTTGGTTTTATTATTTTAGGTGTGTAATATTAATATTAATTTTATATTGGGTTGTTGGGGAGAGGTATGGCCGAATTGGTGGGTTTAAGCCACCACCCCTCCTTGAGTACTTCTTTGCTTGTGAAGTTGGATAAAGAGTGTGTTGTGTGTGTATTCTTGTTTGTCTCGGCCGAGAAGAAGAAGAGAAAGAAGAAGAAAAGAAAAATCAAGCTTCTATCTCATTTGCATTTTAGTTGCCTAGTGTTATCATCTTAAGGTTAGAAATTCTATGCCATTATGTTGATTGTAGTATCTCGGTTTTATAGATTTGTGTATTTATGTTATATGAAATCCGATTGATGCATATATGATGATTTGATGCTCATAGGATGAATGTATGTTAGATTTTGATGATAGATTATGTTCATTATATGTTTAGAATGATTTCTGGAAACATATATAACTTGTATGCATGAAATCAGTAAGATTTGAGTTAGAAATAGATTTATGCATGAAGTTATGATTCTGTCGGATTTGTGGTTGATTGACTCGGAATTCGATAGAAGTATCGGAATCCGATAGAAGTTACTCGGATTTGGCCCTAACTCTTTATCGGATTGTACCTTTACCGGATTGTGACTTTTTACCGGATTTCATGTTTATCGGATTTGGCCCTAACTCTTTTATCGGAATCTTGGATTATCGGATTTAAACATTTAATCGGATTGTGCCCTTATCGGATTGTGATTTTATCGGAATTGGACTCTTACTCGGAATCCGCCTTTGCTCGGATTTGAATTGTGATTCAATCGGATTTGGTCATTTACTCGGAATCCGACTATAATTGGACTTGAACTTAATCGGATTAGATGATTTAGAGATAAACATGATTTGTATATCTGTTTGGGGTTTATGGATGTTGAGTATATGTATAAATGTATATATATATATATATATATATATATATATATATATATATATGAAAACATGAATAAATATGATATTTATTATTGGATCACTATTATGAATTGAATACTGACTTGGGTTACTTCAATCTCAGGAATTGAGAAGACTCGGTGAATTCAGTCATCTGAGTGCGCCAAGGTTTTGAAGACTTTGGTGAGTGGATTTATATCTTCGGATATACAGGATTTAATATCCTATTTGGAATGCTCTTGTTTGGATTGTATATACATGTTATTTGTAGACCAGTTTAGTCTGGGCCTTTGCTTGGGGGTGTAACTTACCAGATCTTGTGGTGCATTTATTGTACCTAAGAAGACTGGTGTTGTTATCACTGTTAGCTGGGCTATCGGTAAACCTTGGTTTTGGCCGACCATGGTTGTAGGTGCTTGCAACACCGCCGGTTCTCTTGGGATTCATGAGCTATTTGGTTTGGGCATATTTGCCTTGTGTATGTTTAGATATTTGTTCCCTCACTTAGCTTTGTGCTAATTCCCCACTAGATTGTTTTGCAGATTCTCTGAGGTGATCCTGATGCTTTTGGGCTGGGAATATGGACAGACCAAACTCTGATGTCAAAGTCTTTTGATTAGAGCCTGTTTTTGTATTAACATTGTATAGGGTCTTTGTACATCAAACAAGTGAAATCCTTTTGTATCTATTATGTAATTAAGATATTTATATGTAATTAGCTTCCGCGTGCAGTAAAATATATGTTTTAAAAAGTACAGTGTTACAGAAATGAAGTACTTATCTAAGCGTCTGCATATTTTACTTATGGTAGATCAGCTAATAGAATTATGTCAGCTGACGATCATCAGCTGACACTATACCTCAGCTGATAAACCATCAGCTAAGACCTAGAAGCTCAGCTAAGTGAATTCATTAGCTGACACTTATTTTATCTCAACATGGATCAGCTGACACTCTCGTCTATCAGCTGATGATTATCAAAAGTCAAAAATATTTTGTCCCTACACCTATTTTATTAATTTCTCATTTGTATTTATTGTGTTACTAGGTTATTTAATTTAGTTTATTTGTCCGTTTATTGTCTGTGTATTTAATTTATATTCCGTCTATTACCTTTTTGCAGAAGTGACAGTTACTTTTTGCAAAATATTTGTGTAACAGTTTAGGTTTCCAAGGAAGATTTAAAGGTGTATTCGAGCGGTTATTCATTTCTTAAGCTTTCAAAATTCCCAAACACTCTTTCTCTATCTAACTTTCAAACCCTAAACTCTCGTTACTCAAACTTCATTCACTCTGTAATCATGGTGATCTTCAACCCTGCAACTTCTCCAAACGCCATTGCTGGTGAAAATGTCACACCCAACTCTGAAATCACAATACGCCCAAACAACCTTCTCATAAACACTGACATTCCCGTGAGCAAAGCAAACCAGGGATACGAACCTATGGTGGCTTTCATAACTGCCCATCCCCTGTTCGCATGTCTATCTGCTCATCCTCTGTTTATCTTTCCGAACATTGTTGGTGAGATGTGGTACACTGCAAGGTACCATGCTAATCAAGATTTAATCACTTGCACCTGCCTCAATGGTACCATCAACATAAACATCACTACTGATTCTCTTAGACAAGCGATCTCCATACCCCATATGGCCCCATTTCAACCTTTTTCTACAATGGATCAAGTTTTAGAGGTTTTGCCCCTGATTGGCTACCAAGGTGCTGTTTCCCATGGCCAGTATAAACTGTCTGCTCTAGGACACCCATGGAAGTATCTGGCCAGTGTAATCATTCGATGTTTTGGTCACAAGTCTGGCAGCCATGACCAAATGAAACAGTCTGAATTGATGATTCTTCATGCTTTGGTCACAGGGAGGAATATTGACTTCTCACAAGTCATATTCTCTGAAATGGTGGATAAGATCACTCTGGGCACATCAAAGAAATCAACCAGAACCCTAGTTCCTTACATCAGGTATCTAAGTTTAATTGCACTTAGAGATGTTCAGAGGGAACACTATGTTGGGTTAGCTGCTCACTTGCACACAATGACCATCCCTCAAATGGGTCAGAAAACTTTCCATTTGATAAGGGAATTTCAAGGTCCTACTATAACTGCTCAGATGCAAGAGTTGATTGATGTTGCTGCTGAGGATGCTGAAAATGAAGAGGAAGTTGATGCTGAAAATATTGAGGGACAAATGGCTAATGATTCTGAATCTCCTGATTTAATCACTGATCATTCTGAGGAGTCTATGACTCATGCTCCAGATGAAGCCTTAGTGGAAGAAGAATTGATGTTTAGAGCAGATGTGTTTGATGAACCAGCACAGGATGAACCTATTAATCCTGATGCTGAGGGTGATAATGACAATGATGCTGACAGTGATCAAAATGATCATAATAAGGGAGATGATGACTTTCATGGTGGTGATGCTGGATTTCATTATACTGAAAATGTTCAAGATACCACCTCCTCATCTTCTCAAACTGGGATGCCTCTCTCACATTTCCCGGTTCCTTCCAGCTCAAGCACTCCACAAGACAAACAAAGTGGTGATGCAGCTGATGGTGATGATGTTGAGGAAGACACAATTTCTGACAATCTCATTCAACTAATTGAGATCAGCAAGACTCAGCACATCGCAGGTATAATCTCTACCACTCTTGAGGATACTCATTTGGTTGACCCCACCAATGAGAACCCATCCTCTCCTCTAGTTGTAACACCCCCACAACTGCCAAGCTCTAGTCAACTCCCAACAGTTAATGTTCTACTCACTTTGCAACCCAAATAGAAACAAGGTCAATAGAGATGGTGCATACTGCACTTATCTCAGAGGAAATGCACACTACACCTCTGACCTCAACTCCTATAGCTACCTCTTATTTTGAGGGGGAGCTCATGGAAGTTGATATAACCCTACAACCAGTGGGTGTGTCCTCACAACAGGGCACATCTGTAAATATGGGATTGCTGCAATCTGGGTCACCCTCCCAACAGGGTGATACCATTGAAAGACAGACCTTCTCCCAAGGTCATACTGTGTCTACAACCCCTATGTGTCAAGCCTATCCCCTAGTAAGTTCACAACAACTTGCTACTGTAATAAGGGATACCCCTTTGAGTGCAACCCTCACTCACACTCACTTACTTGCACATGTTTTTGATTCAATTCTTACACATACTAGTGCACTACCTGTCAATACTAGTGGCATAAACCAGTCATTAGTACAAGGTACAACTTCTGTTCCCAGTGATCTTAGGCCTCTATACCAGGGTCTAAGTGAGGGACCACAATCCATTCCAGTTCAAAGCACAATTTCTCAATCAATTCCAACCCAACCCATTCCCTCTACTACTTTTGAACCCTCACCCCAACTACTTCAAACCTTATTATCTATCTCTCAAAAGATGGATAGTCTTCAAGCCTCCTTTACCTCTTTCCAAACTCAAACAGAAACTCAAATCTCTCACCTAACCAATGAGATTGAGTCACATAAAGCCAACCAACCCAAACCCCAACCCACCCCTGCCCCTGTTGATCTTTCCCCTATTCTTACCAAACTAGATCAACTTCTAAACCAAACCTCTACTCCTATTCCTACACCCTCCCCTCCTATACCTGCCCAAACCATTTCTAACTTAAACCATACCATTTCCAATCTCCTTTCCCAACTCAAAACCCTTAGACCCTCACCCCCTGATGTCTCCATTACCATTCCGGAATCTCTTCTCACTATCCCCTCTCTTCTCAAAGACGTTGATACTGAGGTAAATAGGTCCAGCTTTTCTGCCAAGATAAGGCACAGTGATACTCTGAGAGAATTCTCCAATCTCACTGAAGCTATCAACAGCCTAAAACCTCTTATCACAACTTCCATTCCTTCTTTCTCTCCTATTCCCTCTCACCTTAGACACTCAACATCATCTTTCACTCAGCCTCCCATACCCACTGCCTCACCTTCATCCTCAACCATACCACCCTTTACCTCAACACCTACCCCAACTCCTTATTCTTTCACCACTCCTGATGCCCCTGCAAAGCCTGCTGTTTTTTCCCTCCTCTGATGATGACAAAAAGGGGGGAGAAGTCAGTTAGGACAAAGTCAGTTTTACAAGCAGAGGATGCATCAACCCCCGATGAAATAGGATCAGCTGTTGAGGGGAAGAATAAATCTGAGAGGGAGCAACCTGCTCAAGAAGAGCAGAGGCCAAAGAGAAGGCTAAAGCAAATGGCTAGAAGGACAAAGAAATCAAAGCAAGGTGAATCCTGTGCTCCAATTGAACTACCATCTGAGGATTCTGATGATGATAATGAAGATGAAATGCCTTTGTCCTCTATGTTCAACATAAGGAAGCAGAGCTCCTCCACTACAGCTCCACCAGTCCAAGCTTCCTCTCCAGTTCAATCAAGTCAACCAACTCCCAGCAGTTCATCAAGAAGAAAAGGAAAGAAGATAATGACTGCTGAGGAGATTGAAGAAGAAGAAAGAAGAGAGGAAGAGCTAAATCAAGAAGATGAGAATCTCAGAGAGTTTTGCTCTTGGTTCAACCATTGAAGAAGTACTTAAAGCCAAAGAGAGACACCAGGATTTCACTACCACTGAGGATCTTGCTGCTGCAGTTGGTGTCACTGATGATGAATTGAGAGAATTACAAGAAGAAGAAATCATCATGCTATCATCTCAATCACATCCAACACAGGTTGCATCACAGCAAGATGATCCTTCTGTCAAGAAAGTTCCTAAAAGAGGAAGAACTCACAGAGAAGCCATTCAAGCATTGCATGAGTTCAACTTTGGAGTTACAACTCAGCAATCTAAAAGGGAGATCAAAGAGGTCTTGGATAACAAGAAGAACTTGATAGAAAGAAAGGATCCAAATCTTATTTCCAGAGTCACTCCATTTAAGGTAACAGATGAAGGGCCATATCTCAGATTAGTAAGAAGAGATGAAAGACAAACACATGAGAATGCCTATATCCATCACTGCAAACTGTTCTCCTTCACTGAGATGATTGAGGCTCTGTACCACCTCCTTAAATCCAAAAGTGAAATTGCCCCAAGGTTCATAAACAAATTCGAATTCTGGATCAGAATGGCTGTTTACCACAGGATATGCACTCATGATCAATTTGTGGAACACATTGATGTGATTGAGGATGCCTTCAAGAAATCCTCCAAAGCTTTTGTACCTGCTGAACGGATTATACTTAATCCTAATCATCCTTACCTGTCTGCATATGAAAATTTCAACACTGCTTTGCCCTCCAACATTGATCCAGAAATGTTTAAGTACATAACTGAACCTGAGAGAGGGATTTTCTTCAAAGACAGAGCTGGTGTTTGGAGATTCCTAAGAGAAACTGACTTAGGAAGAGCCCCTGGAGAATTAATCTTTCAAGCTGCACATTTAACAAGGGGACAAACAGGAAGTGGACATTTTGAAAATCTGATTCAAGCAAGAGCTGAAGAGTTGTTGGCTGCCAATCCTCTGAACAGACTTCTGGATGTAAAAGAAGAACCTTGGTAGGAATGAAGATCACACTTCATAACTAGAGTAGATGTAATTTCAATTCCTAGAATAGTTCAACTTCTGTACTTAGTTTAACTCTTAGTTAGATTTCACTGTACAAACTCTTATGTAAATACTTTGTGTTGTAATCAAGCTTGAAACTTTGATCATGGACTACTTAGCTAAAATGCTAGTATAGATGACTCTTAGTGGATAGCTTACATAGTGTAAATATAGAAAACATCAAAAATCCTAAAAACAGAAAAAGGATAGAAAAGATACCAAAAACAGAACAATGGTACTTCATAAATGAAAAGATTCCCAAAAACAGAACATCAGGGAACATACTTAAAAGAGTTACCAAAAACAGATAGCTAGGAAACCAAAATTGCACTTAAAAGTTATATCTTTACAAATCCTAGTCAAACTGATTCTTTTTAAACAAGATAAAGTTTTGTCATCATCAAATAGGGGGAGATTGTTGGTGAGATAGCAATATCAAACCTTAATCAAACCTATCTATTAAGAAAAATAGGATTTGATGTTAACAAAAACATATATTCAGTTTTGGACTTAGATTGATGAAAAACATGTGTTGTTTTTCTATCTGAGACTTAAAGAATTTCTAAGTAAGAAATGTCAGCTGACGAATCATAGTGTCAGCTGAACACTGAGTATCAGCCAAAGGACCAGCTTCAGAAAGATCAGCTGAGAAGAAAAGATCAGTCAAAGAAGCATCAACTGAGGAATCACACTGGATCAGCTGATGGCCTAGAACCATCAGCTGATGAAGATTTCAAGGTCAGCTAAGCAGTCAAGGATCAGCTGACACAATCACAAGTTATCAGCTGATGCCTTCCATCTGTCAAATAAAGTATTTACTACTTATCCAATCTTCTCTTTATGAGCTGACTATACTCAAATGATTAGCTGAGCCCTTGGGAACAGCTGACAGATGAGTTAATCAGTTTATTAGCTGCTGCTACGATTTGTATTATCAGCTGAGCAATTTGATCAGCTGAGCAAGTCTAGTCAGCTGAGTCTTTCACACTTATCGTTAGCTGAGCAAAATTATATTTGTAGTTCAGTTTCTGTTAACTGAGTCTTTATTGTATATCTCAGTTAATAGCTTTTCTATGTAATATTTTCTTAAAGTCAAAGGCAGAACATGTGTTGTTCTTATTATGCCTTAGATCTTTCTTTTGTAAAAGTACTTAGCACTTTTTGGATCTACAATGATACAAAAGGGATAGATCTTATCCTCTGGAAAAGGAAAAAGATACTTTAGAAAAGAAGATCTTGAAGATAAGCTTCAAAGTATGGCTGGCAACTCTATACTTGGTAAAGTCAAATCTTCAGAAAGCATGGTGTCGATTAAAGCACAAGCATGGAAGGATAAGGTTACTTTCTCAAGACATAAAGGTAGTAATTTAATAATATAATAATAGATAGTGGGTATACTCATTACTGAAAAGTATGTTCACTTTACACGCTTTGCGTATAAAGTTAACTTACCTTTTCACCCACTAACTTTATCTATTATAATATTATTAAACCAAGTACCTTTGTCTCCTTCTCTCTTCATCAACCCGGACACACTTTGCTTATATATACTCATGCATGGAAACATGCAAAAAGGAGGCGAATGCGTTGAAAAGCACTGAAATCTCATAAGTTGAGAATTAGAAGAGTTAGCATTTTACTTTCAGTGTAACAAACTTGTTCATGTGTTGAACGTCTTAGACATTAGTTGTTTAAGATTAGCATTGTCTATGTGTTAGACAAAATTAGTTGCCACCTTTTATTGAACTTAGATTTTCCGCATCTAGTTCATGTAATTCTTGATTAACGTCAATAAGAATCATATAAAAGTAAACCGTGTGTCTCTTAAATTTTAATTTGCTAAAGTTTGTATTCAACCCCCCCCCCCCCTTCTACAAACATTTGTTGTTGTAGTATCCATTCGGGACCAACAGTATTACAAAAGTTTTATAAATTGGTGACTAGACTTTATGGGAACGAGTATTTACGCCGCCCGACATCGTTTGACATCCAACAAATATATGCGCATCATGAATCAAATCATGGATTTCCGGGAATGTTGGGGAGTATCGACTGTACACACTGGGATTGGGCAAGTTGCCCGGTAGCATGGTGTGGGCAATATATGCGGGGCGATCACAATCATCCAAGTCTCATGCTCGAAGCGGTTGCTTCCCAAGATTTGTGGATTTGGCATGCGTATTTCGGGGTCTCCGGTTCGAACAATGATATTAACGTTCTCAATCAATCCCCATTATTTAATGACGTGATAAGAGGCAAGGCACCCGACACTTCCTTTCAAGTAAACAGGGTTGAATTCAAGCATGGATATTATCTAGCAGATGGGATATATCCAGAATGGGCGGAATTTGTTAAAGCTTTTAGATTCCCACAAGACGAGAAGCGGAAAAAATTCAAGAAAGAACAAGAGTCGGCAAGGAAGGACGTTGAACGAACATTTGGTGTTCTTAAAAAACGTTGGCAAATATTGCAATATCCGGCACGACCGTGGTCTGTGAAAAAATTACGTAACATTATGTACGCGTGTGTAATAATACACAATATGATATTACAAGACGAGGGTAAAGCGATTTGCTCATTTGATGAAAGTGATCTACCAATGTCGCCGGAGCAAGAACCAAGTCCCGATACTTCAAGAGCGACTTTGCTAGAAATACGTGATCGAGATACGCATTTTAATCTGCGTACTGCTTTAGTCAAGCATATAAGCACGCTTGAATCTGATGACGAAGATGATGAATAAAATGATTGTCTTCTTTTTTATTTATTAATTATGTAAAGTCTTATTTCAAATAAATATGTAACGTTTATTTAATAAAAAAGTAGTTTATGTAGTGATTTAATTTTTAATTTTAAAGAATTAATGAATAAAATATTAGTTTATATAATAATTAAATTAAACATAAAAAAATAAAAAAAAATAAAAACTTGAAGCATGAGAAGAATGGATAGCCCCCTAGTTTGGCATGCTTGAAGCATGGAGGGTGCCATGCTTATGTGGCAGTGATGTGGCTTATGCTTCAAGCATGCTTCAAGCATGTACTCCGTATAGTCTAATGGAATTGCGAAGAATGAAATTGGAGAGAAAGAGAAGTAATCTGAAAAATGAGAATTAATATTTTGTTTGATAGCACATAGATTTCATTAAAGAACATTTATATTGTTTGGTAAAATGGAGATTTTAACATAGAATTATACCTAACTTATCATTATCACTTATAAATCATAAACTTTCATATATAACCATATAATATGTTTACCTATATGTTTACCTTGTAATGAGTTTAAGATACATATTAATTAAATTATCCCCATTTCAAACATATTTTATTATTATATAAAAGTGTATGAATAATAAATGTGGCAATCTAATCCCATCTTGTTCACTGTAGCACCTTTTTTCTTTTCACTGCGCCATCTTGTTAACTGTGCAATCCTTGTTCACTGTGCCATCGTTTTGCTTTTCCTTACAACCGTCACCTATAGTCCATATCTATTTTCCATATTAGTTTTTGGTCAAAATTCTATCATAGGTCCGATGTGAGAGACCAACAAGTTTGCACAATTTCAAAGATTTGAGATGAGAGACTTAGAGTGAGAGAGAGAGAGAGAGACATTTCGCTGTTGTCGCTGATAAGAATAAAATGAAGCCATTGTCGCCGAGCTCTGGGGAAAAAGCTGTCGCGGGAGAAGGATTTGCCGCCGCCTGAGAGATTTGTTGTCGTCGTCGCCGAAGAGATTGAGCCACCGCCGGAGAGAGATAGAAATGCAGCCGGAGAAAGATAGAGTTGTGTTCGCAGGGGTGAAGAAGTGTTGTTGTTGTCGCCGTCACCAGAGAGATTGAACCACTGCCAGAGAGAAATACAAATGCATCCGGATAAAGGCGGAGTTGTGTTCGCAGGGGTGAAGAAGTGTCGCTGCAGAGAGGTTTCGGTGGGGAGAGTCTATGGGTTTGGTGCGGATGGAATTCTCCGTGTTTAATCAGCATTCTCTGCAATTCCATTCTCTGAACCAGCGAAGCCCTTAACGAAGGTGAGAACGAGCGCCGACCGGCGTAGACAGACAGAAATCCTACGGAGGCGAAACCCTACACGCAGGCGAGAACGGCGACGGCTCTCACTGGACATCGGTTACGGCTCTCAAACGGGGGAGACAAGACAGACGAACGTTAGGGAAAGAGAGAAGAGGGTCTGGGACGTGTGCTTTCAATTTCCACCGAGAAACATATTTTCAATTCTCCCATTTTCTTTGCTTGCTCCAGGCGGAGAAATAAAAATAGGGAATAGGAAATGGGTTTTTTCTCAACTGCCTTTTCTCTCATGTAAATAAACAAGGGATATGTTTCCACCAAAACAGCCCCAAGTGTATAATCTTATATAACTTGAGTATGTGCAAATTAGAGAAACTTCCCAATAAAGAGTAAATCACATGTAGGATAAGGTCATTTGTATGTAACTCAAAGTTTTTCGGAGTTTCTCAGTGTCATCATTATACATATCATCTCTCACTTCCAACATTCTCTAATCTACAAGCCCCTACATCCAATCCACATAAATTATTAATTATTATTAAATATATATATTAAGAGGAGAGAGAAATGAGTATTAAAGGAAAAAAAGGAAAAAAAGAAAAAAAAGGAAAAAATCGTGACCCAGAGCTAGTGCCAAAATCTAAGCTGGTTGGAACTAGCCGGGACCAGCTGTGTCGCGATGATGTTTGGCGCTAGAAGTGCTTCAACCAACGCTGGCTTAACAACGGATGCGCATGGTCTAAGGGTCTTCATAATGTATGTGTTAATTTTCTCTCATGTTTAGGTCAAACATGCTTTATCATGTTTTCTCTCAAACATAAGAATGAATTCATTATTTTAGCCAAGAATGGATCATCTTTGTAAGGTCCACTCTTATGATTATGAGAGAACATGATTGATCATGTTTGACGAAACATGAGATGATCTTAACCATAATGTATATAGGGTGATTCTATTAGAACCCCTTTTATAATCTAAATTGATCATTATAATATGATATATGTGAGTATATAAGTTTTATTGTAAACTATAATTGATTTATATAAAATATATAAATTGACCATTTTAATATGATATATGTGAGTTTTTCTTTTCTTATTGAATAACGTCGGTTATGTTTACAAATTTTATCTTACTAAATATTTCTATTTCATCATCATATTTACAAGATGACATATGAATTCACTAATTCTTTTTTTCTTGATTTTGATATTTTTATTAAATTTTTCTAGTAAAATGATTTTTAGAAATAAAACGTAATTGAATATAAAACCTCTTATAGCTAAATAGTTATCCCAAATTGTCTAAAATGACATTCTTATAATGACTATTCATGCTTAATTGTTATTACATCTTAACCACTTTCTAATAATCTTATCTTTTTTTTAATATGATTTCTTTTGATTATTATAACTTACTTTAAAACTAGGAAGCTAGAATAACCTGTAGCTAACCCCTTGAATTATTTCATATGATATGTTTTATTATCTTAGGCTTGTCTTTTTTTTAATATGATTTGTTTAATGCGTCTATAAAATTGTTAAGTTTGATGGATTTTAGAGTTTTAAGGTGTCTATAAAGTTGTTAAACACCACTTTCTAAGACATCTTGTAGAGTTCAAAGGTGTTTATGAAGAAATTAAATTTAATGAATTTGTTTAACTACATGAACCGAGCCTAAGATTCATAGTGTTTATACTTTAAACTTTTTTTTTATAAATTTGTCATATTTTCTATGATGGGTTTAAACACCTACAAAGTTTCTCTAATATTTTGCACATTTTCTAATAATGTTTATAAATACGTGTCATTCTTCTCATTTCTTCACACAACTTGTTCAATAGGTTAACAAAAACATGGCATATTTTGAATCGACTCGTTTACTCCGTTCTTAATCGTTTTGTCTAATTATTTTTGCATATCCTTATAGATAATCTTTTTACATATTCAAATGCACCAAATTCAAAAAACATTATCAAGTGTAGGCCACAAATCGCTAAAATTTCACTATAAATGAACGGTTGGTAATTTAATTTCATCAAAATGAATGGGTATGATTCTCTAATAAAGATGATCCAAATTAGTCTTTTATTTACATTTAGAGATTAGAAAAGTTCAAATCGCACGATCACACGTATGTATATCTATACGTGTATATATATAAACATATAAGAATACGTGTAAACATATACAAAAATAATCATAACTCTGATAATATACACAAATTAGAAATACGTCAAAAATCCGTCTGAAATTGACGCTTCTTTAAAATCATTTATATCATTAGTTTTCACCGTATATAATTGCACAGATACTCACGTATACATACTTATATGTATGTACTTTAAATATATACTTAACTCTAAGGTCTAATACTCAGAATCATGCACAAGCGTACGTATCTCTATACGTGTAGATATACATATACATAAAACCTAGTGGCACGTAGTATACATGTATGAGTATCATGAGTCAATAAATGACATTTGTAAGATAAAAACACTTCTATCATAGGAATATGTATAAAGATATACAAAAACAATCATAACTCTGAAAAATATATGAAAATTAAATAATACATCAAAAATTCATCGATTTCAACGGATATATATGCGACAGATTTTCAACGGCGCTTCTTTAAAATCAATAATATCATTAGTTTTCAACATATATAATTGCACATATACTCACGTATACATATTTCCTTTAAAATATATACTTAATTTCAAGGTCGTATACTTATAAACACACGCACATACGTATGTATCTTTATACATGTAGATATACGATACATATAACCTAGTGGCACGTAGTCTAAGTGTATGCATATCATGAATAAGAAAGTGACAATTTGTAAGATTAAGAACACTTCTATTATAAGAATATGTGTAATAATCTACAAAAATGATCATAACACTGAAAATATACAAAATTTAGAAAAGTCCATCGAAAATCCGTCGGAAACTCATATGGAATTGCGAGTATGTATCTCTATACGTGTAGTCTGTAGATATACATATACATAAAACCTAGTGGTACATATTAGACGTATATGTATACCATGAGTCGAAAATTGACATCCTTAAGGAAAAAACAATTCTATTATAAGAAAATGTGTATAGATTTACAAAAACGGTCATAGATACAAAGATATACGAAAATTAGAAAAACCCGTCGGAAATTGCCGACGGATTTGCGATGGTGCTTCTTCAAAATCATTTATATCATTAATTTTCACCATGTACATATATACACACTTACGTGTTCCCTTTAAAATATAATATATATGTAATATATATATATATATATATATATATATATATATATATATATATATATATATATATATATATATATATATATATATTATATAAGTCCAAGGTTGTATATTCATAAATATGCACATATATATGTATTTCTATATATATACATATAACATAAAAACGTAGATAAGTATGCATGTAGGTATATTGTCATAATATTAATAGAGACATACATAAATAAATTAATAGTGTGTGTGTATGTATATATATATATGTGTGTGTATGACATATAAATGTTTACAACGAATTTTCGATGGATGGATTTCCAACATATTTGCCACAGAATTATAACGACATTCTTTCGTCAGAATCTGTCGCTTATCCATCGGTAAATTCTATGGTTTACGACAAATTTTTGACGAACCTCCATCCGATGCAAATCTATTAAAAATACATCGTTAATCCTCTATAAAGCGGGCCATGTTAATCCTTGAAAAAAAATTCTACGATTTTATTCGTCGCAAATTCCGTCAATAAGTGAATTTCTAATATCATGTACTTGTAATTGTAGCTTTGTCTTCTAATATGATTTTTTAATTAGTTATGTTGATATAATTCGGAAAAGCCGGGTATCATGTCCAAATGGTTGATAATACAACAAACTATGTCAATATTGTCATTGTATGCAATTAACTATATTTTTTACCTAAAAATACAAAAAAACTTACACTTTTGATTCATTGTATACATTTAACCTAAGATATCAGGTTACCAACCGGTTTCTCCTTTATTTTTTATTTTTAAATTAATGTAATTAAAAAAATAATTATTGTTCTTCAACATGAATTGTTCTTTCAGATTCAAACAAAAAACCTAAAGAATGGTTTTTCAGATTCAAACAAAGAACAAATCCTAATGAATGGTTCTTTCATATTCAAACAAAAACCCTAATCACAAGGTTGTGGTTGTTTGAAGCGGTGGCGTTGTTTGAACCAAAAACCGGCAGGGGTTCTGGAAGGTGATGGTGGTTGTGGTTGTGGTTGTTTGAAGCGGCGGCGTTGTTTGAAGACGACACAAGAACCCTAATCACAAGGTGATGGTTTGAACCAAAAACCGGCAGCGGTTGTGGTGGTTTAAAGCGACGATAAAGGTTCTGGAAGGTGATGGTGGTTGTGGTTGTTTGAAGCGGCAGCGTTGTTGGAAGCGGCAGCATTGTTTGACGACGCTACAAAATCCCTAATCACAAGGCGACGGCGGCGGTTGTGGTGGTTCAAAGCGGGGCAGAAAGTTTCAGATCTGAACTAGTTTTTGGTGGATTTTGAAGGCGGTGACTTTGATGGTGGTTCAAAGGCGAAAGCGGCATAGGAGAAAACAGTGGTGGTGATTCTGAAGGTGGAGGAGACATTTGTGGTGGTAATTTTTAAGGTGAAGGCGACGAAGGAGACGACAGCTGTTATTTTGAAGGCGAATGAAGCAGCAACGGTGGTGGGCTGATTTCATATTAGGGCTTGTTAGAGTTAAAATTTAATTGCATATTCATCTGTTTTAGATTTAATTTTGGTTCATATTCATCTAATTTCATCCCCAATCAAGTTTATCGTTTAATATTTGAAGATATTTTTTATGGTTTTACTTTAAAAATGAAGAACATGACGATGAACCTTGAAGAAAACCAAGAAGATATAAATTTGCTAAATAAAATTCATATAAAAAACCTGTAACCCGATAATCAGGTCACCTATTGCATACAATGAATCAAAAATGTAAGTTTTTTGTATTTTTAGGTAAAAAAATATAGTTGGTTCCATACAATGGAAATATTAACGTTGTTTGTTTTATTTTCGCACAATTTACCATTCGAAAAAACATATACAAAGAAAGAACAAGAATCATGTGCTAAAAAACCTACATTATTTTAAGGGTAATACTATTTGGACCCCCTATTAGTCTAAACAGCCCCCTTAATTATTATTTTATTGGTAACGGTGGTTTTTAGTGGTAGTTCACTCAGCTTTTTTCAGACTTATACCCAGTTAAAAGAAGTCAATTAGTCAATATTCTAGTCCAATAAAATAACAGTCTGATCAATTACACAGTATCACATAGGGCTGTAAACGAACCGAACGAACACGAACGGGCTTGTTCGTGTTCGTTCGTTTAACTTTAGCCGAACAAATAAACGAACACGAACGGATAAACGAACGAATTTTTGTGTTCGTGTTCGTTCGTTTAACTTTAGCCGAACAAATAAACGAACACGAACGATAAACGAACGAGCATGTGTGTTCGATTGTTTAAAAGACTGGTTAGTTCGTGTACATTTTTGTTCGTTTATTTAAATGATAAACAAACGTAAACGAAAGAACACATACTATAATACAAATCCAACATTATTAAACACAAATAAACACTATATCTAAACACACACATAATATAAATATATATAATTGTATAAAATATAAACGAACGGATAAACGAACGGTCACGAACATAAATGAACGAACGAGAGCTCTGTTTATGTTCGTTCGTTTAATTAAACGAACGAAAAATTTTGTTCATGTTCGTTCATTTAATAAACAAACGAACATAAACGAACTTCCCGCCGAACAATTTCACAAACGGTTCATGAACGTTCGGTTCATTTACAGCCCTAGTATCACACATTAAGCCTTTTTTTTTTCTCTCTCTTCAAAATTTATCAATCAAAACAACACTCCGGCCACCTAATTCCGGCAAAGGTCCGGTAACCTATAGAAGTACGAAGCGACCTCCGGCCACCTAAAACCACCAAGCTCCGGCATTCAACACCCAAACACAAACCAGAAGCAGATATAACATGCAGACTATAATGAAGAGAAAGACAACAGACACACTCCGGTAAACCCAAAACATACAAATCTACGATCCCGTAGGAAAAGAGATCTAAAACCCAGACCACAAAAAAAGTTTGTCACACACACTAACGAAGATGGAAAGAGAGAGAAAAAGAGACTTTAGAAAGGAGAAACCCTAGATCTACACATACATACACTTACCGTTAAGAGAGGTGACCGGTGATGGAGAGTACAGAGAGTTGGCAGGCGGTCGGAGCAGAGAGAGGAAAAGAGAGAACAACCAGAGGAGAGAGAGAGAGAGAGTAGAGAAAGGAGACGGGCGTTGAGAGAGAGGCCGGAGGTAGTGAGAGGTGTTCGGCGGTCGGTGCTCGTTTTCCGGCGATCGGTGCTCGTTTCCCGGCGGTCGGTGTCGCTATCCGGCGGTCGGAATAGAGAGAGGGAGGGAGGTAGTGCAGAGAGAGAGAGTTATTTTGTTGTGAAGGTGAAGTTAAATGAGTAGACTTAGAAAGAGAGTTTTCTTCTTAGGAAGATAAGTTTGGTACGAAATTATGAATGTAAAATATTATTAATAGGTTTTAATAGGAAATAATAATTATTTATAGAAAATTTAGAAAAACTATTAGGAAGTCAATTCAGATTTTAGAGGGGGCTAAATAGATAAACTCTATTTTAAAGATTACAAAGCCCGAAAAAAAACAAATATAAATTGATTTCATAAACATAAAAAACAATTGATGTCTTCAGAATTAATCCAAAGTCCACTGTTATATTAAAAAACATGTTGCCATAGATTTAGAAAAAGAAAATAATTTTGATCAACTTATTGCTTCCATTTGATTTTCTTTTTCTTTTCTTTTTTTTTTTTTTTTTTTTTTGTTTTAACGGCGCTTTCTTCCATTGATTGTTGGAATTGATTCTTTATGAGTTTAGGGTTTGTGAAATTTTGGTAAATCCATACAATATGACACTATTTCTTTGTATTTAAATAACTCCATATCTCTAGTCCTAACCGATTAGGCCAGATTTGCATGGATTTTAGCCAGTCTCAATCCGGTTTAGTTGGATTTATTAGGATTTTAGTCTGTTAGGTTACATGTTCACATTACAGTAAAAAAGTATTTAGGGTTTAAGTTTTTTTTTTTTTCTAAAAGTTGGTTCACCTCTTTTTTAAAAGAGAGGAAAAACCATTTAAAGATCTTTTTTTAACGTAATATTTTTTTCATTGTTTACGTATCCAAGTATATAAGAGAAAAGAAGATAAATTTTATTTTTCAGAAAACAAACAACACTAAGATATGTTGGTGTATATTAAGGATATATTAGGGCTTTGGTAGAAGTTGATCAATTCTATTTAGTCCATTAGTATTTACTTTTAGAGTTTCTATTCTACCATCATGCTCCATAAATAATGATTAATATAATACAAACTAGACCAAATGTCCGTGTGATACACAAGTTCGTTTAAAATATAATAAATATTAAACATTAATAAAAACGTATTAAATAATAATAAAACGTGAATTAAATGGGAATTTAAAAAAAATAACGACGTACGACATCAACGCTCTATCCATCGATAGAAACATTGACGCGAGCGGCAGGGCAAACTTTACGGTAGACATAGTAGCATGATACGAAGAGACGAGATTTTATTTTTTATAAATATCATCAATCATTATTTTTACAATTAAGGGTAATAAAGTTAAATGTTATTGGTTATACTTAAAAAGAAATTAAAATGATTATAAAATATTTTAGAATGATAAAACTAAAAATTTGGTTAAATATGATATTTTGAAATATCATAAAGAGTAAATATGATATATGTAAATTAAGGGGAATAATTACGATTTTATATGATTTTATAAGGGTATATATGAAATTATATCTAATAAATTTAATTCTAAATGAATAAATGGTCAAAATTAAAGATACAAAATAATAATAAGATTTTCATGATTATACATTATACCCGTAAACTTTTATACAATGGTCCCAAAAGTCTATATATACTTGAGAATCAGATTTAATGTCGTAGCAATTGACGAATATACGGAAATGTGGCTTCTTGTGTACCAAAAGAAGTCTTCTTCCTTTTTCATGAAAGACGCATAATGGACCACATTCGATGCTATCATTTAAATTTTTTTACGTAACATCATACTTGGTGTTACGTACATGATCTTCTCGTAAAATGTCCTACTCGCACTTTGTTATTTCCAAATTAATTATAAGTGTTAAGTGTATCGAAATGTAATATAGTATACTTATTTTAATATTCTATGTAACGAACTATACTTCTTTAGTATTAATATAATAAGTTTTTCAAAAGGTAACATTTAATGTAATATTTTTTACTTTGGCATGCAATTACAGGTTTGCACATCATCTTTGATTTTTATTTTTTAGATGATGATAATCATAACCCTTAATGTTATGGTTAAGAATAAAAAAGATAAGATCACTTTTACAAAAATTATAATCATAACTTATGTTTTCGTAATTAAACTTTTCATAGTTATCTTATAATTAGTTTCCAGTTTTATATACATGAAACAAGGTTACCATTTTTAAGAACTAAAAATCAATATATCTTATTCTTATATAGCCATTAAGGTTGTGGACTTGCGGTTATCAAAATTCTTATTTTTGTTGTTGTTTATTGTATTGTTTTATAATAATAATAATTATTATTTTATTATTAAATCTTGTGAATATTACACCCTTCAATTTTCATACCACTCACTGCTGACCAGCGTCATCACCACCACCCTTACCCCGTCTTCTCAACCACCATCGTCATCACCAGAGTAGAAGACCAAACTTCTTGGTCCATAGAATCATTGCCACCATTACCATCATCCCTTAATCAATTTCTTGGTTTCTTAACCAATTGCAGCTGGTCGTGAAGATCTGAGGACAATATCCCTCAATCGATTGATGCTCCAGATACTTCATACTCGTCTGATTTGGTAAACAAAGGTGAGAAAACCCTAAATCTGCAAAGCAACCCTAGGATCTCATTGATTCAAGATCTAGATTTTGTTTCAAGAATCGAACTCAAAGCTTTAAATCTTTACCAATTTCATACTACAAAAGTCTATCTTGAATTATAGCGGCTTCAAATCGGTGTAGGTGGTGGCGATGGTGGATGGAGCAAGCGGTGGCGGTGGTAGTTTGACATCTACAAACCATGGAAGTTGATGTGGGTTTGTGTGTTAAATGGGTTAAATAATAAATAATAAAACAAAGGGGTAAATATATAAAGGGGTACTAAAATAATAAAACAAAGGGATAAATAAAAATATAAAAGGTAATAAAATAATGAAAAATATTTTAAAAATTAGGGTAACTAGCTAAGTTGTAATTATAGGTCATGTTGTATTAAACAAAATTTTCTAGTAGTTTATTATATTAATACCAATAAAGTATAGTTCGTTATATGAATATTTAGATATGGATACTTCATTATATTTATGTGTATATAACCCTTAATTATAATTACTACACTAACTATATAATAATGAAAACCCCGTTGGTATATATTATTATAATGACAACTATTTATAAAGTACACATGTTACAACTTACAAGAACAGTCCTGATATAAAACCTTAAAGGTTCTTAACCTTTCTATACAATAGAACTGGATCATGCTATATTAAACTTGAATCTACATTTCTTAATACTAACATGCATGGAGATATAAGACGCAAAATACGTTAAACACAAAGCGTGCATGCATCAAATACTAATTTGGAGAAAATGAGACTTTCAATATTTGGTTAACTAATGTTATATCTACAATAATATAATTAACATATTAATGAAGTTATAATCCAAATGTGTAGTGTAATTCTCTTTATTAAAAAGCTTAATTATATTTCAATAATTTTCTTTTTGAAAATTATGATACGCATTAGGTTTGTTACATTTATTTCAAAACAAGTATAATTAATAACAACGACGACATATCATTTAGATGCAGGTGTACGGAGTAGGACCATAAATTATAATTTTATCCAACTTGTGTCGTTGCTCTTATGTTTGTCTATTTTTTTCAAAAAAAAAAAAGAAATAGACTTAAATTTTGATGATGTAGTAGCGATCATGTAATACCAGTTTAAAGTGTTTATAGTATTGGTGAGTTATAGAAATCAACCGAATTATAACTGATTTAACTTTATAACAAAACTGATCTAAGCTAACCGAATCATTTCAAAAACTGATGGTTTGGCTTCTAAAGTTTGGTTAAACGATAAGGGCGGTTCGGTTACAATTAATCACAAAAAACACCTCGTTATTAACGGAACCGTCCCAATAAAATATTTTGTAGTTTTGTATTATTTATCTATACTTATATATGAAACCTTATTAAGGATCATTAAATGTAAAGTTTAGAAAAAGTACTTTTAGAGTGTCATGTCTTACAGTTTTTAGAGTTTTTTATACTACTTTTAAGCTTTATAATTGTTTCCATTATATATCTTCTATATGACGTCTTGTATTTATTTATTTTCTTTTCACATGAAGTTTTCTTATTTATTTTATGCCAAATTAGAGTTTGAACTTAGGAAAAGATTACTTAAGGTGTTTATTAGTTTTTAAATAAAAAATTATTTATTATTTTATAATCAGATTCATTAAGAGCCTTTAAGATCCAATTAGTGTTTGTTAATTATTTCTATTAATATTTGAAAACCTTATAAAAGCTCTAAATGAATAAGAGATATAATATAACACCAAAATCTAAGAAACCGTTGATAACAAACCTCAGATTTTCATGCCTTCAAATGTAGGTATGCTCTACAATTCTTAACGCCACAGTTACTGACCACCTTAAACTCCTTGACCATCACCGACTCAAACTCCCCTGAACATCGTTGCGCTACTCATACTCTCTAATAGTTTCCATTTTTCTCACTCTCTGATTATGACCGTCTTATTTACAATCCTAAACACTCGTTGCCCTACTCATACTCTCGGACCTCTTTGGTCACCATACACACAATCACCTACGATACATATACACTACAATAAGTATTTTGATACCTTCTTGCCATGGTTTTTTTCCTAATTGTGGTTACGTTAAAAGTTTGTGGTTACATTGATTGCATAACTTTGATGAATATCAACAGTCAAATATGACAAATTAGATAATAACATACATGCAAACCTTTTATAAAAAAAAAGAAGATAATAACATAAATGCAGACCTTTTATAAAAACAAAAGTCGAATATAAAGTAGATTCAGACATTTGAACTACCAAAACAGAAAAAACCTTACTCTACATAATTAACCATATAAATACATATACATAAATGCACATATAGATTTATATAATTCAAATATTAAGTCTTACGTATAATGAAGTTTTTATCGATTCAGAAAATAGTCAAAGTACATTAATATCCTGAGGCTCGTAAACGTAATTACTTCGTGTTTGTCATTCATATAAAATAGAATAACGTCGGTTATGTTTTCCTTTTTTTTTACTTAATAAAATGCATTTAAATGTAAATAGTTAAGTTTTTATACTCCGTATTTTATTTTATGATAAATTATCGAGAAAAAAGATTTAAATTTTAAAATTTTATCAATAAAAGGTAATGTATAATTTTTTCCTTAAAAATAACTTTCAAATTTTAACTTATGATAAGTGTGGGACAATAAGTTTAATTGTTTATAAAAACCAAATCGATGTTTAATTATATGTAATAAGTTCATTTAAAAAAAACATGTGATCAATGTGTCAGATTTAATTAGGGTTGCAACAAATCAAGCTATCACGAACTATCCGAACTTAGATAATTAATTAAAAGGTCAAAACTAATTAGACTTTACTAAGCTCGAGGCTGAAGCCTAAATTAAACCTTATTTGAGAAACAGGCCCGAACTCAAGCATCAAAAAGTAGTTTAGTTTAAACTTGCGAACTTAAATGGGCTCGGTTCATGTGATCCGAGAAACATGGGACATGTTTTTTTAACCAACCAAACAAAACTTTTTGTCTATTTCGAATTATAAAGATAATTAATGTTATACCTATGAAAGAAAAACCATAAAATAGATTTACTTTTACTTATTGATTGCATCTATTAGTTATATTTGTACCACTACAACACAAACAGGCTATTGCGACGGATGATATCCGTCGCAAAAAATACACAAGTTGAGACGGTATTGCGACAGTTTTGCGACGAACTTCAAGGCATAAACCCATCACAATCATGTGGTCAAAAAGTGACGGAATAGCGACAGAGTAGCGACGGACGGTTTTGCGATGGGAAATACCGACGGAATAGCGATGAACTAGCGACGGACGAATTTGCTACGGAGAAAACGGACGCAAAAGTATATTAATGAATAAAAATTATATAAATAAATAGTCCGTCGCAAATTCCACACTTTTGCGACGGATTTGCGACGGACCTAGAATTCATATTTTTGCATTTTTAGATAAAAAGTCGTAAAAAGGCAACAACAAACACGAGTCATCTAGTTTATTATACTTGTTGGCGGTTTGGTAATTTAAGAGGTTTTATATTTTCTTATAGAAACCCTCGTGTGCATTTTCATATATTTATATACACATTTACTAATCTTGAAATATCGTTTATCGTACAAAAACACGTACAACTCGGAAAAATAAATTTTTTAAAATTTTTATGTGTTTGTATAATCATATAATAGTGTAATATAAGATATAGGAGTTTTTATTCACAGGAAAAAAATAGAAAATCATAAAAGCAAATAATAAAAAAAAGTTTTGCCATTTTTGCGACGGTCGGGCTTTTGTTTAAAAACGTCAGACCCAACGCAAAACCGTCGCAAATCCGACGTAAAACGTTGTTGTCGCAAAACCGTCGCAACTCTTATCCGTCACAAATCTGTCACAAATTCTATCCGTCACAAAACCGTCGCAAAACAATAGCCGTCGAAAAAAGTCAAGGTCGTTGCTAATCTGACGCAAAACGATCGACGCAAATTTTCCGTCGCAAACCCGTCGCAACATGATTTTCCGACGAAGCTTTTTGGGACCGCTATAATCCGTCGCAAACAGCATTTTGCGACGGATTTGTGACGGATTTTGCCGTCTTAAAAGGGTCAGTTTGTAGTAGTGTTCTATTTGTAGATGTTTTCTAGTAAATAACTGTAAAAAAAATTCGATTTTATTGTTTTGATTATTAATTTACCATACTTTTCTTTTTGTTGGTTATGGTGGGTATTGATGGTACCGCTGGCCGGAAAGTGGTGGCTTTGTGGTGGTGATCATAGTGGTCGTGGTAGTTGTTAGGTTCAAATATATTGTATTGTAATAGAAGTTAATATTATGTTTGAGGGGCTATTAGGTAAATAAACTATTGGAGTATATAAGTCTTTTGCTTATTGGATATATGTAAGGATTATAATTGACAATGTGAGAACTATGTGTTTTTTGAGGTGTTTCACCTTTTCTCTCTAGTCACATATTACAATCTTTCAATCTACCACTTGTGTTACTCAAATATATGATTTACAAGTGGTATCAAAGCCACAGGAGTGAAGATTGGTCGGAAACATTACAAACAACAAAGATCTGGGTTGAGTTTAGATGAATATTTGCAAAACTTTGTTGAAATTTTCGAGTTCAAGTTGAGCTGTGAATTTGAGATGAACTTTAGATATGTTGTTCATCATGATAAAAGATATCTACAGTAAAATTTAATGCAAAAATTCCATATCATTTGAGATAAATCGAAATTTTCTTTTTCTGAGTTTTTTACATGGTGTTCTTGAGAATGAAATTTGAGATTTCGAGATTACTTGATGTTAACGACTATAATTCTAAAAAAATGTTAGCCTTTACATCTGAATCATACTAGAAAGTTTCATATCAAAATTCCAACCACACAATGAGTAATTTGAAAATTTGTGTTTGAAGGTTTTATGGTGTTCTTGGTGAATTTTGCTCAAATTCATGCTTCTTTGTTGTTGTTTATCAACAAATTTGGTACAGGGTTGATCGGATTTGATAGGCTCGCTAATCTTGGCAAGAAATTTGAGGATTTAAACAAGATTGAAGAAATCTTGGTTGAAGATTGAAGAACATCCGACCTTGGAAAGAACACAAGTCGGACATGCCTAAGTCCAACCCATCCAAGTTGGACATCCCTAAGTTCAACAAATCCAAGTCGGGCATGCCTAAGTCGACATGCTAAGTTGGACATGCCTAAGTGCGACACATCCAAAGTCGACAGAGCCTAAGTCCAACACATCCAAAGTCGGACAGAGCCTAAGTCCGACATATCCAAAGTCCGACAAGGCCTAAGTCTGACGCATCCAAAGTCCGACAGGGCCTAGTCCGACACATCCAAAGTTTGACACATCCTAAGTCTGACACATCCGGTCATTTGACTTTTCCGGTCACAAGTGGACAAATTTCGGTTAGTTCCTTCAACCGTAATTTTGGTCAACCCTAAAGTCAACCAAATTTCTTAGTCAAGTCATTTGATTTTTTTTCTAAGTTTGGATTATCGAAGTTTTAGTTATTTGATGTTTCTCGATTTCGTTCATTGTAGTTGGTTCCACCAAATTTGGGCATAAGTGAACTCAGGTGTTGTTTTCCAAGCTTTTCTAATAACAAACCAACTGATCTCCGGTCATCCTACCATTTCTTAACTGATTTTTGGTTCTTCTTCCTTAGTATATACCAAATTTCGGTTTCACAACCAAAGTCTCGTTCATCAAATACTGTTCTTTCTAATTTCAGTCATCTTTTCTTGTGATTAACTCGATCATTTGTGAATTCTCGTATTTCAATCTTATCATTACATAATTCGTGTCTCTAACCTTCATTGTATTAACCAACATCCGGTTACACCAATATTTTTTCTAAAATTTTGAGAGTTCATTTGTGTGCTTTCAAATGAGAATGTACTCGACTCACTGATGAAACTATTAGATCAAAGTCATATACCCACTTATTTTTGCCAAATTTGTTAGCATCCTTATTCCTTTAGAAATCCTTTCTACTTTTGTGACTCGAACGAGGTTGATAATTCTATTTTGAGACTTCAAATGTTTGATTTTGTTGATGTTCCCGTTTTAGATCTTCAACACTCCTTACAATCCAAGTGGCTCAAGTATCAATACAGGTGGTAGAAGACAATTGACTGGTATCTTTCAACTGAATCCCATGATGTGAAAGCAAAAATTACACATGATGCTCAAGAAGGATCATGGACATCATGATGTAGAGATAGAAGATGCAGAAACTTTCAAAAAACTTCTATGCAGTTGATTGTGGCTTGAGATATCAGGTCTAAAGGGAGGGAACAACATATTCTCTTCTAAATTATCAACAAAGATCGAGAGCAACATTGTAGGGGGAGAGAACTTCAGATTCTCCCCATATGATTCCAGGGGGAGAGATCAACATATTATCCTCGAATGATGAATCATTTTATACTTTCGCTGCTGATACAAATGCTCAAGATCCATATATGTTGAAAACCTCTACAAGCGAAACTGCTTATATAACTGAAAGTGACAACTTGGGGTTACCGGAGCGATACATTACAATAGCGAAAGACCCTCAAGATGTTGCGAAAATTCAACGACTCCTATTCCATAGAATAAACAACTTCTATTTCATACAAATGGGTGGTTGTTAGGTTCAAATATATTGTATTGTAATAGAAGTTAATATTATGTTTGAGGGGGCTATATATTAAGTAAATATACTCTTGTAGTATATAAGCCTTTTGCTTATTGAAAATATGTATGGTTTGTAATTCACAATGTGAGAACTATATGTTTTTTAGGTGTTTCATCTTTTCTCTCTAGTCACATATTGCAATCCTTCAATCTACCACTTGTGTTACTCAAATATATGATTTACAATAGTGACAGTTGGTGTGGCAAAGACAATATATAGGCAATTGTGATATTTTGATTAATCAAGTACATGGCATTCGAGGCCGGGGACGTAATATATTTGAATATGACAACTTAATGAAGAAAACAATATTCATGGTGTTAGCTTACAAGCTAACGGGGAAGATAAATGAATATGACAACTTAATGAAGAAAACAATACTCTATTTCATGTACAAAGCACATGAAATAGGTTCTGTTAGAGAAACTTTTTGGTCCAAGATTAATATTCCTAGAAAGATTAATATCTTTGTATGGAAATTAGCTGATCTAAACCGTTTAGCGATTCGAGAAAACCTGGTGGAAAGAGGAGTTGATGTGTTGTCGCTATTATATCTATTTTTTGAAGACAATTCTGATCAATGGGTTAGTCATATACAATTTCATTGTTCGGAAGTGGAAAAGTTATTGTTTGAAATTCTTAAATGGTGGAACTTAACGTTACTTTAATCTAACTATCAATGCATCATACACTACTCTTTCTTTCTATTCTATCAACAAACACGGTTAATTTAGCATATATATATATATATATATATATATATATATATATATATATATATATATATATATATATATATATATATATATATATATATGTTGGTGTACGTAATGATCCACTAGGATCGTTGTAGTTATGGTATTATTTTTACTTAAAAAAGAACAATAAACCATAGATTTATGGAATAATATTGGACTTACAATTAATAAAAATTCGCAACTAAGAATAAATGTAAAATGGAAATTGTCACCTTTACTTTACTTCGGTTAATTAACTAACGGAGGTTAATGGCCGATTGGCCGGCTTTCTTTTCCCGGAAAAAATCTTTACAACTCCATCGGAACCACCACCCACCAACGTGCACTCATCATCGCCCATTTGACTCCAACATATGCTACTCACGAACCCATGTTCCGACCTGCAGGCTCCACCCTCTGCAACTGGTTCGAACCCATGCACCCATATCGGCTCACCCCATCTCTTATCATACACGAACACCTGGTTACTTTCCGACCCGCATCCGATCAAACCTTGATTTCTCCAAATGGATAACCCGACAAACCTTCTTTGGTTTGTGTGCCCTGTGTACGTGCGAATCAGGGTTTGCTCCTGTGTGTCCCACATTTTTATGCACCCGTCTGTTCCCGATGTCACCACCGTATGATCGTCTACGAATCTGGTGTAACTCACCGTCCGTTGATGCCCGTCGAAGACCGCCACTGGGTCAACCAGATTCCTCACGTCGAAAACGTAGGCTTTTCGGTCAGCACATCCAACGGCTAGTAATGCGCCACCAAACGGGCTGAACTCCACACAACAAACAGGGTTCCCAAATTCCACCATACCCACACATTTCTCGCTCTCGAGACGAGGGTCCCACATTTGCATGGTTCCGTCGTCGGACCCGGAGACTCCGACGATAGGATCCCAGCTTGAGTAGTCCATACTCCATACCCGACGGCCGGAGTGCTCGTCGCGCTCGAAGACCGGCATCTGTGTCTCAAGATCGTATTCCGTGACAACGCCGTCGTAGTCGGCGGACCCTATAGTCCGGCCGTCGGATCCCGGTTTCCATTTGAGGCTGCTGAGCTTTGCCGGGGTGCATACGCAAACCCGGCATGCGGCGGCATGGTCGGCCGACGGTGGCAAGGAGTTTAAGCTGTAGACTCTTATCTTTCTAGCGATACCGCCGGTGGCGAAAAGGGTGCCGGAGGAATTAACTTCTATGACCCCGAGTGTATCGGTGATGTAACCGGCGGTGACGGAGGATGAAACAACGGCGGAGACGCGGAAGTCCCACTCAAATTTCGGTGATGATGTGTCCTCCTGATCGGAATTTTGAGGTTGTGGGTTTGGGTGGTTCATGTCATGCCTTGCGGCGGCGCACGGTGGTGGTGGGTGGTTGTTTTTTAGCTTTAGATCTCTTGGGGACCCGCCTCACCAATGGAAACTCTACGCTTGTAAAATTATGATCGAATTAATGGATAGACATGCATGGTTGTATGTTGTCGTGTGTGTATATATATATTCCCCATATATTGGAAAGAAGGAATTCTAATAAATGGCCATGCGATTCCCTTTTATTACAATTGTGCCATTGGAATTAGGTTGGTTAATCTAGTTAATTAATGACATATTATGGTCAATTTTGCTCTTTTGTTAAACATCAAAATCATTTGCTTTTTAAGCAAATCTCGTACGTAAATTTTAAATTAAATCCCTTTTATTTAAAATATTTTATAATAATACGAGAGTAGCACCTAAAAGGCATAATTGAGAGTTCGATCAATAAACCTGAAAAAGAAGTTGACAAGACTAGAAAAATCTTATCTTTATCGACAACTAAACATACAAATGGTCACATTTTTGAATTTTGTGAATTGACTAACTAATGTTTATGTTTTATATTTTATACTATTGAATACAGTGCATCTTGTGCTAACAGTGGTGAGGAGAGATATCTGCAGACGTAAGATTACTACATTTTAGCGTATATTCCGTTTATGTAAAAGGTGTTCTTTATATGAAAAATCAAATATTTTTTTGTTTAGAAAGAATGATATGACTTGTTTATTAGTATTGTTATACACTGAAGTCAGACGTAGATATCCTAGCACTGACGTGTTACATGCGATACAAATTAGCCATAACTAAGACATACAAGGTCGTAATTAGCTCACTTACAACAAGTTCCTTTCGATTATTTAGAACAAGGGTATTTTAGTTATTTTGTGAAAATATTGTTATGTGATTAGGAAATATAGAGAATGAGAGAAGTTATGGGTATGTATGATACCTAAAAAAGGAGAATGGTGGTTGTTTTTGTACCTCAAGCATGAGATGCGGTTCTTGTACTTCCAAGTCATCACCTCTCGCTTTTTGGCCCATACACCTCTCTCACATTAATTAACCTCGCTTTTTTCTTTCAAAAATCATTAATTCTTTTATTCTATTTCTATGTTTTTTAGAATAAAAAAACTTAATTTAGTGTTTAAAATTTACAACTATTTTATCAATCTTATTCATCTATTTATTTTATATTATGAAAATTTCCATATATAATATTAGTGGAACGGTTCTTCAAAATTAACTATCATTATATGAAATTTTCTATTCTGAAACTTATATATATTATTTTATTGAGATAGATAGTTAAGCAATCGTCAAATACTTGATTATGTATAGAGTCAGAATTTATAATTCCATTTCAGATTGTAATATATATATATATATATATATATATATATATATATATATATATATATATATAGACAAAAGTTCATGCGAGAACCGTTGTTAGCGCGAGAACCGCGAGAACCAATCTAAGCCATCCAATCCCCCCTCCTTCAATGTCATTGTCCACCCATGAATTCCTCACATGCACCCTGCCACACTCTATCCCTCCACGCTCTCCATCCATGATACTTCCCATATCCAAGGAACGGCTGAGATTGGTTCTCGCGGTTCTCGCACTAACAACAGTTCTCGCATGAACCCTCCCCTATATACATATATATGTAAAATGTAAGTATGCGTTATCATATTGAAAACTTATTAAATTAGGTGGTGTTTGTGGCAGGATTCTTTAGAATTATGTGAGAATTGGAATTTAATTTCTAATAATTTTCATGTTCTATTCAAAATTTTGAAAAACTTTTCATCAAATGAGGAAAAATAAATTCTTTCCTCTAGCCTATTTAAGGAATTGAGAGACCTTTACTCCTTGGTTACCAGCGACAATCAACGACGACCGCGGGAGTGGTGGAGTCCGGCCATCAATGACGTGGTAGTGTGGTGGCGACTGGCGACCAACGAACAACGGCTTGCTTCTCCCATTTTTCTCATCTTGACCGGCGACCAAGGATCGATGGTGTAGCTCTTCCCACCGGCAACTCAGCTCTTCCCACCTGCGAGGATTCCTCACCGTTGACCAGGGTTTTGATTTATCGTGATGGTGGTGGTTAGGGCTTCGATGGTGATGACGACATGGTTAGGGCTTCAACTAGGGTGATAGTGGTTAGGGTGATGGTGGTTAGGGGTTGTGGTCAGTGGTGGTTTTGGGTGGTGATAAGGGAGGTATTTTAAATTCCAATTCCAATTTTACTTTTATAACCAAACACAATAGGTAAGGTTTTAAAATTCCGAATCTAATTCCTTCACATTTTAATTCTTTCCTACATTCAAATTCATTGAAAAACATCTTGCAAACTAAACGTCACGTTAATCTTTTACTAGCTAGTTTTATGATCAACATAAAAGCGATAATCAATCATATATCAAATAAGCATATTAAACTGGGATAAATGACATATGAAACTTGACCAACAAAAAGTATGTATTTATCCACAATCCATTAACAACGTGTAGGAATTTAAAAGGTGGTAGTTGTGGAAAAGTAATATAAATTATAAATTTTGTTAGAAATAGAAAAAAAACCTTGCATTAATAATGTAGACACTTAAAATTTTAAAGTCCATGTTTTTTAAAGTGTATAGATTTGATATAAGTTGGCCGAACCAATATTTTTCTTGCTTATTTATAATTGTATACATTTGGAAAGTGTTATAAAATTATTAATAAGTGTTGAAAATCTATACATTGTTTGTAGTGTTGTTGCTAGTAAATATTTATATGTATATTAATCTTCCCATAACTTGTAAATATTAAAAAATAATAATATAATAGTTGGATAAGTCCAAAAGTGGTAGACCTGAATTATAAAATGATATAACACTTGACCCCTTGCTCTTTCTATTTTCCGCTTTCAAGTAATGTCCCACACATCTTAATCCAAAGTTTTTCAATATTTGCTATTAGAATGTAGACATATGTCATTTCAGTTCTTTTCATCGCTATCTTGTGACAACGTATTATTTAACTCATCGATTATATTTTTGGATTAAAAGTTTACGAAACAAATACAGTTATGCAGATGTAAGCATCTATTAAACACAAGATTCGTGAAATTAAGAAATCAATTATGATGAAGATTGTTTTCCGAAGTTATGTATGAAGATTTAAAGAATTGAACATTTTTGAGATTTGGTAATTGACATAGTGAAGAGTAATCATGTCAAAGGTTAAGTTAGAAAAATTAGGAGGATGAAATTCGTAATAGTTGTAAAATGTAAGGGGCTTTGGTAACTTAGAAAACTATGGATAAAATATGTGGGGAACCTTTCTGTTTCTGATGGTGCTTTTATAGGAAGACAGGTTGGCATGCCAAACTTACAGTTACAAGCAATTTTAGAAAGTTTTGTTTTTTATTTACTTTTCTATCCAGTTTTTTTACTTTCTAAGTTTCTATTTGTATTAGCTTCATGTTACTTACTATTCAATCTTATTTTTAACTCTCTATTTTTTTTTAATATTAGTATTACATCATTTTCATTTTTCACCTAGAGGGCATGACAATGTTCCCGTGCAATCCTTGAGACCCCTTCCTCACCCTTGGGACAATGGCGTCTCGGTTTTTTTTTTTAAACAGCATGACGTCTCGTTTAATATATGTTACTACTTGATCTAATCTTTTTATCTAATTTTAATTTTTAATCAAAGATGAAAGAAAATAGCGGAAAGACACACCGACGGGGAGAGAGAGAGAAAAAGAGAGGGCAAGTTAGAAGCCGAGTGAAACAAAAATTGATGGGTTGAAAGAAGACACAATACTCGTCGGATCCGCTAATGATCCAGGTAGATACAACAAACTACCTTATTAAATATATAAAACAAGTTTAATTATAGTGTTTTTTAAATTTTCTACTTTTAAACTAAAACATAGTTTTATAATAATAATAATAATAATAATAATAATAATAATAATAATAATAATAGTAACGATAATAATAATAATAATAATAATAGTAACGATAATAATAATAATAATAATAATAATAATAATAATAATAATAATAATAATAATAGTAACGATAATAATAATAATAATAATAATAATAAAAATAATAATAATAATAATAATAATACTTTTATAGTAATAATAACAATAATAATCAATATTACGGTTATTTATTCATTATAATTAATATTCTTGTCATATATTTTTACTATTTATTATTATAATGATAATTATTACTTTATCAATACTATTATTATTTAAATAATATATTTTATTTATTATTAATTATTATTTTCTGTGTTAGTTTTTTTATTAATAGTTATATTTTATTTATTTATTTGTTTATTATTATTAATTTTACTGTCAACTATTTTTGGTAATACAATGAATATTTATTATTTTTATTATGTTTCATTATTTAATTTACTTTTGTTATTATTTATATAATTATTGTTGTTGTTGTTGTTTCAAAAGGTTGTTTACATTGGGTAAAGCATGTGCCTGAAATTCTTTGAAACAGAATCGACCCTTCATCAATGACAGGCTCAGGCAATGTTTAGTTGTTTTGGCTATCCGTGAGAGAAGCTTTGGTCGAATCTCAGGCTTATTTCTTCCAAAGCCCTCCTTCCCAGACCCATCATACCATTAGGACAAAACAATAGTAGTTATTTATAATTATTATTACTAATTATTAAATATTATTAGAGCTTAATGTGCAAAAATGTAATAATCTTTGGCTAAAATATCATTGTATACAATGCAATCAACTTTAAATTGTATCATTGTATGCAACGTGGCTTGCAATACCACCAACCCGTTATGGGCTAGATTATTTCCATAATCTGACAAGAGCTTCTAAAATTTGTAAATGCTGGTAAATTATGAAAGTCCACATGAATAACAACCCAAAAAAAAGTTTTGTTGCGGCATCGATCCTCGTGGTTCAGTCAAGATGGTTGGTTTGACCATTCTCCATTTCCCGAGCTTGGATCGTGTGCTGCTAACATGAAGAAAACTCGTTAGAAGGTGACCCGAGGCCGAAGCCTCAGGATCAACCCTCGGACGATCAAGTCAGAACTTGTATATTTGTATGTATATGTACTGCTATTGCAAATATAGAGAATACGTAAGGAGATAGTGAATAGAGGAAGAGGATAGAGATAAAGATAATATTTCTGCTTAGTTGATGCCCCAATTAATGATCTGAGCTCTCATATATATAGAATTGAAACTGGTTATTATCCAGCTGCTTTATCCGATGGTCCAACTGAGGAACTGGTCTATAGCGGTGACCGGTTACTAAGCTGGAGACACATTTAATGCTTGGTCAGGAGGTACAGACGACTTTCATTTAATGTGTATCTTATAGTTTGGTGGCTATTGTATCCAGTCCCTAGGTATTGTGATGTCGAAGCTCGTGCTTTGCTCCTTCTTTATCTTGATACCTATTCCTTAGCTGTTGTCGTCCTTCGGTGGGTATATGCTTCGGCTCTACACCTAGTCCTTAGGTGTTGTCGTCCTTTCGTACATACGTCATCAAGTTCTTTTCCAAATTCATATGCAACCACATGCACCAAAAAAATACGTAAGGGTTATTGTTTTTTTTTTTCAAAATCATATTCACCATTTGGTTTTTCTAGTTTAAGGGCTCTTCTATTTAGGGTTCTTGCAATGTAAGAGTTTTTGCCAAAATTGATTTAATCAGACATTTGGGTTCCTGATCTTCGAAATAATGTGTTTGTATATGGAGAATATTTGTACATAAAAAAAACTATCTACAATAATTTATAAAAGTAATTAGACTTTAAAACCAAGATTTAATCAAAAAAATTGATTGAATGGCTATGTTGTTTTCAAAAACAACATTTTTACCTACTAAACAAGTCGCTGGGCAGAACTTGACATAATATTATGTTATTTTAAACATTAATGGATATATGTGTTAAAAAAGCCATGTGCCATAGTGACATATTGGTGAAACGTTCATACTATCTCACAAGCATAACCCTGTTAAATAATAATCCATTAAGTATAAAAATAATATTGATTATAATAATTATTAAAAAAATAAAGTATCAATCACATTTAAAATAAATATAAAATATCAGGAGTTAATTCAAAACTTTAAATTTAATATAAATTCATGGATAAAAGCTAAACATAAATATAATTTTATATATTAACTAATTTCTTTCATGTATAATATTAACAAGACTTGAAAATTTTAGCTAGTTAAAGTTAATAAAACTATTATCTTTACCTAAATGATTTTTAACAAGCATTTAATAGCCCTCACATTTGTGAGGGAAAGAAATAAAAACTAAAAAAATTATTTATCATAAGTAAAATATTTTAAAATTTTATTAGCTCTTAAATATATTTTTTAATATATTTATATACAAAAATTAGTATTTGTATTATACATGACACATTATTGTTTTATATTTGAAAGAGAGAATCACAAAAATGCCACATGTATCCCACACTTGGTAAAATACCATGAAATGATAAACTTCTCATTATATTATATTAAATTACCAAAATGCCCTCCAAAATATCATGATAAATTGCAATCTTACTTCCCCAATTGATATATAGTATAATGCAAGTATGCAACTAGCTTGACATTATAAAAACTAAAGCGTAATAGAAAAAATGGCATAATAATCATTATCTAGCGGTGCATGTGTTAAACTTGAACCTTTTACGTTCAAAAACTACCGAAATGCATCTTTATATAAACACAATATATAAACAATTATACAAACAATTAGCATCCATTACTCTAAGAGTTTAGTTCCTGTAAATGTATCTAACTTATCACTTTTTGCTATTATGTATATCGAACTTTTAAAGTTGTTTAATATACCGGACTCTCAAAAGTTACCATTTTGGTATCCGGTTACCTATTCAGCAGGTAACCGGTAATTCTTAAATTTTCTTTTATTTTCGATACCACGTCACTGATTCATAGCCACCTCAACAATTCTTTTCTTACTTGAAGAAAATGGAAGAACATGTTGAAGATACACATAACACAAGAAACAATTATGTCTGGAAACAAAAACCTAGATCTGATTTAAAAATTGAACAAGAACCCAGATGAAGAACAAGCTAAAATAACAGAAGAACCCATATGAAGCTGATTAAAAGGGTCGAACAAGAAGAACAAGAATCCTAAAAGAATTCTTAAATACGATAAAATTCATACATGTAATCTGGGTTGGAACATAAATCAAAACCCTAAAAGAATCTCGAATGAAACCCTAAACCTTGATTTGAACAGAAGTTAATACATGAATCTGGGTTGTACACAAAAATCTCGACTGAATCTGGGTTGTACAAAAGAAATCCATACCTGCAATTGTTTTTATGAAGAAGACCTAATTCGTAGGATGAACAAGATCTGGAAAATAAATCCCTAATGGAAAAGTCTCCATGGTGAAGAAACAATTCGTTTCATAATAAATCTTTAAGAACCGATTCTTATCACAACATTCATCTACAATCGACCCTCAAATCTGAACTTGCCTTCGATGCATCTATGAACAGATTTTGGAACAAAAAAGAATAGTTGATCGAAACTATTTCAACCCAAAACTAAAACTTGTTAATCGAAACCATTTTGACCTAAAATTGAAGTGTTAATCAATATGAATCATGGATGAAACTGAAAAGAAAAAAACAGATGTCAAACAACCAAGATGAAACAATCAAAGAGGAGAAGCCATAATAACAAACAATCAAAGAGAAGAAGCCATAAATCTGATGTCAAACAACCAAGATGAAATCGATGAAGGTAGAAGAAACCAACGAATCATGATGAAATCGATGGGAACAAATGGATTCTCTACTGATGACATTTGGTTTTGGTTTGGGTTTGGGTTTGAACAAACCCTCGATTCTTAATCAAAACCATTTTGACCTACAATTGAAGTGTTAATCGATATGAATCATTGATGAACTAACACTAAAAAGAAAAAAACAGATGTCAAACAACCAAGATGAAACAATCAAAGAGGAGAAGCACTAATAACAAACAATCAAAGAGAAGAAGCCATAAATCTGATGTCAAACAACCAAGATGAAATCGATGAAGGTAGAAGGAAGTAACGAAGCGTGGTCAAATCGATGAAAACAAATGGATTTTTATTATGATAATCATGATCATCATTTTTTTTATTTTTGTAGAATGGAACACTTGTCACTTGCCACGTCAAATCCATGTTACAATAACCTGTGTCACATCACCACATAACCTGTTATACCAAGTAAGATACATTAAATGATAATTTTTTAAATTAATTCATTAAAAGGTAACTTTAAAACTTTAGTACACAATAACCAAACGTGATAAGTTAGATACACATTATTGAACGAAACCCTTATTCTAAATACATAGTACAATGTCAATGACAAACTAATAAATGACCATTATATATTTGTAAATACATTACCAAGTTATCAAATACATTAGCAACAGATAAACTTACACTCCTATTAAAAAACATATAAACTTACACATCATGAAGATCGAATACTGTCGTACATAAAATAACAATACACAGATATTTATGCCTAAATACCTCATCGGCCATTGTATAAGAGTAAAACATTTCAAATATTTAAAAATATTATCAAAATCTTCGTAAAAAAGCCTAAAAAATCACAAAAAAGTACATCCTCATTGGAGAATCATGGTAACATGGCAAAATCGAAATACCTAGACACCCCTTATCATTCTACTACCCAAAAGTATTCATAGCACACACAAAAACCACCATAAACTTAAGCTTTGTTTGTTTTTTAAATAAGGTTTTATTTTTAAGAACGTCACCGGACGTACAAACGTTTCTAATAAGCTTGTTTGTTATTTCAAAGAAATGTCTGCGCGCCCGCAGACGTTTCTAATAAGCATTTTTGTTTTTTCACTGACATAAAACCTTATTTTGACTTCCTTTTTTGCTTATTTTGAGAAGCTAAAACTACATCTTTTTTTCGCATATTTTCCCAGATTTAAGACTTTTTGAACCACATATTCTCCTAAAACACATAAAATAAAACATAACACATTTATGTCTTCGAAAACAAACAATACATTACTCAAAATCGCATAAACCATTGGAGTGTATGAGAAATCAATGAAAAAAGGACCGCAATGATCAACCCTCGATTTTGTAGCTAAAATGATACATGTCATGATCCTAATGTCTATGTCCTAAAAATCATCAAAAACACAAATTCCCCTAGCATTGTTTTTTAACATATACTCACTCATTAAAATTGCTCCTAAATCTACTTTATTATTTTCAAGGATAGAACTTGAACCTTCGACTTTTTAAAGAGGAAGCACATTTCACTAACACCTGGCGTAGCTGAGCTACAAACTCTTTGGTCTACTCGAATTGTTGTAGGCTTGGCAAAATGTGTGCCATGTGTCAAGATATGATTGGATCATACAAAAATCAGGAATTTGACTAAAAACACAAAGTGGACTTGGCAAAATTCATGTATAAGTGTCGAGAGATTATATATTCTTCTACTCTATCCTTTTACTTACAAGATTAAAAACAAGTATCACAACAAGTAGAGAATGTGAGAAAAAAATTAGTGATGAATTCCACGTAGAAAAAAATCCCAAGCATTTATAGTTATAAATAATAGAGACAAACGCAACTTCTTAGGTCTATAGGAGTCTTGAACCTATCGACTTTTTAAGTCATGAGCTTCATAATGAACAAAGGACGGTTATATAATATATTTGTGGTTTCTTGTGAGCCAGCATGCATTTCCATGATATATATATATATATATATATATATATATATATATATATATATATATATATATATATATATATATATATATATATATATGCACAATATATATAAATATACAACCGTTTTTAATTAAAGGCGTCAACACAACTTATGCTTTATATTTGTCTACGTAGAAGCCGTGATACTCACTTCTCTATAATCTTACCAAAACTTTTAATATTTCCAGAAATGAGTTTAATTGTTTAATTCACATTTATGTCATCTAAGTTGACGGGTGGTTTATCTGAGTTCAAATAAGAATGAATATCTATGTAAGAATGTGAGATTTATTTTTGATTTTTTATTTGATTTTATCAGATGATCTACATTTGTCTCTTTAATTTATTCATTACCCAATCATGAATTGTGAATGCCATGAAGCAACATGTGAATTGTAACCGTTAGATCTAATAGATTAACATTTATTGATGGTTGGGATTTGTTTTCATATTCTCACTTATATATCAATTCTTACAATAACCCTCTCATCTTACTCATATATTCTAATATAAATAAAAGACTAGCCATTATCAATTTGATTAGAAGATCTTAGTTTTTCATTTTATCAAATCTAAATTCTAACAATTCATTTAGGTTAAAATTGAAAACTTAATTTTGACTTTGAGGAGTCAAAGTTAAAGTTATCTATATCTATATCTATATATAAAAATCATTCAAATTTTCCAAAAATAACCATAAATTGAATCTTAATTAACTAATCACAACCTTCAATTTCAAAATTATTCCATTCTCAAAACAATTTTAGAAAGATTAAAAATCAATTGGAGAAATTTGAATTCAATTTTAAATCTATTGGGAGGGGTTGGATGAAAATTGTGAGGGGGTTTTATAAAAGATATGAGGGGGTTTTAAGAAAATGAGAGGGGGTTTTATAAAAATTGTATACTATTGTAATTAATTATAAGTTATTTTATAAATTATGTTTAGTAACTTGTGATATATTTTGTTTAGAGAAAAAATAATTATATATTTACGACCGTCTCATTTTTATCTACGTTTTGGTATAAATTTTATTGTAATATGACACTTTTTTGAAAAAATTGTATACTAATGTAATTAATTATAAGTTGTTTATAAATTATTTTTAGTAACTTATGATATATTTTGTTTAGAGAAAAATAATTATATATTTACGACCGTCTCATTTTTATCTACGTTTTGGTATAAATTTTATTGTAATATGACACTTTTTTGAAATTAGTATATTCTCATCACAAAGGTGATATTTCATTTGCTGCATTATTTTTATTTAAAAATTTTAATATCTCAAATACAGTTCCAAAATACCCGTACTTGTACGGGTCAATAAACTAGTATTATAAATTTATATGAGATAAGATTATATCTAAGTTTGAAATTAATTAAGTATATCTAAATTTTGCTCTAAATTAAAAATCGGCGTGTATATATATATATATATATATATATATATATATATATATATATATATATATTTGATTATATGAACTTCCATGTAATTTGTAAATACAAATTAAATATTATTTTATATTAATTAAAGTTGATACCAATCCCAAATAATCTTTTAATATTGTTATTATTTACTTTTTTAAGGTGACGGAAATTAATATAAACTCTCTTTACGATCAGTTTATTTTTTCGTTCGTACAAAACAAGCATATATTTAACTAAGTGATTCTAACATAAATAATTATGTCTAACCCGTATATTTACATGAGCATTTTAACTAGCATAATATAACATATAATAAAGGGCAAAATATTCTAAAAAAGTAAAACCCATTTCAAATACTGATATTTTCGGATCGAGTATGCGTACAATCATTTCTTTTTGTTATCGGCAACAAGGATGATATGTAACTTACACGATTATTTTTAGATACATACAAAAGCCAGTAGCAAATTAGCATATCAAACCGAAAATTTCAGTTTTTAGAAAATCAAAATCAAAATCAAAACCGTTCGATTCGATAGTGGTTTGGTTTTTATTTTAAAGGTTTTTACTTTTTAGTTTTTGGTTTTTGTTTTGGTAATTAAGAAAATGGACTGCCACCGGATATTCAATAAAGAGCCCATAAGACGTGAATTATATTTGAATGAACCCAAACCCATGATACATAATAATAATAGGAACCTTGATTTATAAATCTTTAAATCCCCAATTGTCGCAAAGCAATGATTTTAGTACATAAAACGAAGTTTGGTGTGTAGCTGTCTTTGTAACCAACTTAAATTAGAAAGAAAATAAAAAGCCACATTATTAGTTTATTACGATCTGTTTAAAATGTGTTTTTATCTACAAAGAATTTAATAGAAAAATAGAATTTAAGACATAAATTTCATATAAATATAACGTAAGAAATTAACACACTCTTTATTTCTTATTTAATTTTAAAAAATTTTAGACAAAAATATTTGAAGAGTAATATTTAATTTTTCTTGCAACAAATTAAAAGTATTTGGTAAATTAATACACTAAATGCATTTGACTTTCGAAAACTACACAACACTAGCGGCCATGAGATTCTTTTAGACCGGTAATAATTTAACATATAGCTCACTCTCAAACAAGTCACAAAAAGAATACTTTTCCCGCTAGACATGTTAGGTGCTTTAAGACTTACTCGTGCAAATGTTTTGTAAGTATAATAACACTTACTATATGTGATGTTAGTTACATAGACTTAATTTCCTTTGTAATTTACTAAAAAATGAAATCTAGATTTTTCTTATGAACTACAAAGGTTAACTTTATTATGATACTAGCAAGTTGCTAGAAGTATAAAATTGAATGAGAGTTTCCTTCATTGGATTTAGATAGCGGTTCAATTAAAATAATTTTTCCTAACTTTATCCTAGTAATAAGCCAAATTAAATAGGAGAGACTTTGCATTTTTTCCAAACAAAGTGACTTCCAGGATAACATTTTCTTCAAAGATCTCGTTGTTTCTATGTTTCATAACTATCAAAATAAAGAGTTGATCAAGTTTGAAAAAGCCTTCAAGCTAGTATCTTTGAAATCCAATTCATGACCCCCGAGAAAGGAGTGAATCGATTGAGATTGGAATTGATTATGAATATCCCACCAATAAATTACTATATCTATCAATGTAGTTTGCTATTATTCATGATAACTTTCTAGGGGTATTTTTATAATTTAGTATTTTCTTATGAGATTAGGATTTTTAAATTTTTATATAAAGAAGAACTTCATAAGAACTTTTTTCCTTAATGCATTTCAATTACACTTTTTACTTTTAGGGTTTAGCATAAGAAATTGTATCGAATTTGTCACTTTTTACTATTGTGTATACCCATACTTTAAAACTATCATTCAATATACTGAAGTTTCAAATTATCATTTGATGTATCGTGACATTTGATAGTAGGTTATGGATGACGTGACACAGTAATGAATGACATGATGGTTACTATGGCATGTGACATGGGATAAGTCACCGAGTATGAGTTGATCTCGGGTTTGAGTAAGATTGTCAAAAGCTCTCATGAGATAAGTCAAACCTATATTACTCATATCATTTTACTTAAAAAAATGAGTTACTTACATAATCGTTCCTTTATATTTTCCCAACATTACGCTTTTTTCCTTTATTTCAAAAATTGCACAAAGAGTCCTTTAAAGTTATTTTTGTTACAACCACAGTCATTTGATTAACAATTGTAACCCAATTTTGTTAGCCACCTTCACACATTAAGGTAAAATTGTCTATTGAAGCAATAAAGGACTAAAACATTACTCTGTTTTTTCTTCTTAGTGTATTTAAATATTTCTTAGTGAATTTAAATAGTTTTTCTTATTATAGCCTTGTAAAGGTTTAAGGTTTTTCTCTAAAGTTTTGAGACTCAAATTAAATGAGAATGGGAGACTCAATCTCAGCCGTCCAATTCACCCTCCTTCAATGTCATTGCCCACCCATGAATTCCTCACATGCACCATGCCACACTCTATCCCCCCACGCTCTCCATCCATGAATTTCACTTACAAAATGAACGGCTAAGATTGAGTCTCTCATTCTTATTTAAACTTTCCTATATATATATATATATATATGAGACGGTTCAAACGATAACCGTTTTTCGTACGAGAACTGCGAGAACCAATTACAGCCATTGATCAAAAAGATGGAGGGTTGAGATTAAAGAGTTGTTAATGGATAACCTTAAACTAATCAAACTTATCCTTAATTAATTAAGGGTAGTTTGGATATTTTTACATTACCCCCACATTTAGATATATACATCAAACGGAAATGTGTTAAATTACGAAAATTATACCAAATTAACGAGAATGCTCTTTAATTAGAGACCGGTCTTGATATATTTTTTTCAATTTTTTTTTATTTTATGTTTGCTGTTTTTTTTTCCAGTTCAGCTCACCATTTGCAGTAGTGCAAATTTTGCACAAATGCAAATTTGCACATAATGTACAGATTCACCTAGTTTTTTCAGTACAGATGTAAATATATGTTTTCCACAATTCACAATTTTGCACATGATGCACTGATTCACCTATTTTTTTAGCATAGATGTAAATATGCACTAGTGCAAAGTGTAAAATTTGCACTTGTGCAAAATTTGCACTTGTGTACAGTCGAGTTGTACCGGGAAAAAAAGTTCAGCAAACACGAATTTTTTTTTCTTCCAAAAAAATATGTCAAGACTGGTCTCAAATTAAAAAGCACAATTTTCTCGTTAATTTGGTATATTTTTCGTAATTTAACACCTTCTGGTTTTTTTGTATATGTACAATTATTGCCTTTTTTTAATTTACTTTTGATGCATCTCAAGTATGCTTTTGTAATACCCATACATGTACGTATCTATAAACTAGTGTAGTATAACTACGAATGTCTATTAATTAATATAAGATAAAGAAATTAGTTAATACAAGTTTAGTTCATTATTATTAATAAGTATATAGTAAAATACACATTTAGTCATTTATTATTTTAAAACACAATTTTACGCTTACATAAGAGGGTGTTAAGGGAATTGACTAACGGTTGTTAGTCAAAGGTCCGTCTAGGCATAATGATGTTTGGGATGTTTGTTTGCATATTAATGTTTGGATTGTTATAGTTATAGTAGGCTTTAATTCGGGTAAAGGCTATATTTAGAAGACTTGGAACTTTTTAGTAAGTATTTCAATTCTGATACTCGTAGATAAGTTATTAAGTTATAAATTAAAATAGTTTGATGCTTATGATACGTGGTGTATTATTTGTGCAATTTAAGAGTAGACACATTCTTGGAAACTTGAATACATATTTAATGGCTGAAATTTTTATGTTTATGTGCTAAGAATGAATTTGAAAAGAAATGGTATAAGACTTATAAATTGTAAATGTGAAAGGAAGATCTATTTGATAAAGATGGGTAATATGGCATTAAAAATCATATTCAAATAAAAAGAAGAAGGGTTTAGTTCATAAAGGTGTATCCAACTTTACACTTTTTGGTATTGTATGTACTGAACTTTCAAACTTACCATTTGATGTATAAAACTTTTTGAAAGTTACAATTTTATGTACTAGGTAACCTGTTCTTCAGGTAGCAGGTAATTTTTTAATTTTTTTAATTTTTATTATTCCACCTCACTTATTAATTGTCATGTGTGGATTATCTTCAAAATAAAAATTTCAAAAGGAAGAACAAACATCAAACGTGTTCATGAAATCAAACTGAAATCCATACCTGTTTAGTTATTAGAAGAATTTTGCAGGAAATTGAAACTGAAATCATACCAGAATTTCATACTTGTTCATGAAATAAAACTGAAATCCATATGAAACCCACATACGAAGACTGAAAATCGAACAACCATCAAACGTGTTCATGAAATCAAACTGAAATCCATACCTGTTTACTTATTAGAAGCATTTTTCAGGAAATCGAAACTGAAATCATACCAGAAATTCATACTTGTTTATGAAATTAAACTGAAATCCATATGAAACCCACATACGAAGACTGAAAATCGAAACAAAATCAAAATACCATATGAAATCAAACTGAAATCTATATGAAACCCTAACAGAATCGAAGAAGAAACCCTAAATCGCACCTTGGAATATGAAGCAGATCTGGAATCGTAGCCTTAAACCTGGATTATCGCCGTTGTTCAAACCCGGATTCTGTTATGTTCTGGGTTTGTGGTTCTTCGGAAACCATCAGATCCATAGGCGGCGGTTCTTTAGGGTTCTTGGGAGGCGGCGTTTTGTTCTTGAGGTTTCTTTAAGGTGAGATCTTGATGAAAGTAGATGACGATGACAGGAAGGGTTCTTGACTATGGCGGCGGCATCAGTTTGTTCAAACCATATCAGATCAGATTCAGATCTTGTGAGATCTTGATTTGGCAATCGATGAAGAAGATCTCAAATCACAAACCATGGATGAAAGTAGATGACTACGGCAGGAAGTAGATGACTATGGCGGTGGTTTCGGAAGTCGTTGATGGTGGCGGTAGTGGTGCCCGCCAGGAAATCAGTGGAGGTGGTGATGCCGGCGAGAGGTCAGTGGTGGGGGTTCCATCGTTGAATATGAACAAAGTATCAATTAGGATATTATTATTTTTAATTTTTATTTAAGAAAATCAATATTATTTGCCATGTAACTTGTCATGTCGTGCCATGTCATGTAAACCTATGACACGTCATCATGTATATCAGGTTATATACACTAATTTGTAATTTTTAAAAAGTTTGGTACATTAAATGATAAGTTTGAAATTCAGTACATACAATAGTAAAAAATGTAAAGTTAAATATATTTTTATTAACTAAATCCAAAAAAAAATGATGTTAAGTATTGAAATTATAATATTATGTTGTAAAGGTCATCTAGTAATATTTTGTTTGGTAGAAATGATAAAGTGGGATGTGTAATGAGTTTAGGTATCTAAATGAGTGAATAATCATTAATAGCATTGTATGCAAAAAAATCAAAGGAATAAAAGTTAAGGCTACCTCATTAATTCTAATTTAAGTAACATATAGTAAAATTTTCTTTTTCTTTGGAAAATTTTGTATTGTTATTAAAATTTCTAGGAACAATGGAGGTAGTCTCCTTGAATTGGATTTTTTTAATGTTTTTTTTTTTGAAAATATAGAGTCGTAATTGTACTTGTGGAAAAATACCTTTTATTTGCATGCACGATAATTAAAAAAATTTGAGATAAAGAAGAATCATAGGAAAGGAAAATAAAAACTTTTATTCTAGCTTTACGATCATCATTTGATTATTGAGTTAAATTCTCTGCTCTATTGAAGACAACACAATGTTTAAGAACTATAATTTGGTTACTTAGGTACGTATTAACTTTTTTTTTGTATATGTACATTTTCTTGCATTTTTATTTTCTTTTGATGTATCTCAAGTATAATCTATAATACACGTACGTATACGAGTCAAATCTATAAACTAGTGTAGTATAACTACGAATGTCTATTTATTAATTATAACAAAAATTTATTTAGTTAATACAAATTTAGCTGAGTAGTAATAATAAGGAAATTAAGACAACATAAAAAACCAATTATGTAATTAACATAATAAAAATGGGAGGTGATCCTCACACAACAAAAGTGGTCCATGCACAACAATATTATGCAGCATCAACATGTACTATGTGTAGTAACTGCTTGTACATTATTGTATATTACTAAAATTTGTTGTGTGTCCCAATAAAAATAGAATACTTACATTCTTGACAAGGTTGACTAAAAGTCGTCTTAAAGGCAGCGGTGGTTCTATTGATACACGTGCTATAATTATATCCCACTGTCATTTGACGTCATTCACCGTCCCAAGCTACACTCCTGTACGTCCCCTACTACTATGCACCCGCATCAACCAACGGACAGATTCGCTACTTTTAATCCACACCGTCCGATCAAACTAAGTAACACCACAATCAACGCACACCAGCATGTTCCTTCACCACAAAAGTAACTAGAGATAATTTTCTTACAACACGAACTTTTTTCTTCCGTTCAATCTCAAGAAAACACGAAGAAGAATCAGAGAGCTCCGATCCAAAATTGAATCAGATATATGCTTATTGGTAAGCCCTAATTGATTTCTGTATATGTATTTACATCATTTCTCATTGTTTCCGCTGATTATTTGTGTATGAAAGTGACGATCAGGTTACGTTTTGATTTAAAACTTGTCAGATTGCAAGTCCAGGTGTTTTTTCGTGAATGAATTCATGGGAAGTAACTGGAATTAGGTTTTAATTTTGGGATCTTTTGAACAGTCGTGAATTCCTAATTTTGCGAGTGATAATTTGATGTCATTAGTGAGGGTTTGAGTTAGATTCACAGCTGTATAATCAAGTATTACACAATATACGAATTAGTTGTTCTGTGTCAAGTTAATTTGCGTTATGTAGCTTGATCTTGACGGTTAATCTGAAAATTTCATATTCGATTTCTCGAATCTGAGCCCCCTTTTGCTAATATCACGATCATAAGTTTTAAAGTAGGACATTGGGTGATTTTAGTCTTATTCGGAGATTTCGTGTTTGCAAAATCGCATGAATTATGTCTAATCATATGAATTCGTAATCTAAAGTCAAATTTTTCTACATAGATTTGAAAATGGAAGAGAATGATCCGGACATAAACAAATGGGAGGATTTGGATATTGACATTCTGGTGAAGATATTTCAAACTTTTGACATTTTCGAGTTGACTTCTGGCATTGCTCGAGTCTGTAGCACATGGCGGTATGCTGCTTGTGACCCTCTGTTGTGGAGGACTCTCGATCTGTCGATGTTGAAATCCAATTTCATCAAAATCCCATTAGAACCTTACGTTTATGTTGATGGGAGGTCTGATAAAACACTGACAAGAGTTCTGAAGATTGCTCTAAATCTTAGCCATGGAAACATTTCAACTCTGATCTTCCATTTTAATCTGTATGTCAGTGATGATCAGTTGACATACACTGCGGAAAGGTATCATCTAAATTTTCTTTTATTGTTTACATATTTATGGTATGTTTAGCGGAAGTAGCTGATAGATGGAAGTTGTTAGCTGATAGCTAGAGTTGGAAGCTGTTTATTTTATTTATATATGTTTTCGGCAAATTAGCTAGTAAGCTTAATATATAGTGTAAAATAACAAAAAATGACAAATTATAAAAATAGAAGGATTTATAAAATAATTAAAGAGGGTATTTAGGTAATTTGGTGTATAAAAAGCTTTCCGCTAGTTTTAAAAGCTACTTCAAGAAGCTTTTTGTTTAAAAAAAAACTTCCAGCTTTTTCATCCGAACATAACTTTACAGGTACGGTTGTCACCCTCTAAACTCTTAAGGCTCTTTTAACATATTATAAAAGGGTGTTTGTTTGGATTTGCATTCATTTATTACAATTGATTATCCAAATTTAATTATTCAAAATCACATAATCACTTCCAAAGCACACATCCAAACACCTCTTATGATCAAGCTTAGGATTATCATCAAATTGAAATATTCGTTGTTTGACCTTGAAAAGGTCTATGTTTCTCTAATGCAGGTGCCCGAAGCTCAAACGGCTAGTTCTGCCTGCATGGAATCGAATAAAGAGAACCGGAATAAGCAAAGCCATAAACATGTGGCAGGATCTTGTATCCCTTACAATGCCTAGCATATCCAACCCTCTTTTCATCATGGATGAGATCTCCAAAAGCTGTAAAAACTTTTCAGAACTTAAAATCATGGGCCCGTGTGACGTGCCCTTTGCACATGCACTTGCAAATTGCTTACCAAAGTTAAAAGTTTTAAGCTTGCGTTGCTCGATGCTCTACAAGGATGCTCTATTAACAATCTTGGATGGATTAAAGCATCTTGAAGTGCTTAATATATCACATTGCATGATTGTAGATGCCCCGCCATCACCCGCTCCAAGAAAAATGCTAAAGGAGCTCGATGAGTTGATTCTCGAGAAGGCGTCTCGATTACGGGAGTTCTTGACATGTATGGATGATGATTCATGTGTTATGTGCAAGAGAACAAGGCTTGATGAAGGGTTGTTAAGGTGGTATAAGTATGAAGAAGGGCTTTGGAAATATGATGAGGTGAGGTCTCTTGCTATATAAGTTTATAAAGTTAGTAAATCTACATTAATGTGGTTTTTGGTGGTTAAATTAAAATAATTTAACTATTTAGGCATAAATAAGTAGTGGAAGTAATTGTCAAAACCCTTTTCTTAAATTTTTTATGGGTAATTTTGTAAATTAAGTATTCTACCTACACAGATACCCAATCCTGCCAGAGTGGGGTATTAGGGCCGCCCTTTTTCTCTATATGTTAAACCCTTTTTTGTTAGTTGTATATTTTCAAGTATGTAGAGAAGTGTGAGGGGGATAGTTATGTGTAAGAAGTGTAAAACTGATGTTTAGTTGTTGTCCAGCAGATAATTGTTGTTTCCTGTTCTTATATAGTTATAGGTAGTGTTTGAATATGTAACAAACTTGATTAGCATGAATAATCAGTCTTGCAGTGTTTACATGTTTCTTTGTGATTTTTATTTTTTATATTTTGGTGAGGGTAAAATAGTCGGATTTCCGGAATAAGGTAAGCTTTTGGTATAATGAATCTGATTATTGACTAGTGTAGATGTCGAACTATATCGGCTTTGAATAAGCATATCAGACCGTGCATCTTACTGGTTCACTCGTTCAACCGATTAGATAATTAGTTTGAAAATTATAAAAAAGTTTGAAAAACACCCGAGATAATATCATTAATATTGTAATTTGTATAGATTGTACAATTGATTATGTGACTCATAGAATATCTCATTGAGGAGGTACTTTCATAGTTTCATGTGTATAGTGTATACCATATACCAAGAGACTATGTGCATACTATTTAACATCCCTCTCAAAGTTATCTCCTATAAAGACTTGGTCATATTTTGCCAACAACTCAAAGTTTATTGTAATAAAGAAATGAAAGTAATTAAGATAGTTATAAAGAATATACAAGTTTATATATATATATATATATATATATATATATATTTGTATTTAGTAATGTGACTAATGTCCTAATCGAGAATCTCCTAATATAAATAAAAAAGATCAACTTTCATCAATTTAATTAAAAAACTGTAGCCTTTCATTATGTTAAAATTAAATCTTAGTTATTTATTTAATCAAAATTAATAACTCAATATTGATTTTAGATGGTCCATTTCGAAACTCAATTTTACATTAAATGTTCTCTAATTCAATTCTATTATTCAATCAATTTATTAAAATTTATATAAAAATAATATGGATAGTGTATCAAATTTATCTTAGCGTATCATACTTTCTATAATAAATTTATATAAATTTATTATTTTATATAAAAATAATATGTATACTTAGCGTATCAAATTTATTTTTAATTAGTTTATTTAAATTATATCTTAGCCACTAAATTTATCTTTTATGTAATAATCTTATCTATCTATATTATATTATAAAACATTTAGGTCTTTTGAAACTCTTAAATTTTAAGTAATTTAAAATTACTAGACTACCCCTCATATAAAATAAATGAATTAACTATTAGATATAGTTAATAAGATTCTTATATTTCATTTTAATAACTAAACCTTCTATATTTTAAAAAATCAAGTAAATACAAATTTTTTTTTTGAAAAACCAATAAGTTAACTTAATTATTAAAAATATATATTCATAACCAAACCTTCCATTTGAAATATAGTTTTTTTTTACATCAAAGAGAAGGCAACCTAGAAAAAGAGTTTCGGCATGACCATCACCCTCTCCTAGGCCACCATTTTGTTGAAAATCAACCCAACCTCTAGCAAGATGCTAGATACAAATGCATCACATATCAGTACAAAAGAAAATTACAAACTTACATGATCTAGTGGACTAGCTCTTTTAACAAAATGGACTCTTACACCATTTATCCCAAACAACCTGAACTTTTTTATATCGACTACCCACTCATAATGCCGATAATCGCTGAATTGAATGGAAGATATCTTCCTTTTTCACCATTTCCCGATCTTCATTCTTTGCGAAAAGGATTCTATTACGACGAGCCCACAAAGACTAAAGGGTGACTGCATGAATGGCATGAAAAATCAGTTGTTGCACACTTTTTATATCCTTATAGGCTCACTTGCTCACAAAAGTCTCCATCGATAGGGCCCTTTGCTCCGAAATTTGAAACCAGGCCCAAACCTTCCTCCAAATCGCGATGAAGGGTAAAGAAACTGTAGATTACAGTCAATACACAAAAAAGAGTCCAAAGAGATTTCTTTTCTGATCAAGTTTGATCTCAAGGTAATCCGTTATTAATTAAACGTCACAAAAAATATTAATCTTCATAGGCAGTGAAGGATTCCAAAACATAGAATCAGATAGGGTTATTGATAGAAGGATCTTACTTTGAATTATTGAAGTCATCTTCTTTACCAAGAAAGAACCACTTTTTTCATGATTCCATATCCAAGTATCTTGCCCATTAATGTTGAGTTCCATTGATTGAAGTAGACTGGTCAACTCATTCAGCTCTTTAGCAGATCTACCCCTCACCTCCGACCGCCAGTACTAAGAACCCTGCCAAGAGTCGTTAACAAAGAGCCATCTATCTTAGAATTTTGCTTCCTTGTTTTCTTCCAATGCATAAAGTCTAGGGAACCAATTTCTCAAATTGTCTTCACTGTCATTCACTTTCAGCGACCCAAAAGGAACTTTTGATATGTTTGCAACTTTAAGATGAAATGACTGAAAAAAGTCGACCTCTAAGCTTTCAGCTCCTTTACATGCTGCAACAATCGAACCCCAAACAGAACTTCCTGCCATGTTTCTGTCGAAACCCCCATGCTTACCATATAACTCTTCAATGACATTTCTCCGTAAGCTTTCTTTTTCAATTAGGAATCTCCAATACCATTTAGTAAGTAAACCAAGATTTTTTGCTTTTAAACTTGGAATACCCACCCCTCCTTCCGACTTTGGAAGCAAGACTATTTTCCATGCTATCCAATACATCTTGTTTACCCCTTCTTCGAAACCCCAAAAGAACCTCCTACGGATACTTTCAAGCCTATTAACCACACGTTCCGGGACCTTTAGTAGAGAAAAATAATACAATGGAATTGTCGTGAGTACCGAATTCAAAAGTGTAATCCTTCCCCCATACGACAAGGTTTTCATCTTCCATGAGGTTAGCTTTTTATTTATTTTTTCAATCGCCACATTCCAGATTGCTTTTGATTTTGTGTTGTGGCCTAGGGGTAATCCAAGATAAGTATTTGCTCAACCACTTCTATAATGAGTTTCCAAAGCTATTTTCTCAACCTCCTCTTTTCCCACCCCAATACCCACCAAAGTGCATTTTTCCAGGTTGATTTTAAGCCCCGAAACATCATAAAAACATTGTAACAATTTCACCATGTTCTTAACATTGGAACGAGACCACTTACCAAAGAATAGTGCGTCGTCCGCAAACTGGAGCAAAGATAGATTGTGTTTCCCTTCCAATAGTTGAAGGCCTCTAAATAACCCTTTATCACATGCCTCTCTAGTCATGAGTTGTAAAGCTTCGTCTGCAATTAAGAAAAGAAAAGGAGAAAGAGGGTCTCCCTACCTGAGACCTCTTTCCATTTTAAATTCTTTTGATGGTGAGCAGTTGATCAATACTGTTATTGAGGCTGAAGTAAAACAACCATGTATCCAAGCACACCACGTGTCTCCAAAACCCATTTGTTTCATAGTGTACATCAGAAAGTTCCAATTAACTGAGTCGAAAGCCTTTCCGAAATCTACTTTAAACAATGTTACTTTTGTTTTCTTTTTCACAGCCCAATTAACTATTTCGTTTGCAATCAAAACTCCATCCAGAATTTGCCTTCCCTTAATAGAAGCCGATTGATTGTAACTGGTTAACTTACCAATTACCATTGCCAATCTGTTTGCTAAGGCCTTGGAAACGATCTTGTAGAAGCACCCTATCAAGCTGATTGGTCGATAATCACCACGCGTCAATGGATCCACTTTCTTGGGTACAAGAGTGATAAAAGACGCGTTGCAACCACTTGAGATAACCTCCGCTTTCTGAAATTTCCATGCAGCTTCGAGGAATGATGTTTTTAATATTTCCCAAAATTTTTTGATGAAATTGAAGTTGATACCATCGGGGCCGGGTGCTTTAGAACCATCACAATCAGCAACTGCACACTCTAATTCTTGCATCATGAATGGGATTTCGAGTTTGGAGGCTTCCTTAACTGTAATTTTTTTGAAACTACCACCGGTGAAATGAGGTTTGATTTTGCAAGGTTCAACGAAGCGGGTTTTAAAGTATTCTTGGGCTGCGATTTGATTTCAAAAGGATTGGTGTTCCAAGAACCGTTACATATCAAACCCTTCAACCTTCGATGATTCCATTTTTGATTAACCATTGCATGAAAGAACTTTGTATTCTCATCGCCTTCTAATGCCCACTTGATTCAACCCTTCTGTTTCAAATCCATTCTCTCTACGCTTTCCATCTGATGTAAAGAAAATAGAAGATCCTCCCTTTTTTGCTTTTCTTCGTCATTCAATTGTCCCAATTCAGCTTTTGAATCCCAATCTAACAAGCCATTATTTATTTCATCTTTCTTTCTTGATCTTTCAATTGCTTCTTTTCGACCCCAGACTCTAAGATCATCTTTAAGTTTTTTCAATTTGTTCTTCAAAATTGTATTAGCAGGCCCATTAAAAAAGTCAGTAGACCAAGAGGAATAAACTACTTTTGAGAAATCTTCATTCAACAACCATTTATTAAAGATCTTAAATGGTTTTGGCCCAAAGTCTATCTCCTCAACTTTTAAGATAATAGGACTATGATCCGATAAAGTACAGGCTTCTACAAGAACAGTCATGGACTTCCAGTTAGAGAGGAAATTTGTTGAAACTAGAAAGCGATCTAGTTTGCTCAACTCTGTGCCATCAGTATTAAATCTCGTAAAACTTCTGCCACTAAATTGTATATCAGTCAGCCCCGTAGATGAAATAAAATCATTAAACTCCACAGCTTCTGCTTCATTAAATGTCGTCCCTTTCCTCTCTTTCCTTCTTCTTACAACATTGGAATCGCCCAGAATAACCCAAATACAATCAATGTTATTAATATAAGATTTTAAGTTTCCCCATAGCTGTGATTTTGCAGTAGAATTATGTGGTCCATAAACATTGATTATGCCTACTTTAGATGGGATACTCTGCCATTTGTCAATCGCCCCACAAATATGATCACCAGAAATAACTTCTTCCTTTTCGAATAATAGAGGGTCCCAAGTTAGTAACGTACCTCCCGAAGAACCAATTGATTTTCCAAAAATATTCTTCTTTCCCTAAATGCTCCGCACCATCGCTTCAGAAATTATAATTGTTTGATATTTTTATTAATTTTTAATATTAATTATTTTAAATCAATCCGTGTATCACACGAGCAACTAAACTAGTTACAAGATATAATAGTATTTATTCATAACACTTTTTATCATCATAACGTTATATCAATATCGTTAATACCCGACTCATAACGGTTCCACTTTTGGTAATCTCTTCATGTTTTGGATTCTATTTACATGTTGACTTTGTGATTTTGTTGTAAGAATTTTGATATTTGGTTTTTTATAAAACTATCATGATGTTACATACATTCCTATTATTATAGTTAAAGATATTAACTATGTGATATACTTGAGATGTAAATTACAATTTTTAATTTCAAAAATCAATAAGAAACTATTACATACTTGAGATGTAAATTACAATTTTTTAATTTCAAAAATCAATAAGAAACTATTACATCCGAGAATAATGGTAAAAAATTTAATGTTAACATGCAAAACAAATGCAATTTGCTTTAAAAATTAAAAGTGTTAATTTTTGGAGTATTTATGTTGGAGCATAGTGTAGACTGGTACCATAGGAAAGAACGATAAAAAAAGGTCTGATGATACGAGTTATAGACATACATGGTTGGAGGCATTGATATCTACTACTACACGTTATAAGGTCTGTGTGGGCACAATTATGGTCCAACACATACTAAATGGAATGGCAATGGTTTGTATATATCTTGTCAAAATATGGTGTCGAAAATGCTATTATAGCATAATTTGATGTAGACATTATCTAGTGATCATATGTGATGCTATGCACTTGAGATGCTCTTAGTCAGCTTTTCAATTTTTTATTTTGAATTTTGTTATGTATAAAAAGCAGATACAGTGAAACTAGAATATTGAATATTTCTTAAAATGTCAAAATCCTACTTTTTTTAAAAAGGTAAAAGTATTAAATTGAATACGGCATAAAACTCTTGAAGTTGGAAGTGTTTATTTTGGAGCATAGAGTAGGCGGAAATAAGTAATAGTCGTGGTAGACTGGTAGCATAGGAAAGGATGGTGAAAGAGGCCTGGTTTTTTTTTAAAAAGCAATTACCATTACCCAACAAACCTTCGAGAACAACAATCTGTTATGGCAGCTAAGCCATAACCAAACCAAAGAAGCGAAAACAGCAGACATATTCAAATATGGAGAAAAAGCAAGGAGGTGTAATAGGCTACACCTTAAAAAAACCAAAATAAATACATAAAAGGAGAGAAAAATAGAGTTAAATCCTCTGCTGCTACCCTCGAACCAGCACAGCCTCAAACACGATTTACAACATCTGGGGTGAAGACAGCCAAATCACCCAATCTGCCTTGCGTAGACCTTTTTTTCCCACGATCCAATTGAAGCGCCTGAGTTGAAACTCGAAAAAAACGTCTTCGAAAGATTTCTTTGATGATTGAAAGATAATCTGATTTCTATGCCCCCATATCAAATATAAGAAGCACCATAGATTTGCCTGCCACACGGACTGATCTTGAGAAATAAGTTCGAACATCGATCTCGAACCATCCAAAGTTATCGACCACCACTTTTCCATCATCTTTCAGGCAAGTTGAACCTTCAATTCCCGCATTTCCACAGAGCGTGCTCCAAATCTTCCACCTCCGTTTCACATTGTGGGCAAAGAGAAGAATGTAGATCCACCTGCAAAGAATCGAGAACCTTCCTAGCGGGTAACCTTCCCAATCTAAGTCTCCATATAAAAATATTTACTTTCCTCGGTACAAACTTATTCCACCACGTCTCTAGATTGCCTGCTGGTGTTCCTAACCCCACCCCATCCACTAACCATCTAAGTTTTTTAACCGTAAAATCCCCGTCCGATGCCATCCACCATTGAGTCAAATCCCTCTTAGTGCGATCCGGCTTAATGGTAGACAATAAGCGATCTAAATCTTCTAGTTCCCCACTCTCCCTCCCCCTCGGCTCCCTCCTCCAATCCCATACCCATTCCCACTCTTCCCCTCGCCAACACCCTCTCTCTAGTACTACTACATCCTTTACCTTCTCCAAATTATACAATCTACCAAACCTATCTTTTAGAGCAAGTCGCCTACCCAACGATCCTTCCACAACAAAATCCCCGACCCTTCCCACAAAGATTTCCCAAAGAACCCCTTGAAATTTATACCCCTATTCTCTAAGATTTCCCCGATTTTGATTATGTTACACCAAACCGATCCCCCACCTAATGATACAAGTTATAGATATATAGCTGGTGGGGGCATTGATGTCGACTTTCTAATAACCTTATTAAAAGAAAAGAATGTATGAGATCATTATCTTTATTTGTAGGAATTTTTTTACCAATCACGACCTTCTATTTTACAAAAAATTTCAAAATCACATGATAATTACCAATAATAACCTCATACTTCAATATATTTACTTTCCTCACATCAACTATGATTATTCAAAACTGAAACTAAAATTAGATGATAAAGTTTTTTAAATTTTCAAACTTTCCATATTTCTAAGTGATTAGTATTGGTAAATATCTAATATAAAAAAAATATATGTTTACTACCATACAATATATATACCTAAATAGTGAAATTAAGTTAAAAAACTTTTACAATTATTTTTGTTGCTTTCGATGGTGATTTCTATTTTTAAAGCTGACAATGATATAGTGAAAAACGAGATAGATTCACGTTTCTAAAAAACATTAAAGGTGAATCTGATCACTTGTAGAAATTCAAACCTATTATCTATCCCTTACCTGGAACTAAAGGACTTAATATTGTTGGCATGGCTTACCTAGATTTTAGATTCTTCTTGTGCTGTGTAAAATAAATTACAAATATTTTGAAACCAGCCGAGATTGATCAAAATAAAAATGTCAGTATTCTTTCTATTTGCATAAATTGACCTAATCTATGGAGTTCCTTTTATTGTAGTTAGAGTACTTTCATGAAGAAACAAGACCTTCAGTTGAAGTCTAAAGGCACTTGTTTAGGAGCATTAGATGAAGATAATCATAAACTATAGATATTTAGTTGATACTAATAAACTATTTTTTAATAATCAAACTGGCCTTTGTTTTATCAGAAAGAAAACTTATTTTAGAAAATGATGGATTAATAAAGCAAGGACAATCTTGGTAAGATAAAAAGATTAGGAGACCACTAATATGCATTAAATGCTTATCTAATTGCAGAAAATTGGAATTATATTATTAAATAGATTTGAATAAATGCAAAATGTAATATAAAAGATTCATGCATCACACAAAACCTATTTTGGATTATGGCATTTGAGAAGCCTCTAGTGTTGTCAAAGGCTTCAATCAAGAGTATGTTATTGATTATGAGGAGACTTTTGTTCATGTGACACGAATTACTTCTGCTCGTAGCGTGCTTGCTGTTGCCTCTGCTTATTATTGGGGGATTTTCACATGATGACATGAATAACGTGTTTTTTATTGGTGATCTCTCCAAGGATGTTTATTATGAGGCCACCACGAGGTATACGTCATCCTCCTGGTTGTGGTTGCAAGATCAATAAGTCCTTATATGGTCTCAAACAAGTTTCTTGAGTCTAGATTGACAAACTTAGCTCTACTATGGTCCGTGGAGTCATTGGGCTTCAGAGTTAGTGACTATGATTTTGGCCTTTTTATCCTCTCCACGAAGTTTAGATCTTTCCTTCTCCTCATGTATGTAGGTGACATAATCATTAAGGTAGCGATGCATGTGGTATCTCTCATCTCAAAGCATTTTTACACTCATACTTTGAGATGAAAGATCGTGGTTCTCTCCATTATTTCTTCGACACTTCTGGGATCTCATTATTTTAGTCTATGTATATTTATGGATGTAAGACCCGAACCGAAACTCAAATTTTATTATATTAACCTTAGTTATCGATTAAACATATACTTTTACTATAAAATGCATATCCTAATAAAAAGTACAACGCTGTAATTTGAAAATTCTCAAAAGTTCAAGTCTTCAAGATAGTGAAATCAAAATTACTATTTATAAAACAAAATAGAAAATAACAAAAAATAAAAAATAAAAAAGCAACGCCGTAATTTGAAAATTCACAAAGCTCAAGTCTTCATTATTCAAGATAGTGAATTCAAAAGTGCGCCATAGTCAATCAATAAAAAACGTGCGCCATACTTTTATTTTTATAAATTCAATTATGCATTTTTTAATTTAATTTAATTGATTAAAAGAAAATAATAATTGATTGGTGTACATTAATTTTTACGGGTTTTACAATAAAATAGTTTCTTAAATAGTTAAATGATCTTTTTTCTAGATATGTACACAACTAAGTTCAAAGTTATATCATTTTATACTAATTTTAAAAAATCTATATTCTTTTTAATTATAACAAAGAAATATTTGACAATATTGCATTCAATTCTAACAATAATGACTAATGGCATGTAATAGAAATACAATTCATATCTTTTTATGTAATGATATTACATTTCTTTTGTCATGTTTGTCTTCTCCTTACGTCGACGCTTCCATTGCTAATCTATGTGTTAACGCCGTTTGTTGCTAATATTTTTAAATTAGCATCTTTCTCTTTTTAAGATTAATTAATATAATTTTATTAATATTTAAGTAATATCATTTTTAAAAACAACATATGTATCACATAATAATCTAATCTAATATAAATATTATAAAAAATATGTATAAGAAAATATTATCATTACACAAATCGATATCGTTTTTCCAAAAACTGGTCAATATCTTCAACTAAAATAAATAAAGAAAAATGATAAATCCCTGACTATTTGTTATACTCCATCTTTATACTTATCATATAATAACATGTAAAATTTACTAATTTTTTTGTTGATATTCTTTATTTATTTTAACACTTGTGTTAATAGAATGAAACAGTAGAATATATCTATATATAAAAGACATGCAAATTTTCTAAAAATAATCATTAAATCAATTTTAATTAACCAATAGGAACCCTCAATTGCAAAATTAATCCATTATCAAAAACAATTTTGGCAAGATTCGGAATTTTAAATCAATTGCAAAATTGATCAATTCAATTTTAAATCAATTGGAGGGGGTTTAATGAAAATTGTGAGGGGTAATTTATAAAACATGTGAGGAACCTTTAAGAAAATATGAGAGGGTTATATATATATATATATTTATGTAATTAATTATGGGTTGTTTATCAATTATGTTTAATAACTTATGATATAATTTGTTTAGATAAAAATTAATTATATATTTACGATCGTCTCATTTTTATCTACGTTTTGGTGTAAATTTTATTCTAAAATGACACTTTTTTAAAATTAGTATATTCTTAATTTTTTTGTTATCCATTAATAGTAGGGTATTCTTAAATGAAAATGATTTCATCAGATACAAAACTTTCGGTTAAGTTTCAAAGAAGATAATTTTCTCTAATGTTGTGTTTTGCTATGACGATTAACATAAGTCAAGTACAGTCACTTTCAGAAATCGGTTTATTCCTCAGAAAACCTGTGTTTACACATGGTCAATTATATGTTGTCATTGCACGTGTTAAAAGTAAAAAAAAAATTTAAAAGTTTTCGGTGATATTACATTTATGCATTATTTTTATTTAAAAATTTTAATATCTCAAATACACTTTCGAAGTATCCGTACATGCACGGGTAAATAAAACTAGTAATACAATATAGTGCTACTTTTTTTAGAAAAAAAATTAGTAGGAGAAAAATAATCATAATTTAATCAATGAATACAAAAGGTCGTAAAAGGGGGGTGAAGGGTAAGCACTCTAGGACCAAAACCCTGAAATCTATCAACACATAAAAATCGTTACAAATTGCTCTGTTTTTCATCCACCTCTTTCTTCTCTCCCGCACGCGCAACAAGAATATCATCCATCCATCAGCCATGGCTGTGCAACTGTTGGAGAGTCTTCAGGAAGCCATAACTGCTTACACCGGACTCTCTCTCACAACTTTCATCACTCTAGTAGCTTTGGTTCTCTCCGGCTACTATTTCGTTTCCGGTATCTTCGGTGGATCCTCCGATCATCATCCACAACACAGGTCTAGATCATATGAGGAAGATGTGCAGCCTCTCCCACCGCCGGTTCAGCTCGGCGAGATTTCCGAGGAGGAGTTGAAAGCCTACGACGGTAACGATTCTAAAAAGCCTCTTCTTATGGCGATCAAGGGTCAGATCTATGATGTCTCACAAAGCAGGTATATTATCGAATTTTGCTTTTAATTCGATTTGACCATCGTTGAATTCAGCGTTTCTGATTGGATTATGGTTGTGGTCAAGCTTTTCTTCTTTTTCAAGTTATTTTCGTGCCTTTTCAACGCCTTTTCTGTTTATATATTCCCTTTGAAGTTGTCTTTTGCCACTTTACCTGAGATTAACGACTTTATTTACATGTATCTAACCCATGCTTTATCAGCTCGAAGAACTCGAATTCTGTTGACTTGAGGAATTGGCACATATAAAAAATTAGGGGTTTAAATTGAATTCGGGTTTGTAGATTAAGCTTATGATTTTGGGATTTGGTAATAAGGGTTTACTGATTTTGTGGTGATTCTTTTGATCTTACTCACTGTGTTTGATGCTGTTCTTGCTGCTTTGTTGTTGTGATTCCCTGACCCCTGTTGCCTCATACTGATTGCTATCTTTATAAGTAGGTGACAGTACAGTGATGTTTCTTTTTACCTTTTATTTTTCCATATCTTGCTTGATTGCTTCTGAAATACAATCTTGTCTTCCATCTTTTGGTACTCTACTGTACTTGATAACTTTTATAAAAATTTGGAATGTTTATGAATATTTCTGTAAGAGTATCTGCAATGGAGGGCGTGGATGGACCATGCCGTGGCCAACAATTTTGCCACACCACCTCGGGCGTGGGTGGTGCAAGGCACAACCTATGGCATGTTTTTTTTTCTGTTTTTGATTTTTTATTAGTTATTGGGTAGTAGGTGGGTATAATGGTCATTTTACCCTCACTTAACGGAATTGACTAACAGTCAACTAACCAAAGGACTATTTAGGTGATAAAGTGGTAGTTAAAGGACCATATTGGTCACTTTTATAGTTAAGGACCAAATCGGAAGAAATAGGTTAGTTAAAGGACCATTTTGATAATTAACTCTAGAATTTATTGTGATAAGGAGTGGTTGGAAGTGACCACAACATGGTTGAGTGATGTGAGAGGAAAGCTGACATGGCGGTATCTTGAGGAGTGTTAAAGTGTGATCATTGCCGATCGTCTAAGTGTTTATATGTTTCACTATCACTTGTGAGTTGATTTTCACTTCTGATGTTTAGTTTCTTAATGGATTAAGAACTTGTATTTACTAAAACTATGTGTTGCCATATTGCCGTCTCTGTCGGTTATTTGACACTATCTAAGACGATGTTAGGATTTGTGTCTTGATAGTCACGATTAGCAGTTTCCAGAGGTTGTAGGAACATATTTTTGCTTCATTATTTACGGGTCTAATAATCAGTTTCTGAGTTTCATATCGGATGACAAAACTAACAAATAGACGGCAAAATGAAAGTCTTAAAACTAAATCTTCTCTTCTTTTTCCACAATATGATTTAGTTGTAATGCCTTACTATATTAATACCCTTTAGCAGCCCGTTTTAGTACAGCTGATTTTTTGGTTATGCTTATATCACATAATCACTTCCAAAAGCACATATATGATTTTTATGTGTGAGACATGCAATATTGGTAGTTAGGTTGTGTATATGCGTAAACAAGTTTAACCTTGTGCTATTGTAGAACAACTGGAAATACAGATTTCAACATGCTACAAAATCTTGTGTGTTAAGTATCTCTAGAAATCAATACTTTTTTTTGGTACTAATGGATATGATATTATTCTCTTTCAGGATGTTTTACGGGCCAGGTGGACCGTACGCACTCTTTGCAGGGAAAGATGCTAGTCGGGCTCTTGCAAAAATGTCATTTGAAGAGAAAGATTTGAACGGTGATCTCACTGGTCTTGGAGTATTCGAGCTTGAGGCATTGCAAGATTGGGAATACAAATTTATGAGCAAGTATGTCAAGGTTGGGACTATCAAGAAACCAGAACCTGCATCCGAGCCATCAACCACTGATCAACCAGCCGAGTCATCTGCAGCGGAGCCTGCTGAGTCAACTGTGGCTGAACCAGCTGGGTCAGCTGCGGTGGCCGAACCAGCTGATCATGTTCCATCAGAAGCTGCAGTCAGTGAAACTAAGGAAGAGACCACGTGATTTTAGTTGTGATGCCTTAAGGAACATGTAGGGTATTGGTGTCCATAATCATGCCTTGTTGTCTCGTGGCTGACTTATACTCATATTATTTGGGCATAAAATGACTGTTATAATAAGTTTCATTATTCACTGCTGCTAGTTTGGTTGTGGTAATCCTGTACCGTTACTTCCTCGTGGGTTGGTTTGAGTTACTATTATTATTACTTATCTTTTAACATACTGTATCAATAAAAATAAGTTTTTCTTACAAATATAACAAATAATAAGAAGCTTGTATCCGCATGATCTGTCTATGCTTTTACACTCGTCTTTTTTTTTTAAAGCCGATGTTGGTTTTTACTTTTTATGAGTGAGGTTCCAGGGAGAACATTCTTCTTGCAGTGTACATGAAGTACGGTTGCAAAAATAAAAAAAATTGACAAAATTACACTCATTTTCAATCCACAATAACATAAAACAATAAACTTTTAAATTATCTTAGAAATGAATGCAAAGTGATGAATATAGTGTTGCATCTAGTAGATGCATCATATTTTTGTAGCCCTTAAATCAAAATTTCAAGGGCCCAATTATGTTCTCCTTGTTCTTCCTGAAAAGGTGTTCTCTCTTGAGCCTTTCTCGTTTCTTTATTTTACTTAATGAAAACATAATTTTGCAAACAAATACCATAGGTTATACTACAAAATATGTTGTTTATCACTCTTATGCATGAAAAACAATATGTTATTTATTTATTTTTTATTTTTATTTTTTATTTTTTATTTTTATTTTTTTAATTTTATCCTTTTTCTATTTTATTGGTTTTCCTTGTTCCCTATGTCCTTTTGTTTTCTGTCTTTTCGTGGCCGGAGGTCCTTTTCAGGAAGCAATCTCTCTACCTATGGGTAGAGGTATGATTGTCTACATCCCACCTCCCCCATACCCCGCTGCAGCGGGATTTGGGTATCGTTGTTGTTGTTGTTGTTGTATGCATGAAAAACAATATAATGTTTTAGGAACTAAATTTTGGCTGATTCTCCTCTATCTATTTATTCTACAAAAACCAATGGCCAGTTGTAAAAAAACCTCCTTATGTAATTTGGAGAAAATTAGAATGTTCATAATATAATTTGGAGAGATCATGAAAAAGTTTCTTCTTTGGTAGGTCAAACTGATCGACCCGACCCGATCCAAATTCCCAATATCCGATGATTCGCTTAAGGTAGTTTGTGCCTCCAACCCAAATTCATGAATCTGTTAATGGTTGTACTTCAAAATGGTACCTTAAACTAAGGCAAATTGGGAGTAAACTAGAGGGATTCAACAACCATGTTTCCTAATGGTGAAGCATGCGCTTATACATGATGTGATATTACTAATTCATCAATTAGCCTTGTTTTCAGCTAATATCCCCCATGTTCCCTGTATTATTTTTATTAATTGCATTATTATATCAAACTAGTGGCAGTCAACTAAGGATAAGAGAGGGTTATTAAAGTAATTTAACACAAATTAAGGTCAAATTTTATTAATATGTTCATCAGCACTATCACCATTACCAACTGTTTCTGTTTCTGTTTCTGTCCTCTTACCCTTATAAATACCACCAAGATTTCAATTACCCTTTTCATATTTCATTCATCTTTACCAAATAAAAAAGTCGAAATTCGAAGTATGAAGCGGTTTTTGGTTCTCATTTTGATGATCTTGATAGCAAGTTTCCATGTTGGGAACTGCAGGATGATCAAAACAGCATCTGTTGAAGAGTCAGAAGATATTAGATTGTTGTCGAGAAAGTTTCTTTTTTCATATAAGAGGCAGCTAAGCACGAGTTCTTATCGTTTCAAGCAGTTTCAAAGCAAGAATGGTGGTGATCAAGTGAATGAATCTAAACAAATTGTGCCAGGTGGACCGAACCCGCTTCACAATTGATGTGTTATAGAATTAGCAATTCCTTAAGTCATATGTTTTCCTCTTTTTATGAGAACAATATATCCATGTGTTATAGATGTGCAGGATGCAGATTTTGATGTATGAAATATTATATAAAATGAGTAATTATTATTGTTATCATTCTCATATATTTCACTACAAATTCACTAGAAACCTGTTGATTTCACATTGAGATAGATATTAGTATGCCGAAATGAAGAACATCAAGATCATAGTATAATCGAACGCAGAACTTTGACTTTTGTTGCAGAATAATTTTAAAAAAAAATTTATTTAGGTGTATGCAAGGACTTGAAAGTACATCTTAAGATCGATGACTTCTTAACATCTAGAACTGGACTAGAAGAAGTTCTTGTTTTCTATGATCATCTCATCATGTGTTTGACATTTGCAAATGTTCATGAAGCATGATATTGAAAAAGTCAAAGCCAGCTAAGATATAACCAAAATAATAAAATTCATTTAAATAAAGAAATATAACAAGAAATTAACAAAAATTTCTGTTATTTGATTTTGATGGTAAGAGGAAAAGGGAACCTGAATTGCAGTTTCATCATCTGCAGGCAGCTGGTGATATTAAAATGACAGATGAATATGTTGACTTAAAAAGTCAACTTTCATTAATTTGTGCTATAGAAATAAAGCTAAATTCTTAATCTTGTTAAGAAAATATTTATATTATTTATTAGTATCTTAGCTAAGCATGTTAATTTCATGATCTAAATACTTGCAGCCTGCAGAATGACATCAAGCTGCCGGCTTTACTTCAAGAATCAAGATTGACACTGTGGCACAAAGGTACAAACTTGGTTGGACTGCTAGAAACGTTAGGGAACAAAAGTTTAAAAATATTATTAGAAAATTATGAATTTTTTATAAGAAAACCATATCTTAGTGTCCTAATACTTAAGTTTTAAATAATCGAAATGAAGGCGTGCTTACCAAATGGCCTGCGTAAATCGAACGGTATAAAATTTGTTATTAATTTATATAAAACCATGAAAACTATGAGCTGATCATGGTTGTCAAATTAAAGTCAACTATTAAAAAAGTCTTGAGATTAGCCTTACTTGTTGGGCATGCTCAAATGATGAGGTCAGAAGCAGAGAAGCTAGACAAATAAGAGAAAATCAGTTCATATTAATGCCAAAAATTCAAGATGTGATGACTAGATAATTAACAAGATTAAGAAATCATTAATTTCTGGTGCAAAATTCTAAAGTTGACTTTTTTTTATACAGATCAGATTGTCTATAAATAGACTTGCTTACCAACCTGAAACCACATTCAGTTTTCTTTAATCTTTTAAGAGTCTTTCATCATCTTCATAGAAAATGAGTTTTAAAGTTTCTGGTTCGTTTTTTATGCTTATCATTGTTCTTTTATTGCTAGTTCATATGTCGAGTTGCAGGAAGATCCTTGATCATTCAAGTAAAGAAGATAATGAAGAAAGAATACGAGCCAATTTCGAATCAAGTTTTCAGAGATACTTTCACACCAAACCCGAGTTCAAGAACAAAGGGAACAGCGAGTTTTATGAAGTCTCACATCGGCTCGTGCCAGGTGGACCGAATCCGCTTCACAACTAATCATAGGGAGAAATTTTGTTGTATTATATGTAGAATTATTTAAATTTTTTTGGCTAGTTTTGTTTAGAAGGAATTGAGATTGTAAAAGTAGAGTACTTATATCCATTTGTATCTGTACTTTGATTAATGGAGAAAGTACTCGATTAGACTCGAGCCTGTCGACTTGACCACTCGGGTATGTGTTGGTTCAGGGTGAGCTCAAATGAGCCTACACCAGATATGGCTGGCTAGGACCCTCTTCCAGGTGCTAACTTGAAGTTTCTAACCCAAAAGTCAACTTTTGAGATTAAATGGTTCATGCTGATGGACATGTAGATGTGGTTGAATTCATTAAAAGCATTGGCCAATCTGCTAGCCAACACAACATTTGTTTGATTGAGATGTAAAAGGAAAGGTTCCAAAAACCCACAAAAAGTGGTAAGTTTTTTTTTTTTAATTTTTATTTCTCTTAAAAATACACCAAAGAATAGAAATTGGAATAATTTTTGAAAATTGGAATAATTATTATAAATGATATAGAGTTTGAAATTTGTTATAAGATAACATAGTATTGTTGTACTCACAGAACTATTAAATGAAGGGTATTTAAGTAATTTTATATTTTAATGATTTAAGTGAGTTGTGAGTGCAACAACACCTATATTAGATGCTACCAACAACTTGTATTATTTCCAAATTCTTATACACGTTTAACGTCTAAATCTAATATATCATGTGTAAACCGGAGAAAGAAAAGAGATCGAAAAAAATACATATGCTTGTTTATGACGGATAAGGAGTTTCAAGTCACACATGTTAGCAACGTTAGCTTGTAATTGGATTGCAAAAAATGTTAAACGTATCTGACTTCCACTTGTTTTTTTTGTTTCTTTTTTTACTTTTCTTTGATACCATACTCGATACATATATTTTTTTGAAAGGCAAAAGCAATACTCATACCAACGAAACAAATACCATACTCGATACATATATTATGCATTGAAGATTAAAGACTCCTCATGCTAGTACATTCTTAGCATCATGGTGTGATCAATCTCCTAAGCCTCTACCAAGAACGTGACTCGACCCCTTAATATTACAAAGTACTAGTTTGTATGTTTGACAATTTTCTTGAAAAATAAACATACTTTATAAGTAAATCACATTCACAAATATAATATTTTCAAAACTTCAAAAGTCAACCTTTTTCTTAAGAAGAGTGGGCCCTTAGCCGGGAAGGTAAGTCATAGGAAACTTCTAGTTCGAGTTCAATTAGAACGGTTGGGAGTTGATTTTCACTTAACTTGTTGTTCAAGATGCAAGGAGTTTTAAAAATAGTCGACCATGCTTTAGTTTCTTGCAAAGAAGTAAAGCTTTGTGGTCTGAATTTATCAAATGGTGGAACGTTAAGTTTGATGACATGTTCAGTCTTTCTAAATTGATGATGCATAAAGGAAATGAGTGGAATTCGGCACACACAATCGAAAGATGGAAAGCTTCGTATTTAGCTACAAAATATTATATATGAAGGTCTCGTAACAATCTTGTTTTTAACAAACAAAAAATCGATTTTAAAAGGCAAGTTGTTTCACTTACAGTTACAAACTTTCAAATGATTCTCTGCACGTGACAAGAAATCAAAGATAGATCTGCATCGCCGGCTTTCCTCTCCATAAGAGGTCTGACTAGATTCAGTCATATTTTAACCTAGTCTATACTTTTTTCAGTCTAAGTTCAACCTATTCTTTTTTAACTCAGACATTATCAATACACCTGTTTTTATAGTGCAAAAGAATAGAAGGATCAATGTGAAAATGAACATTAAAAGATGTCACGTATCTTGCAACAATACCAATACCATAAAAGACTTTTCTTTGAATCTATGAAAAGGAAGAAAATTTTATCTTTGTTGGTCAAATAAAGAGGCCATTATCACTCGGTGAGAGTGACATTGTCATCTCCTACACGTTTCGTGATTAAGAATGGGGCGTTGTGGGGGGTGGGTTTCACTTTTCCCCCATTTTGGTTATACCCTCAAGAGCCGTTATACACGTGTTTTCCTACAGTCTTTCTATCTCAACCTCTTGACTTCTTCGTTCTAGTAACCAGAATATCGATTTCACGGTCAATTTCTCTGAAAAAAACCATCTACAGAAGCTACTGCAACTGGATCGGTGGTGGGTTTTCAGTTTCCGGTTACAGATTTACAAATCGCCGGCTCACACCAGGTGTTTGTAAAATGTCCCCTGTGAAGTCGCCCGAGGAGCCTGGTGCTCGGGATACCAGAAAAAAGGATAAGGTGAGTTTATTTAGGGTTTCAGAGCTTTTCTTCTCTGTAGTTGGGGATTACCATCAACAATTCAAGATTCTTTAAGTTTCCTGCTGAGAAATCCCAAATCTTGGTAGATAGAATTTAGGGTTTAGAATTAGTAGTTACTATATAGTAGTTTAAATTGATTAAATTGAGGGTTTAGATTTGAGTAGTTCTTCAAATGTTGTTTCTTGATTTTAATTAGGGTTTTATCCCAGATACTGCTTTCGAACAATCTGACTATTGATTCTCTGTTTCTTGAATAAGCAAGATTGTTGTTGCTTAAAGAACACTGTATTGGTATCTTATTCTTAACTAGTAGTGATTGAGATGAAATCCTTGTTACAGAATAGCTTTTGAAGGTGAATGCAATCTATCTTAAATGATTATATTTGAGATAAAGTTGTAATTTTTGCAAAATTTAGATTGTAGATGAGATGGCTGAAGCAGAAGAGCTTCTTCCAGGGTGGACAAAGGAAGTGAAAGTAAGAAAAGCAGGTTCTGCAACAAAGCTAGATCGGGTAATTGATGCTACTGATCTTTCTTCAGTTAGTTTATTATGATTTGATCTAATGAATATTGTTCATGCTCCCAGTACTACACAGATCCTGTTACTGGATACATATTCCGCTCGTTTAAAGATGTGCAACGTTATCTTAAAACTGGAGAAGTGGGAAGACTAGCAATTAAACCCAAGAACAATGATTCTGTCAATACCGATAATAAAGATGAAAATTTACATGTTAGTGTGGCTGTACAATTTTTCTTTTTTACTTTATGATTAAAAGATTCATAAGTTCAGACTTCTATGACTACATGCTATGTTAGTTTCTTTACAATATTTTGAACTTTGATCAGATGAAGGAAAAAGAAAAAACAAGTGAATTAAAGGAACAAATGAGTGACACTTGGAGGCATAAGCGACCACTTGAAGATGGGTCAAACGGGTCCAAAACAAGAAGTAGATCCAGTGAGACAGATAGGTCGCCTCACCGTGCTTCAAAACGACTAGCGGGTATCAGCATTGATGAATCACTGCCACCACCATCGCCGCCAGAGCCTAAAACCCGCAAAGCTACGCGACTAGCGGGAGTGGCGGTTGATGAATCACTACCATCATCATCATCATCACCAGAGCCTAAAACCCGTCAAGCTACCCAACTAGCAGGAGTGGCGGTTGATGCATCACTACCATTGTCGCCAGAGCCGAAAACCCGTCAAGCTACAAGACTAGCCGGCATAAAAGTTGATACACCGCCATCCACACCAGAGCCTAAAACCTGCACACCTGCCCGACCAGCAGAAGTGGCAGTTGATGCATTACCATCATCACCGCCACAGCCTAAAAGACCAGCAGAAGTGGCAGTTGATGCATTACCATCATCACCAGAGCCTAAAACCTGCACACCTGCCCGGCCAGCAGAAGTGGCAGTTGATGCATTACCATCATCACCGCCACAGCCTAAAAGACCAGCAGAAGTGGCAGTTGATGCATTACCATCATCACCGCCACAGCCTAAAACCCGCCAAGCTACTCGACAAGCCGGAATCAAAATTGATTCACCTCCACCATCACCGCCAGATGTTAGAACTAGCCGCCAAGGTACACGACAAGCTGGAACCAAAAGTGGTGCATCAGTACCATCACCATCATCATCAGCACCTAAAACTTTTCAAGCAGCACAACAAGCTGGAATCAAAATGGATTCATCACCATCATTAGCTCCAACTTCTAAAGCCCATCAACCTACACGGTTAGCTGATGAAATGGAAATTGTTGCTTCACCACGATCATTACCAGAGCCTAAAACCCGACAAGCTAAACGAGCATTGGGAATCAGAGATAATGCATCACCACCAGAGCCTAAAACTCGTCGAGCTACACGACAAGCTGGAATTAAAATTAACCCGCCACCATCATTGCTGCCAGATACCAGAACTAGCCGCCAAGCCACCTCTAGACTGGTTAATGACAAGAAAGCTGAAGTGCAAAAGATTAGAGACAAGCAGAATGAAAATGCTGACATTGATGAAAAGCCTAATGACAAGCAAGAAACCTCGGTTTCCATCCCTCCTGTAAATCAAGAAAGTCTTGAGAAGGTTAAAAAGGACGAGTTTAAGGCTGATGAGAAGCCAAAACAGCAGAACATATTGCCGCCCACGACTCCTAAAGAAAATAATAAGGAGAATGGAAAGGGACCCGCCTCGATACCGCCTCCTAAAGTTCAAGCACCACCTACCGTTGTTCCTCCAGTGAATTTGGGGAAACAAGAATCGCCTGTGTTTAATCCTACAGTTAGCAATCCAATTCCTCAAGAGGGTTTTGGTGGTGATAATATAAAACCTGAATCATCAATGAGCTTTTCTATGAACGATTTGTGGACAGACCCATGTATTGAATTTGCTGTAAAAACACTTACTGGTGCAATCCCATTTGCAGATTTGAATAAAGTCGACACCTTTTCACCATCACCTCTAGAAGTGCCTCTGGAAGAGCTCTGGACAGACCCATGTATTGAATTTGCTGTGAAAACACTCACTGGTGCAATTCCTGTTGAGGAAAGTGATTATTTACAGCACCGACCCGCCAGCAGTTCAAATCCCCAGTCCCAACATGACTACTCTTTGCCTGATATGGGTATGAGTTTCTGCCAAACAGAGGTTTTGTCAAAACATTATGAAACAGGGCAGAACAAGCAGCAGGAATCAGTAATCCCGACACTTGGAAATGGTGGTTTGCAGAAGTCAGGTAATATTGTTAAGGGGAGTAATGGCCAATGTTCAAGATCTCAAGGTTTTTTCAGTAAGTTTTAAGTTCAAAATGTGCAGTTTGTAGACAACTTAGAATGTTAGCTTTTCAAGTATTCTGTGTTTGTTTATTTTGTTGTATGGTGTCTTTTAGTGGTGGGAGTTTCAGATTACTTGATGTTGTAAACTGTATTTTCAGATGATAAACGCTGATGATAGCTCCAGGTAGTCCCCTTTTTATTTTGTTTTCATTCACAGACCTTGGTATCTAGATCTTACAACTTTTATCTTTTTGAAATAGTTTTTGTAATCACGTCGGAGGGTACTTTTATCATTTAGAATCAATTTTATTGCTAAAGTTTGGATATTGTCAATTGTATAAAAAACAAAGAAACCCAAAAGATTGCCTACTCATGTCTGGAAGATCAGGACCTGTAATAACAGCTTCAGCCAACACAGCAGAACACAAACAGAAAGAACACAAACTAAAAATTGGTATCAGACAAATGTCTTGATGAAATTAATCTTTTTAGATGTTTGTATGGAATTATGCAAATACTTGTTGCTATATTGAATACATGTATATATAAGTTTGTGGACTGAAGTTGTAACTCTTTTACTTTAATTATATGTATATGAGAGAAGTATGTGGTTAAAGTATAATAGAATGAACCTCGGGGGTTAATGCTGTCAAATGGCTAATGAGCCATTTATACAAGGGTTTTGGTTTGACAAATTTTGTCAAACTTATGGTAGTATTGCCTAGACAATACGAGAACAAGAGAGGAACAAAGAGGATTCTGATTTTGATCAAAATTGAACATTTGGAAGAGTTATTGGCTGATTGAAGCATTAAGGCATGTCATTGTGAGGATCAAAACATCACATTGTAATGGTTGAACTTGAAACCTTAACAAGAATCCGTTATAAGACGTGGATAACAATAACAAGATAAACATGACACCAAGATATAACGTGGTTCGGTCGTCAGTGTCACAACCTACGTCTACGGGCATGAACAAGAGACTTCTTTATTATGATTAAGGTGTTTACATAGATGTCACCCCAAAGGTGCATAGGTTGAATGAAACCTAGCTATGATATTTATAACTGAAACAAACTAGAAATCCTAATCCTAATATAATTCAAATAAACAAAGATAAACATCAAAATTTGAATAACTATAAACGATCAACCGAATGAGATAAGCACACACAATTCAAATTCTGAACTTCACCAACCACCATTTGAATTGATAAAAACCAAGAAATCTCGTTAACATCGAGCTTCCCATTTAATTAGATTTTAGTTTCAACCGTACCGCTAAATTTGAGTCATATTCTAACAGTTATCCCAAGTCTATTAGTGTTGAATCTTGAATTTTTGAAAGAATTTGTTAGCCATGGTGTTCTTGAAACAACAACATGGTGATAGAGATGATAAGATGAAGTTATAATATGTCTTTAGAACAAATTATGAGTTTTCAGAACAGATTTCTTAACTAGATGAATCAATATTTGGGTTGTCAAGTTGCAAATGGGTCAAAATGAGAAAAATAGTATCAATTGGACAATTGCTCTTTGAATGATCAAGCATTGCTATTGTGTTGTTTTTAAATTTTATAGAGGTCATATGGTGTTTACAAAGTACTATTTGTATGCGTTTTGGTCAGAGAACTGTTGTTCCTATTGAATAGGCTGTTGGTCGACGCCGGACACGTGTGTGCCCTAGGTGTGATGTCAAGCCCTATGGAGGTACGCTATGCCAGATTATACACCTCGTGCTTAAGGTAAGGCATGGGTGTGTCCACTGAGGCACGACTGTGCGATGCTAATAATAAATGCATGTGTGCATAATGTGTAATATGTGATTATATATGAGACATTATATGATGTTATGAAGGCCCGATATAGCATTCCGAGGTCAATGGGACATGACCTTAAAAGTTGATGTGAATACTGCTGGTCTGGGACAACATGTGTGATTTGATGATTATGAATTTATGATTGCATGTTACATGATGCGTATGCAACTGTGTGTTAGTATATGATTGTGTGCTCACTAAGTTTCATGCTTATTATAGTTGTTTTCGTTTCTTTTGTAGGAACATTTCAAGAGAAGGCTCCAATTAGAGAGTGACAGCTTAGGGCTTCTGCTTGCTTAGTTAACTATTAATGGAACTATTTTACTAATGGAAATCTTTTGGGATGAACTCAAGTGTATTTGAAATACTATCTTTTGTGTAAGGGCAAATGACCGTGAAAGAAAACCTATATATTAAAATTTGTTAATAAGGGTAATGTGTAATTTTTTGCCGAGAAAGAATTATAAATTTTATTATCTTATAAAAAAGGATTATAAATTTCAGTTTTGCATAAAAAGAGATTATAAATTTCAATTTGTTATTAATACGAGTATTATTACATGCTATATATATATACATATATATACATTGGGGGAGGGTTCATTCGAGAACCGTTGTTAACGTGAGAACCGCGAGAACCAATCTCAGCCGTTCCTTGGATATGAGAAGTTCATGGATGGAGAGCGTGGAGGGATAGATTGTGGCAGGATGCATGTGAGGAATTCATGGGTGGACAATGACATTGAAGTAGGGGAAATTGGACGGCTCAAATTGGTTCTCGCGGTTCTCACACTAACAATGGTTCTCAAATGAACTTCTTCATATATATATATATATAGACACAAACACTACATTATAAAAGATATAGACCAAATACTTAATCTCTTAATTTTAAGTTAAAATATCCTTAATACTCCGCACATCTTACAAATAAGCGTATTTGTGTGTCATAAAGAAATGGAAGCTGCAAGTCTAATTCCATTTGTAATTATGGTAAAGTTATTATAAAAAAGTGAAAGCCGGGAAATCTTAAGTCAAACCCATTTGTAATATGGTAGTTTTGTAATGTGACAATTGTAAGTGTTGTTGTCCTTAATGAATTATCACAAATTTTCTATGTAAATTGATAATGAAATTGATTTACATTTATACTATACAAGGATATTGCATGGTTCATACAATTAGAATAATCGTGCTACGTCCATGACGATCAAGAAAGATATAGTTAGAATCGTAGAACACACGTATCCACATACGAAATGAGTTACATAGGTACATGGAGGTCAGTTAATAGAGAAAAATGGTTGCCCTAATATTAAATTGTGGGCTTGCGGACCAAAGATCTTATAACATCCTTTACACTCTTTAGTAACATAGACCTATTAGAAGTAATGACTATCTTTAACATCAGACGGAAGTGATACTAACCTTCTATGACGATTTTAACACTACAATTCAACATGACCCATTAATAAATTCTAGAACTAATTAATAAGTTCCCATGAAAGTTTGAACCTAAACAATTGTTCAAGCTTAAAAAATAGTTTAAAAAGAAAGTAATTATTATATTTATTTAGTATTAAAAAGAAGAAAAGCAAAAATATGACAACCACCAGATAATTCATTTGAACTTCAATTTAAAAATGAAAACAAAGACAACCACCATTTAAACATTTACTAATTTATTTAATGAATATTTATTAGTCAATATAAACCAGCTTTTTTTTAAGATAAACACTAAATTACAAAAACACAAAACTTATTAAATAAACCAGCATCTAATTTCCATATAGAATAGAAGCCAAACTTAATATAAAAAATTTATTCGGTTCTACAAAATAATCAAAACCTGACAAGACTCAAATAACATGAACCGGAATGATCTAAATGGTCAATCAATTTAGTTATTGAGTACATATTTGGTAAATAAGTTTTAAAAATACACCCATTTTAGCAAAAAACTAACCCAACTCTAATACATTGAAACCCAACGGAAAAAAAAAGTATACCTGCGACAACAAACAATGGATTGAAGCCATTGAACTAGAGAGAAGTATGAAAGACGAGTGTAAAATTATAATTGGGTAGGAGTGAGCATGGAAACCGAAAACCGGAACCAAACCATTAAAACAACAAAACCAAACCAATAAAATTAAAACCGTATCAAAACTAAAGATTTGGTTTTAAAATTCTAAAAAAACCAACGGTCTCTGTTCGATTTTAATAAAAAAGGAAGTCCCAAACATTCTAGATTTTTCTATAATGATATCACTAATAACTGTTTTCTATTATTTTTTATAGTAAAAGTCAACTAGATGACTAAACCAATTAGTCTATTACTCCAAGCTAATTATCAAAATGTTTTCAATATATCACGGTTAACCATTAGACCATGTTCAATTACTTTTCCATTTTTCATTATTATTCCAACTTGTATACAACTAAAAAGATTTGAGATTTTTTTTCTAAAATACATATTAAAGATTTAAACGATAAATAAAAACCCAAGAATAGCAATTTAAGGAGCTAAAACAATAACTCTAAACAAACAATAGATTTGAAGACGGGTTCGGTTTTATAAACCAAAACGAAAGTATTAGTAACACAAACCGTCAGAACTAAAAATATTAAAAACCAACTATTAAATTTAATGAAAAACGATATGTAATGTTAATAATATCTAAAATAGGTGATATTACACTTATAAACTAGTTCAATGAGTAAATATGAAAATAGCTAAATTACTCTTTATTAAACTGTAAGTATAACATCTTCTAAGTTAAATGCGGTTAATATTACTAACCATTTAAGTTAAAGTTAATTATTTAAAAATTCTATTAATAATTCGATTTTAAAACCGCCCTCAAACCTGACCACCGGTAAATGCAAATATAAGAAGGAAAAGAGGTCCAATCGATATTCTGCGAAATTTGTACTCCGCATAACAACCACAACCGGCGAGTGGCTCGCCGCCGGCTGAACAACCAAGCAATCGATCTTTTTCCTTCGGTATGCAGACGAACAGCTGATGTTTACTAGTTTCTATTCATTTTTCGTTTTTTGACCTAATCGATCCTTGCGTATTTTTCTTGATTTCTCGGCCATTTCATGTTTAAGGCAATAATCTATCTATGAGGTTTAAGTTAGTAATTGTTTATTTATTTTATTCTTCATGTGATTTTTATATGGATGTAACTTCTATGACCTGCGAAAAACTTAGGTTTCAGGCAATCTTTTTGGTTCATTTGTGAATTGGAGTTGAATTGCTGGTTTTTGTAGGCTTCAATTCTGCTTCGTGTTTCATTCTTTAAATGTTCTTGTCGTTACATGTGAATAAGATAGGTTTTAAATGATTTTTTCCTCTTTATCTAGAATGCCAAAAGATTTACAGGCATGACTTAATAATGTTATAATGAGGTTGTGCTTTAAATAAGGGATTATATTTTCCAGTTTGTGAGTTCATTAGATTTTGAATAAGTTCATGAACAACTTTTCCTGCTGATAACCCTGTTAACTTGAATAAGCCAAAGGCTCAAATTGATAAGCTCATTTAACTCATGTTTTTTATGCATAACGATTTGGTGCCTATGTTCAGTGTTTACTATTTGATTGGATTGCAAATTTGTAATATGCAACCTACTGAAAGACGGTCACAAATAGCTCTTGATCTTGAAGATGGTTCACAATGTTAAGGACATGCTCAAATTTCTTTAAGGAGTCGCTCATCTAATGTTGCACCTTTTGAGCTCTAATGCACTTCCCCACAGTGTCTAGTAGGCTAAAGTTATGTTTTCAGATGTAACAAATAAAGAATACTAGAAGTTAAAATGTTTGTTTGCAATGAGGTTCAGAGTTCAAGTCCCGTCATGGACATAGGTGTAGATTAGGTGGGTGTGTGTGTTTCCCATTAAAAAACGATGATCTCTATGTGTGTAGTCTTTCTGCTTGCTTTCATGTTTGTGCATCAGTGTTTAGTGATTCCTCATGCATTACACTATTTATGTACTTAGTTCGTGTTTATAATGCTAAATGCGAAAATCATAAAATAGCAAAAAGATATGTTAAAGAACAATGTGAGGAACATCTTTTTGTCCTGTTTCTGTGTCAGGCTGTCAGCAATCAGGTTACTCAGCAATTTGCAACTCCTAGGTTTCATTTGAACAAGGAGACATGAGGTAAAATTTCTCAGCTACTGTCTTTATGTTAACAACTTAACACCCTTATATGTTGGCTTTAGTCTTGTCTGTTAGACTATATATTTTGATGACTTAGACTTACTAATTCCATCTCATCTGAATATGATAGATACATCATGTGTTCCATTTGTTCAATAATCATATTTAATAATCCATTCATAGTTGGTAAGTATCAAGACAGGACCTATCTTCATATCTTCTTTTGTTAGAAATTTGATGCCTTAACGAGAACTGAACCCTTGATACACAATCTCTTTTCAGTTAAGTTTTAGCCTACTAGTTAGGCATAAAAGGCTTGTTGAAGTTGTGTAATTATGATGTGCAAGGAGCTGCATTTAGATACATTTGGTCAAGAAATGGAGAAGTTTATTATATGCTTGATAGTTTTCCCCTCTGTATACATGTTAATTTAATTTTTTAGTTCTTTTTTGATCTTTTTTATATGCTGTGGATCTGTCCTTTTATGATTATTTGTTTGAAGCAGTAGGAAAGGTGTGAAATGGGATGAGGCAAATTTGGGGGAAATTGAAGCAAATAAACCTGTAAGGCAGAAAATTACTGAACCAAAGACTCCATATCATCCAATGGTTGATGTTGATGGTAAATTAATGTATTCCCTTTACAATTTTAATTTTTGTGTTTACATGTACTTTTTTGGTGTTCTTTTTGTTCAGATGTTAGTTATCCTTTTTTATTTTTTAAATTTACTGGAAGATTGTTCTTCTTTATGTTCTGTTGATACTGAAGTAGATAGCCTATTGGTTTTAGCCCTGTATTAGAGTGGGCAAACACAAAATGGGGGAGTTGGGTAACTGGTCAAAACAGGGCATTTTAGTAAAGGGGTCGCCGGCTGAGTTAACCTGCTGATTTTTTCACTTTCTTTTGAGTTTCATACGGAGTAATACATTAAATGCAATTATAAATGCTATTATATGTTACTAAAAGTGATAATTGTGTAACATTAAAACTAATCCTGAATATAGAAACTGTAACATCAAAACTAACCTTTGCTAAGCTCTTCTTAGCTCGGATTATTAAGACGACCACCCAACTCTGAACATTTAAGTGCCTCTTCATTGGCTGCATTGACATTTTATAACAAAAACCTGCATAGGCTACTGCCGTGTTTGCATAAAACACTAATCAATCCACAAGAGAACAAATGGCGTTAAAAAATAATCCATAAGATAACAAAATCTGAGCAATTTCATATATCTAAATTATAACAACTGTAAGGCAATCAGAAGCAACCAACACAGCGATTTCTTCAGTGATTTTTAATATTTTAACACTACAAACCTCAAAAATTAAACTCTTAAGATGATCTTTGAAAATTTTGGCCATAGTCCCGTAACTAATTAGGAATTAAAAATTATTATTGATCACATAGACATTCAGATTCAGTTAATCACCAATTGAAATACTAGTCACTAACCCCTTTAATAGAATTAAACACCATATCAGATCAATTTCTAACCAATCTTGTTCACACATAAATTAAAATTCTGATTTTTCAGCAAATTTAAGAATTTTAGGCATTTGGTTGTTATAATTGAATGAATATATTTTTTATAAAATTAATCCCTAAAATGCATGAGATATCTGAAAACAAAATAAAAGAAACCCTAACTACAAATTGTAGGCATTTAAAAAGAATCTGTTATCAGATTACAAATGGGAGGATGATCAATTAATGGCAGCAGAGTTATATTTGTTTTATAATACCTGATTATCAAATGAGAGGATTCGAGCAGGAATCGGCTTAATAGCGCAGAGATCTGAGTGAAGAAGAT